>CM021102.1:622357700-622761034 GCA_007115665.2 Sequoiadendron giganteum | reverse complement strand
ACCCTCTACCCTCTATCACTTTTCCACTCCCTCCCTCCCTCTCTCTCTCACTAACTCCCTATATCTCTCTCTCCTTTACCCTTAACTCTAAACCTTAAAGCCTTAGCCCTTAAACCCTTAAGCACTCTACCCTCTACTTCTCTTTATCTCCTCCCACCTCTATCTACCTAGACCTCTCTTTGTTTTTTTCTCACCTCTCTCTCCATCCCTACCTCTCCCTCTATCTCTTCTTTCATATCTACTTCTCTCTACCTATTTGTCCCTCTATACCTATTTATCTCTCCCTCCTTGCCTCCTCTCTCTCAATATCTCTACCTTCTTTCCCTCTCTACTTCTCTCTCTCTCTCTCTCCTCTCTAATCCTAAACCCTTAAAACCTCTACCCTCACCCTTAACCATCTACCCTTAACCCTCTACCCTCTATCTCTCTCCCACTCCCTCCCTCTCTCTCTCTCAAGACTCTCCTTCCTACCCCCTCTCCCTCTCTTAGGTATCTCTCTCACACACTCACACACTCCCTCTATCTCTCTCCTCTCTACCCTTAACCCTAAACCCTTAACCCTTAAACCCTCTACCCTCTACCCTCTACCCTCCCTCCCTTTGTCTCTCTCCCACTCCCTCCCTCTTTCTCTCTTTCAAGTCTCTCCATCCCACCCCCTCTCCCTCTCTCGGGTTTCTCTCTCACTCACTCAATCCATCTATCTCTCTCCCATCTCCCTTAAAACCTATACCCTCAAATCAATACCCTAAACCACCAACCCTATAGGTCCTCAACCCTGTACCTTCAATTCTCAACCATCTACTCTATACATTGGATCCTCAACCCTCATCTATCTTTTTCCCTCCCTCCTCTTCTCTCCTTATCTCTATCTCTCTTCTCCCTCCATATCTCCCTCCATACATTCCACCTTCTATTCCCTAATACCTCAACCCTATACCCTCAACCCTTAAAACCTTAAACACACAACCCTATACCCTAAACCCTCAACCCTCAACCCTTAAATCCTAAACCCTCTACCCTCTGCCCTCAACCTAATAACCTCAACCCTAGTCCCTCAACACTTAAACCCTTATACCCAATTAATTTCTCTACCCTAATCCCTCTCTTAGGTATGTCACTCACTCAATCCCTCTATCTCTCTCCCATTCCCTCTCTCTCCCACTCCCTCTCTCTCACTCTCTCCCACTTTGTCTTTCTCCCTCTCTCTCTCCCTCTCTCTGATATCTCCCTCCCACTCTCTCTCTCTCCCTCTGTCTCATGTATCTCCCCCCACCCCCTCTATCTTGAGTACTCCCTCTCCCCTGAATACTCCCTCTCCCTCCCAACCCCTCTCTATCTCTCAAGTCTCTCTCTCTCTGACTCCTTGTATCTCTCCCATCCCTCTATCTCTCACTCCCTCTCTCTCCTACTCTCTTAGGTATATCCTTCCCACCCCCTCTCTCCCACTTTTTCTCCCTCTTCTTCTCTCTCGGGTGTCTCTCTCCCACCCCCTCTCCCTCCCTCTCTATCACTCTCTCTCTTTGTCTCTATGGATTAGGGTTTAAGGGTTAAGGGTTGAGGGTTGAGGGATTAAGCCTCACTTATCTCACAATCCCTCTTTGTCAGGCCTCACTTACCTCCCATCCTAATTTCTTAGGTCTCTCCTTCCCCCTCCCTCTCTCCCACTTTGACTCCCTCTCCTTCTCTTAGGTGTTTCCCTCCCACACCCTCTCCCTCTCCCTCTCTCTCTCTCTCTCTCCCACTCCCTCTCTCTCTCTCTCCCTCTCTCTGAAGTCTCTCCTTTTCAAAGGAACATATTTGGTGAGCGCCAAATGGTTTTTACCTTGAAATGGTAAAAATAAGGGTTGACCCCATGATTCAGGCCCACATTCTCGTGTGTTTGTCTAGTTCAATGCTTTATCCAAGTCATAAATGCCTTTTTTTCTATAGTTGACTTCATATTGTACCAATCTATGCTTGATCCATCACCTTTTTACCACCAATCTGCATGGTAGACAACATAGAAGAAGATATTTTGAAGTTTCTACATCATTTTACATTATCTGAGGTAATATATTCATTTTGGTAAATTGAAATGTTTGTATTTAGTATATTTGTTTGTTTTTGACAATATAAACTAAATTTCCTTAATTATTTTATTAATCATAACAATTGGACTTATAATTCAACATTGAATTAGATGGGATTTGCATAAAAAAGTTCAATTTTTAGATTTGCATAAAAAAGTTCAATTTTTATGAGTTTGAAGAACAAAAAAAATAAAAACATGACATTTACTTAACATAAATTTACTTATGAATTCTATTTGCATTTCTTATAGTAGTCCATTTCTAGCATAGCTAATGGAATTCACTGTATTTCATTATTTTTTCAGCTAATTTGGAAAACTTTTATTTTCATCTAATTTTGAAAACATCATTGCCAAAGAAATAGTGAATAATGATAAGATATAGCATCACAAACCCTTCTTTGAATCCATATTCTTCATGACTTTGTTGAAAATCAAAAATTTGGTTTTGAGAAAAATAAACACAAGAGTCTCTAGTTTTCATTTAGGTGGCAGAAATTTATACCCTAGGTTTGTGATTCTCATTGATTTGCTATATTGAATGGTTTCCACCCCTCTTTGCATCAATTTTTTTGTAAAATGCATTACTTACTTTTGTTCTATGTGTTTTTGTACACATGTACCATTCAAGGTCATGTCGAGGAAATGACTGAAGCCTCTAACACTAGAAGAACATGTAGTTAAAAATGCAAGGAGAAGAGAATCAAAAAATGTAGCTTGTGAAGAAAAGGAATTGCAGCCCATATAGCCATAAATTCCCGTGCAATCTAAGAGAGATGTCAAATTGGCAAAACAAAGGGCACGAATGAGGAAAGTTCATGGAAGGACAGGAATGGATACAGAAGTTGGGGGCACATCATCAAACATAGCTGAAGCTCAATGCACATCTCCAGTTGAAGACACATTGACAACAACATGTGGTTTTCCAAGTACATCGGAAATCACATCTCCAATTGAAGACACACCATCAAAAACATTGTGTTTTGAAAGTACATCAGCAAACACATCTCTATTTGAAGGAACTCCACAAATGACATCTCAATTTGGAGGTACACCATCGTTTACATGTCAACTCAAGGTATATCATCAATTGCACCTCCAATTGAAGGTACACGATCTATCCCCGATGTTGTTGACCTTCCCAACATTGACACAAATTTACATTTGAGAACTCCTCCTAGAGTTTTGCATAGAAAACCTACATTTTTTATTGATATTGATTCCAATGTTTTGAAATGGATGCCTAATAAGATTCCAAAACGTATATGTCAAAGATATGCAGAAAGGATATGGATTTTGTTTTTTGCGAAGCTAAGTGAGGGTGGAAGATGCCAACTATTTGTTGAAATGATGAGGCAACTCAAATTTAGGCCCACCATGAAGGCTCTTGGGCTAAGAGTTTTGAATGACTCAAGTGAAAATTCCATTGTAAATAACTTGATGAGTGCATACGAGAGCGTGGGTTCCACCTCACATGCAAAGGATAGTTGTGCCACATGATGTGTGATGCCAACAACACTATTAAGCAGTCAAACAAGGAACAAGGTGAACCTTACAAAGGCAAGTAAGTCTTTGAAAATAAGTATAATATCTCTAATGAGAGCCAAAGGAAGGCGTGAAAGAGTGGAGGATCCAAATAGCAATGAGTTATGGGAATTTTCGAGTAGAGTGCCACAAAAAGACACAAGAATTGCTCAAGGCTTGAGATCTTTAATTGTGAATTATTGGAAGGATAAAACAAGGACCTCTCCTAATCAAAGAGATGTTGTAAGAAGGAGAATTGGTAGTATAAACCATGAGCCACATCCAATGCATTATTTGGATACCACTCAAACCCAATTTTTTGCTAATTTTATACAAAAGTTTCCTAAAATTAAAATATGTCAAAGGTATTTTGAAATGCTAAAGCCTTTTTATGTCAAAATAAATCACACACGCACTACTTGTTGTTGTAGGGTTCATATTGAGTTTTCTAATCATTATGATTTTTATCAATGTATATGTGTAGATATGCATATTGACAATGTTTTGCAGGAATGTAACATAATGCCTCCACCTAGATCGTCAAGGAATTTTTTGTCTTCCATTTTATGTGAAAGAGAGGATGGTCAATTTTTTTACAAAAAATCATGTTTGGATGGCACATTTGATCATTGTCGTGGCATGAAATATTTTCAAATTTGCCAACACATGGCTAGTACACACACAGTTGTAGACAAAATTGTGGAATTTGGCAAATATACGACAGTGGCATATAGTCTAAAAGATGGGCAAGAAGCAAAGAAGTGTGAATTGGTCAGTGATAAGATTCCAGTGTATCAGTTTATGGGAATTTTTTGTGATTGAGTGGTTTATGATTATGCAACGCATACATACATAGCACAATGGTTGGACTCACAGTTCAAGTTATGCAAGGACACATTTCCACTTTGTCATATCGTTTTAGTTGTCGACTTTGCTGAGAATTACACACTACAACCACAATACTACAACTCCGTGAAGGTTGCTATATTTGTACATATAGAATTCATTCATGCAAATAATAGTACAGAGGAAAATAGGAAAGTATTGAGGGAGTATCACTTTTACATCAGTGATCATCGCACACATTCTACAGATTTTATTCAAGGTTGCTTTCATATGTTCTATGCCAATCTAGTTAGTAGGGGCATATCATTTAGTCATCATATCATATGGTCAGATAATTGTACATCACAATTCAAGAACGCCTGAATGTTTTACTGGTTGAGCAAGATGCATAGGATTAGTGGTGTTCAACATATGTGGAACTTCTCAGAGGTCGGGCATGGAAAGGGGGAGAATGATGGAGAAGGTGCATGTATCAAAAGAGCCCTAGCACGAGAAGAGTTAAAGTACACAAACAGTGTAAAGTTGATAGATGCAAGATCAATTGTCCAGTGGTGCAATGGTTCAATGGGTTCAAGTAGTGAAGGTAATTCTTTAGTTAGTAGATTTTTTCATTTAGTAGATGATACTAACATTGCAAAATATGAGGATTGTTGTACACTAACAAGATCGACCGAGCTACACTCTTTTAGAAGCTCCAATGTAGGTACATGGACTATCCATACAAGGAAGATGGCATGCTTTTGTTATGCATGTACACTTCAATCATGGAATGATTGCGAGTCGACAGAGTGGGTTGATGAATGGTCTATAAGAATTCTAACCCCACTTGACACTTATCAGCTCCCGACGGCTCTACAAATCATGAAGATGCAATCATCCATTGACTTTGATCATGTATCGGACCTACTAGAACAAGGTAATATATCTTACTTACAAGTTTTATTATGTTTCTCAGTAAATAAATCTAACAAGATGAACATATTAATGCACGTCATGTATATACGGTGATTGTAGATGAAGACAATGAAGAGCGTACAGATTATTACTTGTGTCATTGTATCAAGGCCAAAAATAAATTGGAGTCCCCAGTTATAGACGGAGAAAACATAGAATATCCTACAGGTTCGGTGGTTGTTACTGGAACATGGCTTCGAAGGTATCCACTTAAGAATGTTGTAGTTTGGTTGTTTGAGGACTTCGACATGCATCAGAAAATTCTTCACTATTCAAACCTTGTCGTCGCCACCAACGTTCATTTGATCAAATATAAGGGTAGAACTACAAACAAGATCTTACAGAAAGTGCGTGAGTCTTACCACGAGGCAATACTCGACACAATGAAGACTAGAGCAGACCCAGATGGTTCCTTGGATTGATTTGTAAGTATGCACATTGAATTTATAAAGCCATGTTATTGATCACTCTTTTGGACCAACACCTTGCAATAAGGCTTTTTCACGATTACTGTTTGATGTCATATGCATTTACGACTGTCATTGATCCTTTTCTGATTGTGACTGTAGGTAATACTGAATTTTGTCAAAGTATATAAGAAAAGAACAACATCGGTTGCTAGTGCAAGTGTTCAGTGGTATGAGAAACATTGGTTACTAGTGCATTTTTTGGTTGTCAATCTTCTCTTTCTTTTCCATCTCCTAGATTTATCGGATTCTTATATGCTACACGTTTTATGTTAAGCCTCGTAGTGATATATTTGAAATTTATATGTAGGGTCATTGAGAGATGATAAATTAGTGAAAGGGCACATCACCATTGTAGGACCTTCAATTGACCTTCTTATCTAGCATGCATGAAGGTGATAGTAGGTCTCATCAGCTGTATGACTAACATTATTTAGTTATTGCTCTTTTAATGATTTTTATGTGAGTCTATGTCTAAGATTGAGAGGATTTTGCATGTTTTTTGTGGACCAAATTCCTATGATACTACACAACCATAGAGAGGCTACTACCCATGTGTTTCATAGGGAGTAGGGGATGTACATGTTTTGAACCATTTTGGAATGCAAATAGTTGGGCTAGCTGAGGTGGAATGGAGAAATAAAACTGGCCAGCAACTCCTTTTGTCCTTTTATCAAGTACAATATATATCATGATTTGTGTTGGAAATGGGAGGATTATTCCCCTAAATGTATTGCTACAAGTATTGACAAATGGGAATATTTTCAAGATGTTCTTCCATCACTATTGTAATATTTGTCATTGACTTACTATATTTTTTGATATATTAAAATCATGAGAAATTAATACATGCAAATGTGTATATTCTTTAATATATTCCTCAATTAAATGTGTATATTACATTTAAAATTAGTTGTAATGCTTCATGGTTTACATTTATAGAGTTAATTAAAGACTCCACATTCATAAGGACATATTGTTGCATACACAACCATAGCTCTTGGAGTCTTGAGACACTGACTGAAATCAACTTAACAGACATAGGACATTGACTATGGTGAGTGAATTTTATTGTCAAGCACTTTATAATCATACACTCACTGTAATTAACAACTTATCACAACTCATTTCTAATCTGTCCTTTTCATTTGCACATTGCCATGTACAGTAACCCTTCACAGTTCCCTTGTGTTCATACATTCATGATGCTTGTCTTAATGAATAACCTTCATTTAAATCTATTGTCCTTTGATGAAATGATGACTTTCTTCATACCTAAACATGCATAATCACTTTGAGCTATGTTCAACCGAATCGATCCCTTAAGTGTCCAAAGTGCAAAATGGCTGAAAAATTCAACATGCTATTACTCAGACACCATGATGCTTAGAAACTTCTCATCTGATCCTACAAGATCAAGTTGGCCCATATACAATAACCTCTCTTGGTTTTCTCTATCTTGAAGGCATTTTCCTATGTTGGTGAATTTTCACTCGGGAAAAAAGTTGTCAAATGCAAGTAGTTGAAAGTTGCAAACTGGTGCAACTTTCATTATGTAGCTCATGTGACCAAACAGACTGGTCCAACACATCTGGGTGGGTACGTTTACGCAAGGCATGGTCCTCTTTCACACCCAAACACGCAGAATCACTTCAAGCTATGTTCAACCAGATCGATTCCTTAAGGGTCCAAAGTGCAAAATGGCTGGAAAATTCAGCATGCTATTACTCAAATACCATAATGCTTGGAAACTTCTCATCTAATCCTACAAGATCACATTGGGCCCATCTACAATAACCTCTCTCAATTTTTTCTATCTCAGAGGCATTTTCCTATGCTAGCGAATTTTCACTCGGGGAAAAGTTGTCAAATGCAAGTAGTTGAAAGTTGCAAAGTGGTGCAACTTTCATTATATAGCTCATGTGACCAAATAGACTATTCCAACGCATCCGGGTGGGTATTTTTATGCTAGGCACGGTCCTCTTTTGCACCCAAACATGCATAATCGCTCTGAACTACGTTCAATTGGATCGATCCCTTAAGGGTCTAAAGTGCAAAATGGCTGCGAAGTTCAGTATGTTATTACTCGGACACCGTGATGCTTAGAAACTTCTCGTCTGATCCTATGGGATCATGTTTCACCCCTCTACAATAATCTTTCTTGGTTTTCACTATCTCGGAGGCTTTTTCCTATGGTGGCGAATTTTCACTCGAGGAGTTGTCAAATGCAAGTATTTGAAAGTTGAAAAGTGGTGCAACTTTTGTTCTGTAGCTTGTGTGACCAAACAAACTATTCCAATGCATCTGGGTGGGTACGTTTATGCTAGGCATGGTCCTCTTTTTCACCTAAACACGCGGAATCGCTCTGAGCTACATTCAACCAGATCGATCCCTTAAGGGTCCAAAGTGCAAAATGGCTATGGAATTCAACATGCTATTACTAAGACACCATGATGCTTAGAAACTTCTTGTCTAATCCTATAAGATCATGTTGGGACCATCTACAATAACCTCTCTCATTTTTCGCTATCTCGAAGGCATTTTCCTGTGCTGGTGAGTTTTCACTTGGGGAAAAAGTTTTCAAATGCAAGTAGTTGAAAGTTGCAAAGTGGTGCAACTTTCATTATGCAGCTCGTGTGACCAAACAAACTTTTCCAATGCATCTGGCTAGGTATTTTTACACTTTGCATGGTCCTTTTTTGCACCTAAACACGCAGAATCGCTCTAAGCTACGTTCAACTGGATCAATCCCTTAAGGGTCCAAAGTGAAAAATGGTTGCGAACTTCAACATACTATTACTCGAACATCATGATGCTTAGAAAATTCTTGTCTAATCCTATGGGATCACGTTGGACACCTCTACAATAACCTTGCTTGGTTTTCGCTATCTCGGAGGCTTTTTCCTATGGTGGTGAATTTTCACTCGAGGGAAAATTTGTCAAATGCAAGTAGTTGAGGCATATTATCAAACAATTCACTACCTTGTCTATGGCTTGTCATGGCATTCCATCACCATGAGACCACTTTTCTTTGAGGCATTTTTCTAAAAAGTTCAATGGCTTGTCTATGCTATTGCTTACTATTATGCTTTCATAGATTTTTTCCAAGCATCCATAGCTTGTTTGAAAGCATTTGTTTTAGGCTTTTAGCCATAGCAAGAAGGAAATGAACTATTTGATAAAATGCTTTGGTAGACACATATTGAAAATGTCATAGCCTAGACAAGGGAATGAACTATTTGAAAAAATGCCTCAAAGAAATGTGGTCTCATGGAACGCCATGACAAGCTAAAGCGATTGGCAGTTGCTCCTAGTTATTAGTTATGCAATGTGAAGTAATTGCATAACCGCTTACATTGACTTTGTAAAAAGCTATATTATAATTGAAATTTTGTCATCTATCAGCATCTAGTTATTCGTTATGCAATGTGAAGTGATGCTTTGAGTTTGAAAGATGTGCAATGCATGAATAAAAACTACAAAAATCTATTTTCTACATTTCATTAGTTAAACTCTTTATTTTATTTGCTCTTTATATCTCTATGCTATGGAAATGCCTTTCGATTTCAAAAAAGATAGCTTTTATCTCTTGTTATACAATGTTTTACGTTTTTTATCTCTTGTTCTAAAAAGTAGTAGATATACAATGTTAAACAAGAGTGAAAACACAACTAAATTTATCATTTCAAAGCAATTTTTTTTGATGCATTTTTCCAAACAGTTCACTGCCTTCTCTATGCTATTGCTTACTATTATGCTTTTGATATATTTTTTGAAGCATCCATAGCTTGTTCAAAATCATTTTTTTTAGGCTTTTAGCCATAGCAACAAGGCAGTGAACTGTTTGAGAAGATTCTTTGGTAGAAATGTATGAAAAATGTGGTAACATAGACAAGGCAAGGAACCATTTGAAAAACTATCTCAGAGAAATTTGGTCTCATAGAATGCCATGATAAGAAAATGCAATTGGCAGCTGCTCCTAGTTATTAGTTATGCAATCTGAAGAAATTGCATAATTGCTTAGGTTGACTTTGTTCAAACCATATTGTAATTAAATTTTCGGCATCTATCAACATCTACTTATTAGTTATGCAAAGTGAAGTAATGCTTTGACTTTGAAAGATGTGCAATGCAATGCAATCAATGATATGAATATAAACTACAAAAATCCATTTTTTACAATTCATTTGTTAAAATATTTATTGTATTTGCTCTCTATATTTCTATATGCTATGTAAATAACTTTCAATTGTATTTAAAAGGCTTAAAAGGTAAGTTAGGTGGTATTTGCAAAATAAAGTTGTTAATGAATGGTAATTAAGAGCAAAATTGGAAAATTGTCATCTTAGAAGTCTAACAAAGGGTGGTTATGGTGGTTGATCAGCTCAAGGGGTAGTTGGAGGGTGGTATCAAGATATATTGTTGTAATACCCCGAGTTGAGGGTTGATTTTGTTCAGTTTCTAATAAAAAAATATACTTGAAAATGTTGATCACTGGTTTTCTTTGTTTTCCTGAATTTTCTTTGCCTTGCACAGGCCCATACAAGTCTATCATGACTTGAGGCTTTGGATACTTGATTGCATATGTGTTTACTCTCTTTGAATCTGTTCTAAAGGTTTAAATCTATAGTTGGTGTGTGTGGGATCAACAAACTTGGTTACTGCTCTGTTTTATGTGTTAGGGGTTTTGAGGGCAACACCATGACACATTATCCAATCCACCTACTGTTCTGACCCTGTTGCTTGATGGATTGGCCTGTACCATGATTATTTTGGTGTATGAATACTTTGGAGGATGAGAGAATGAATAAACTCGGTGAGGTGTGAAGTTCTAATGTTGTTTAGGGGTGTTTCCACCATGAAATTAAGGAACTCAAGTACTGAATCTAAGAAATACTAAAAGGAATGGGATTGTGAGTGTCTTTTAAGTTAGGGCAGAGATATTGTGGGATGTTTGGACCTTTGGAAGGATTGGGGGGGTTCTGGAGTTATGAGTTTCTTTAAAACCCTTGTTTTTGTGAAGGTTTAGGATAATTTGTGAGTAGAGGAATAGAACAAGTTGTTGGGGCTCTTAAAATGGGGGAATCCTAAGTTTGGTGAACATCCCTAAGACTATTTCAAGTTTCCTTGGTTTGGAGGTGAGTTTGTGAGGGGGTTCCTTTGGAAATTAGGCCTAATTATGAAGCCTAAAGTGAGGGAGGTGTATTGAAAGTTCATGTTGGTACAACAGAGTTACCATTGGTTTTGGCATATGTTGTGTAACCCTGAAAAGGGTATCTTAATCCACCTTTAAATGGTCAGGTGTTTTGGAAAGGTTGGGAGAAATTAGGCTTGGACCGGGTTTTGAGTTTGGTGTAGGAGCACCTACACCACATCATCAATTTTTTTTTATTTGAATACATCAATAGGGAAATGTTAGTGTCTTTAGGTTTATTTTGTCTAATAAGCTTTTAGAGATCAAGCATAATTCAAATGAAGGGTGTTTTGTGTCTTAGAAGTCAATTAGAAATCATATATGTTGTAAAATGCTAACAAAGCAACTTTAACACAAACAAATGTAATTAAGGGATCAACTAATCCCAAGGTTGGTTATGGGTGTTGGGGAGAAGATGGTTGCTGGAAAATTCTTTCAAAATCCTTACCAAGGCTCGAATGAGAGAGTGGAAGAAGTTTTGTAACAATTTTACACAATAAACACCACAATTTTGAGTAATTTTCTAGAAAAATACTATTTTCTTGATCTTTTTGAGTGTTGTACGGGCACATACAGGTTCTTCATGATCTAATAATTTTAGAGGATGTGTCTATATGTTTTCTAATTCATTTATTTTTTATTTTTTGTCTTAACTCTTTGTTTGTAGAGAGAACCAACACAAACAGTGACTGTCCCAGTGTTGTTGAATCAAGGGTTTGAGGGGAAATTTTTGATGTAACAATCAATCCACTTGTTGTTTGCTACTGTATCTCGGTGGATTGATTGAAATTTTTTTATAATAAGTGTGTCAACTCATTTTTTAATAAGGAGTCATAATTATGTGGTGTTTTTGTGATTGTTCTAAGACTGAACAAGGGTTTTCCAACATGGAAGTGAGGAACCAAAGAGAGGTTTATAAGAATTAATTCCTGTAAGGGTTATGTGAGGGTCTGATGAGTCTGTGCAAAATTATTTTGAGGTTTTTGGGGCTTTGGAAGTGTTGAGAGATGTCTGGAGTTGTATGTTTCTTTAAAACCCTTGATTTTGTGAAGGTTTAGGAGGGTTTCTTGGGTTTTGTGAGTTAGAGGCTCTGTAGACACAAACTAATGAAAAAATTTGAGGTTTGGCACCATGAACTAAGACTTTCCAATGCATTTGGATATATACCTAAAGTTGGAAGGGTGGTCCCTTTTGAAAAAAAGGGCTAATTGTGAAGCCAAAATTGAAGTATGTGTGCTGAAAGTCTATGTCGGTCCAAAAGAGAGACCACTGATTCTTTGGTATATATTGTAGCCCTAAAAAGGGTATCTCAATCCATCTTGTAATTTTCTAGTGTTTTGGAAAGGTTGGGAGAAATCTGGCTAAAACTGAGTTTTGAGTACTACAAGAATAACCAGTCACAAATGTGAGTTTTGAAAACCTTGATGAATCTGACTTAGGGATTGTTGTCAATTGATTCAATTGTCATTGTATGAATGTTGATGGTCTTTTTAGGGCCTTGGTGGATTCTTGTTGTTCATTTGTAAGGTTGAGGAGTTGAGACCCTTGAGGGTGGGTTGATGCCTATTAGGCTGAATCATTATGAAGAAGAGTTCTTGATTGAGAATTGACATTTCCATTGTTGTGAGTCTTCTCCACCTTAGCTCTGCATCAAAGTGATACAAGTGTGGATTGTTGGGTAAGGTTTTGAATGAAGAGTTTGGTTTGATGGGGCTTTGAGGTTGTGTAGATTACTTAAAATAGGTTGTATTAATCTTGTTAGGAGCACCTTGAAGGCAGGTTGTCAGACTGATTGGGTTTGAGCCTCCTTGCCTCTACATCGATGAGGCACAATTAATTGAAGCATTCCAAAGGATACAAACCACCATGAATGGAGCTTATTTATACAATACGCTTTAGATGGGGCTTATTGAGCATTCGATAGTAATTAATTAAGCATTAGATGTAAAAAAAATCCATGCCTACAACATTCAAGCATACAACTTACACGATACACATGATAACATCATTCAAGAATGGTAGTAGAAAAATAAGAGTTTCTTTAATCGAAAATCCGAAAGGCTATACAATGATATATATTGATAAAAGTATATAAATATATCCAAAAAAACCATATAGGCTTAGTACAAAGGAGCCATTTGGACATAAAATATCACGTATATATATCAATAGTACAAAATATATGTTCCAAAATGCCACATAGGCATACAACAAACAACACTAATACATAGTCATTTCCCTCTAGGGGAAGGAAATAGATCCCGTGATGCCTTCGAAATTTGGCTAGATGGAGTGACTGTTGCTTGTCTTGTCTTTCGAACATGCCTGCTACTCCTCCTCTCTTCACTTTGGACCTTCAACTAATACAATCAAAATTAAAGATGTTAAAACATAGAAATTGAATAATGGAATGGCATATAACAAAATATAATCACTTACCGCATACATATAGTCATCATGCAGATTTAAAGCATCACCATGTCCATGATCTAGAGTCACAACCACCTGTAGCAACCATGAAGATATAAATTAAATTACATAAAATTATCATGGAAATTTTCTATAATAGACCATAAAAGAGAAAATATAATGTCAAATCGAGTAATCTATTCCATACCTCTCTCAATGGATCATAACTAGCTATTGTTGCAGCAACTCCATGGTCCATCATGCCACCAACATCACCAGGGCTATCTCTTGTCAACATAGGCAAATGAAACAATATCTCAGGT
Organism: Sequoiadendron giganteum; assembly: GCA_007115665.2. Lineage (NCBI taxonomy): Eukaryota > Viridiplantae > Streptophyta > Pinopsida > Cupressales > Cupressaceae > Sequoiadendron > Sequoiadendron giganteum. Next base: position 622,747,249 of record CM021102.1, on the reverse strand, counting down.
ATCATGTTGATATAGGAGAACATAATGTGACACGATCAAGGAATACTTGAATGTAATGTTTGTGTTTCTCATAAAAAATTTAGATTTGTATATACACAAAATTATGAAAACTAGCTAACATAGATTTACAACCCTATTAATGAATAAAGGCTACTTGAGTGTACGTTGTTTGAGGATATGAATCATGAGGTGTGGAGGAAGAAGGTGCACCAGGAAACTGTTTGAAATCCAAAGCATGTTATGAGACAAACATTCAAATATAACATTCAACTGTTCAAATGCAATAATAATATATTTAATACTATTTGCATACCTGTGGACTCATCGTCAAGAATGTATAAGGGTCTGTAGGAATAGAGCATCCCTTATGAAGAGTGCAACCCTGGAATTCCATCATATCAAAATTCTACTAATTTAGTTATTCTTACATTTCAAAATATATTTTAATAAACAACATTAAAATAACTTGCTAAATTTTACCTGAGTGTCAATGTCGAATGTATCATTCAAAATATCATCTGTGAAAGCCATCGCCTCTGCAACTAACGTAGGCTATGTAGCTGCATCATGAGCACCCTGATAATCGTATGTGCAAACATCACCACAAGCGCCACAATGGTGGGGTGGAGCTCGGGGTCTACACGTCTCCTCCACACCAGGCTCTACTAGAGGACTCGCACACTATAAAATGGTCTGGGTGAGTGAGCTAATCGACTTCATCATGTCCACCTCTACACTATCCTTAACAATAGAAGGAACAATGACATGCTCCACCATGGGTCTGCCCAAGGCTCTCGGTGCCAACTGTGGATTACGTCGTGCAGTAGGTCTATCATGTGTGGAGCCCCCACCTCTACCCTGAAAGTCTAAGAAGTCAAAATAGTTTGGCATTTTATTGAGGACAAACTCGCAATAGAGTTTCCTCAAAAATTATTGTGGCACCTCATGGTTATTGCATGGACGTTGGTCAAATACCATCCACCATCGCTCCCAAAATTTGTTTCTAATTAAATCATGGTGGCACCAATGGATGGGGAACCTCCTACATGCATGGGACAAAGGTTCATTGGTGTTTGGGTTTTTAAATAGGGCACACAACTCAACTTTGCTAATTTTTAGTTTTTTGACATCTGCATATGACAAACCATTAGCATAAAAATGCCTCATCTCATCTCTCTTAGTTGACCAAAAATTCATTTGCTCGCTCATTTCTCCTACGTTAAAATTGACTTCAATGATTCAACAATCCCTCTCCTATAAGGGTGGATTTCGACATGCTCAGTTAATCTTGTAATTAATTGTTGAATGTCTCTTTTATTGTTTTCAATTTGATTTTGAATATTTTCTTGTGCTCCTTGAGGATGCCTATGAATTGATGGAGGGGTTTTGGTTTGTTCTTGTATAGGAGGCTCTTGATGAGGAAGTGATTGTGAATTCTCAATGTTTTGAGGTGGAGATTCATTCCCTGAGAATTAGAACAAAGTTTTATTATAAAAATCTATTTAAAGTTGCATTCCAAATCAAATTCAAAATAAATAGAATAAAAATACACACCACTTTGCAATCTTCAACCTCTCCGACGTGTTGGCGGAATTCTTGTGGAAAATGGAAAGCTAAGGATGCAAACAATGGAGGAGATTTGGCGAGCACAAGTTGCAGACCTGAAATCTTCCTTCTCAAGCCGCGAGTTGAAGACAAAATGAGGGTTCCAAACCCGACTTTTGTATTTTATGTCTTTTTGGACATTTGGCGTGCGCTAAATGACTTTCTATTCATTTAGCGTATGCCAAATTTGGCGTGTGCCAAAGGCCTTATTTCGGGGTTTTTTTGATCATTTTTTCAATTTGGCACCTAAATTGTGTCACAGATTGGTGCACTTACCCTTCTAGTTTCTTTAGTTTGCATCAACCTTATGTCAACACAAGAACACATAATCCATCTCCTTCTCTTTGTCATTTATATAATTTATTTATTTCCTAGCTTAACATTAGTTTAGTTTATTTTAAAAATTAAAACTTTTGGTCCTATCTTAACATCAGCTTAGTTTATTTAAAAATATAAAAAAATGATATTTCTCCTTTTTACGTTAGTAGTATCTAGATCACTCCAAAGAAAAATGTGAGTACCTATATTGTAGATTATTCAATATGTACAACACTAAATAACCTATGGCTTCATTAGGGATCTTTCACTAGGATCCATATTCCATATCATTAGTTTAAGAACTAAGTATTATTATTTCAGTTAGATAAAGTGGATGGGTCTAATACTAGGGTAAAAGTGACTCCATGGACTCTCTCAAACCACCACCTAGACTCAGTCAAAGTAATACTAGAAAAAGAATAGTCTATCACAATGAAAAAAGAGGCAAAATTCTTGTTGAATAGAAATTTGTTGGAGAATGAGGATTGTTGTGATGCCATTTGTATGGTTAAATATTTTAACAAATAGGTGCATAAGGGGATTTCATACATTGAATGATGGAATGTTAATGTGGAAGTCTGGAAAAAATATTCCAAACAATCAGATAGAAGAAGGCAAAGGACCTAAGGAAAAAAGAGGTTTTACTACAAGGGAACCTTCTAAAGGTTGAAACTTCCCTACAAGAGGAGCCAAAAAATACAATCCTAAATGAGATGGTAGTATTTGTGAAGGGTGAATTGAGGAAATTTCAGCTACTAAAGGACCAGGGCATCAAAACTCGAGCATGGATAAATTGGGCCACTCAAGGAGATAGAGGTACAAAATTCTTATTTAAATGCCTTAGAAAAAAAAAGCAAAATAGAAGGTGAATGTGATTTGGCATAATGACAACCTAAGCAAGGATCTTGAGGATATCTAAAGTTTCTTTCTCCTATTCTACAAAGAACTATTTACCCTAGCAAGAAATAATGCACAAATCCAAAGGGCAAGAGATGGTTACAAAAAACTAATTCGAAAGAAGCTATCTGAAAAAGAAGTTAGCCTACTGGATAGGCCCCTCTCCCTAGAAGAGGTTAACACAACAATATTAGCACTACATAATGATAATTCCCCAAGGATGGATAGAATCCCCATTGAATTCTATAAAAAGATCATAGATTGGGTGAGTGAGGATCTCCTCAATGTATACACAAAAGCAACTAAGGTGGGTTGTCCAAGAAGAAAAATTAATAAAAGCATTACAAAATTGATCCTTGAAGAGGGAGACAAGACACTTGTCAAAAATTGGAGACCTATGACCTTGTTAAATGTCTCCAATTTTTTTGCAAAGGCTATAACCCTAAGGTTGGCACGACTACTTCCAAAAATAATTAACAACACACAAATAGGTTTTATCAAGGGGAGATACATCCTTGAGAACCTCCTAACAAGTTGGAAGGAAATGGAATGGGCTAGAACTTCAGGGAAAAATATAGGAATGCTCCTAATTGACTTTGAAAAGGCATATGATAGGATTGAGTGGCCATTCATAATGGTGGTCCTTGAAGCTTTTGGGTTTCTAAAAAAAGTTTTTAGAATGATTGAAACACTTATGAAATATTCCATTACACACATAGAGATAAATGGATTCTTGACGAAGGAGTTTGAGCTATAGATATTCATAAGGCAAGGCTACCCCTAGCCCCTACATTATTTGTGATAGATGTTGATGCTCTACACTATCTAACCCCCAAATTAAATGGCCTTATCCTTCCAAATAAAGAGGAGATAATAAACCTCTAATTTGTAGATGACACAAGCCTTATTATAAATATGGAAGAAGAGAATGTAAGTTATCTCATGGGTAAACTTGAATTATTGTAAAAAGCTATAGGCTCTAAGATCTCAAAATCCAAGTATATCATGCTTAGTTGGGAGGAAAATCAACATCCTTGGTTTGAAAGGTTGGGACTACAATGGGGGGACCAAGTAAAATGGTAAGATACCCGAGGATCCCTTTTGCAATTAGCCCTAGCCTGAGAGACATGTGGGAGTGGGTGAAGGGAAAGATTGAGAAAAATTTAAATAGTTGGGATAAAAATTACCTCTCACTGGCAAGAAGGGCTCAAGTGTGCCAAAAAATCCTACCCTCTTATTACATATACTACTCCTCGGCTTGGCTCTTCAACAGCTATCAAGTTGAGGAAATTCAAAATAAAATCAAACAATTCTTATTGTCTGATGGCAAAGGTAATAAGAAAATGCACACAATAAAGTAGGAACTCGTTGTATGGACAAGAAGCTAGGGGGCCTAGGACTCAAGAACCTAAAACAACAAGGCTTAGCTTTGGCTGCAAAGTGGATTTGTAAGGCTCTCATAGGGGATGAGCTTTGGAAAGTTTTGGTTAGAAACAACATTAAGCTTGCTACACCAAAAAAAGCCAAAACTTGGAAGCACTTACCTCTTTGTGAGTTGATCTTTGGCAATTTTACAACCCCTGTTGGTTCCAAGGTGTTTAACAGCTTATGGGAAGCTTGGGAATCTCCTAAATATAAAATTATATAGGAGTGTCAAATTGGCATTGATATCAACAAGAGCTTCTTGGAAAGATCCATATGGTGGAATGAATTCCACAATGACAAGCCACTGGCTTTATTGCAGGGGTGTTCTACTAAATCTTGGAATAAAAAAGGTTTGTCTCACTTTGACCAAATCTTGATAGAGGGTAGACTAAAATGTTGGGATACCTTCAGAATTGAGTTTGACTTGCTGCAAAATCAGAAAAGAACCTTTGAAACCATTAAGAAAGACATGGTAATTCCCATAGCTAACATGAATGGTAGGAAAATCAATATGCATGATCTTAATTGGCTATAAAGTAACAACATTGCAGGTTTAAAAGTAGAAGAGATTTATGGTTTATTGAACAACAACCCATAACTTGCAGAAGGCCTACACCAGAAGTGGAGGATAAATTTAAATGATAAAGATTGGAACCTAATCTTCAGACATAATTAGAATACTACCTTTGAATCCAAGAAGGAAACATTTAGATGGTTGCATTTGATGCAGAGATTACCAAATGTGGACTCCAACAAGAATTCACTTGTCTGTAATATCTATAAAAAAATATGATTCTGTAATGCATATATTTTTTGACTAATTTTTTCCTAAAGAAATTTTGAATATATTTAAAATTGATATGTTAAAGATGGGAAAATAAGTAAGGAAAGAAAATTATAAATTTAATGGGAAAGTGTAATGGTTGTTGAAAAACTAACAACTTATTTTGGTTAATTCCATCAAGTGAAATATTGTGGTTTATTTGAAAGGTGAGGAATAAAGAAATTTACTAGTGTTGTAGAAGATATCTTACTAATTTTTATAGGAAACTCACTCTATATGAGCTACTTATGTGCATGTATCCATCATCATCCAGATAGCCAAGGATAAATTCCAAGAACTGATAGAGGAAAGCAAAAAAGAAAATAATAACAAGGGAATGTAGAACATAGCTAGAGACCTGCAATCTTGAGAGAAGTGGCTACTTGAATAGTAGAGGTTCAAATCATAGAAGAGTTGACAACAAAAGGAAAAAGATAAAGCAATTTATATACTTTTGTAATGTTTTAGACCTGTAAAAATGTATATAGTTTAGAAAGATAGCAGATATACAATGGGTTAAAGAAATGGCCCCATATGTAATAAACCAATGTACTAACAACCACTGAAGCTATTAACTTATGCTTTTATTCAACTATAATGAATTAAAAAAAAACTATGTATCATTATCTCTAACATTTAATTTCAAAATTAACATTTCAATTATCAATTCTTCAATCTTATAGAATTAATTTAAATCTAAATAAATTGTTCTTGTATTTCTTATATTTATTTTATTAATCTATATTTATGTAAAACATATATTATACCTTGATAGCATGACACTAAAAAATTACTACTATGAAAAATTCAAACATTACCGCTCTGAAAAGTTCAAACATCACTACTTTGAAAAATTCAAACATTATTACTACGGAACATTCAAGCATTACTACTATGAAAAATCCAAGTATTGACAATACTATTGACATGACCAATTATTAATCATGTAGAAATTTCAAATGCTTACCTAGTCAATTGAAAAAAAATCGTAAAATTTAATGAATGATTTAATATCTGCCTACCGACAAGAACTAATAACGACCACTACCTTTTAACTTTACATTAAAAAATATATCTAACACTAAATACTTATCTTTTATCTAATAAATTAGTAATAAGTAATGTCAATTTGAATGATCATTTCATATGAATGATATTCTTAATTGTAAGGCAAGTTGCCAAATTGGTGACCACAAGAACCAAAAGAAAAGTTGATAACATACATATCCACATATGATAACAACATCCTAATATTATATTGGTCAAGTCCATTTTAAGCTTAAACAATATAAGACATCCCCATATGATAATAACAGCAGGCAACTATTCCATTGGTCAAGTTGATTAATTGTAATACAATTTATGCAGTGAAAACAAATCAAAAACCTTGTCCCCCTAATGTGGGTCCTCTCAATGAATGGTTTATTTCCTTGTTTTATGGGGGGTCAAATTTTAACTGTTATTATTTTTATTATTATTAAATAGAAACTACTGGGGAGGGACAGCGCTTAGCTGTCTATGTTAGACGACCACTGAAGCGAAATAGACAGTGCATTGCCAGGTATTGGATGTCAACAGACGGCAATAGCAGGAAATTCGGGTGTCTGGACAAAATTGAACGAAATTTTTGTTTCATCCTTTGTTAATGGCGGATTCTACACGACGGCATATTCTGGTTTCTGCGAGGATCCGGATTCCATTTCATGAAATTGGAGTTTTTTGATATAATAGTTTATGCTAGTTTGACTAAATACTCGCTGTAATGGTCTCAGGATTCTCCATTGCCGTTTTGTTTTGATATTGATGTTAGATTCCGAGGAATCTTTATGACAGTAGGCCATTTAAGTAGATTAATTTTGAGCAGCTGGTGGCCGAGTAGGAACTGGTAAGGCCTTAAATTAATGTTTTGTAAGGCTTGAAGTCTGCCTGTTTGTAAAGCATTGTTTGCTTCAAATGGAAGTAGTCAGCTTTCGTTTTCGTTCTGCCATGGCAGATCTTTCCGTATTGCGATGCTTTAGAAGGCAGAAGCCAACGGAATTTTTCGCTTTGTAGAATTGTTGCGAATTTAGATGATTATTGCTGCTTACAGTAATCGCATTATGAACTTTGTCTATGGCATGGAAATTTCCAACACAACGCATTAAATCTGTCATATAATTTATCGCAAGCGTGAATCGGTCAAAAAATTATGGACAGCTTTGAGAAAGTTTGTTGAATTTTTCAATTTTGAACAGCATTTAAATTTTGGGGGGTTATAAGCTAGGGTTGATTTGTCTTTACCGCTAGAACTTTTCAAAATAGTAATTGCATAGAAAATGACAGCGCTGAATTGCATGAAATCGTTCTCGGGTTGGAATACAAGCAAAAAAATCTATGATAGCTGGACTTTATTAAAGAACAAGTCAAGAAATTTTTTCCTACAAACAAGAGAATACTCAATAGTGATAACGATGTAGAAAGTCGAGCGGAAAGATCGCAGGAGTCATCTTTAAACATACTTATTGCATGCACGTCCTTTCGGCGATTCGAACCCTTGTCCTTAACAGACGCCTAACTAACGTCAGACAGACAAAGTCACAAATTTCTCGTGTGAATCGTCACGAGAGCTGAGAAATTCCTGCACTGGCAAAAGACGCCGTAAATTTCGAAGTCTTGTTTTACTGTTCTTTAAAGAAAGATTGTAAATTTCTAAGCTTTTCTTCACGTCATTTACGCCTAGGTCATCAACATTTATTACTGAGAAAACTTTCTACGATCCGTCTGACTGAATTTAAAACGGGAGTAGCGATTTTGGCGGAATATCGTCTATCTTTCCATAGAAATTTGCTCAAGACTTTAGCCATAAAATTTCTGAGACATTTTTCCTGCTAAACTTTCGTTATTTCTTTAATTCATTTCTATTAATTTCCCAAAGAGCATGTATTTCAGAGCAAAATGAAACTTCCATTAAATTCATCTATTCCAGAGCAAAATGAAACTTACAATAAATTCATCCAATGAACGTATTTGACTGATTTTCTCTAATATTAAAGATATTCTATGTGTTTTGGGAACCCGAGGGAGGTCTGAATAGCCTCGTTATAATACAACTACAATAATAATGGTATGGAATTTTGATGTGCAACAAACTAAAGACATTTAATAATGTAACGCAGATCAGCAATGGAAAGTCCCGCAGCTAAAATAAAACCAGCAACTAGTAAGCATAGTTTCAACGCCTTTTTGTTCCCTGTATTTTATCCGCCGTGGCCTCTACTCCACATAAGTCGAGGCCGAAGGCTGGCTGGACGAGGAAATAACATTGACTCCCTCCCATGGCGAAAAGGGATATATGCCTTGCGCCCATAGCTGTGGATAGGCTTCGTAGGGAGTGAGAATCGAACCCGCGATCAGCATGTCCATGTGATGAGGCACTGCCACTTGATGGCTATTTTCCCACTTGACCTCTGGGGTTTCCAAGGCAGTTGAAGCATTGCAGGAGGATGGCACCAAACCCTCTACAGAAGCAGCTTCAAGAGTGAGATTGGAACCTACAAAATCACCGAGCTCCCACAACCCTACGTCACCCTGCAACATCAATGGCGTAGCATCCTCTTTCTCCGGCAGCATTGCGTCGTTGAATTCCCAGAGGCTTTTCATTTCTCGAGCAAAGGAAGCGCCGGGGTTCGAGCCTGTAGCATCGCCTCCATTAAAAACAGCGTCGAATCCAAACCTAGAAGGAATTTTGTAATTGGACGTTTCGACGCTGCCCTTGTCGTCCTCGAACATCTCCGAATGGTTTGTTGTCGACCCCGATGTCGACATTGCCTCTAATTTTACAGCCAAACATTGCACATTGTTCTCTGAGACTTCCTTGGTTTCTCCACTCGAAGCCTCAGGAATTTCAGCCTTCGTGGCCTGTTCGGGCAAATGGGTATCTGCAATGGGCTGATGGGTCAGAGGGTCGATTCCCATGCGCTTCAGTTTTTTCTTGATGTGGGTGTTCCAGTAATTCTTTATTTCGTTATCAGTGCGCCCAGGCAAGTGCGCTGCAATCTTGGCCCACCTGCAAAAACGCCATAATATAGCTTTTATTGGCAAAAGTGCCAGTAATGAATTGGGTTTACCACTAGAATGCAGCTCAAACGACAACGTTTCCCCAAACGCACAACTCTACAAGTACAAAAATTATAAATGCATGTTTTGCTTTTACCTATTGCCAAGGTGAGAATGGAGCTCAATGATGAGTTTTTCTTCCATGTCTGATAATACTCCTCGTTTAAGATCAGGCCGCAGGTAATTAGTCCATCTCAGCCTACAGCTCTTGCCGCATCTCGACAGACCTGCCCTTTGCCAACATTCCACAGAATACATATCACTCTGAAAACAAAAACATTACAACAAAACAGAAAAATGGTCATGCAATGCATACCAGCAAGCTTAGGAACAGTACGCCAGCAGCAATGGCCATTGTTGGCAAGAAAATCCACGAGCTTCCTGTCTTCCTCTGCAGTCCACGGCCCTTTCTTCACCCCAACCTTATCACAGCAAGGTTGCCTCCCCATAATTAAACAAGCCTCTGTAGCTCCCTCTCAAGTTCAAAGCAGCGAAAGAAACCTAGGCATTGGCTTTGTATTAATGCAGGTTTTACTATTTGATTTTTGTAGCCTGGTCCCTCCCTTCTCTTACCTCGGTCTTACTCTTTCTTTCTTCCTTGGAATGGTCGGAAGCGTTGGGTTATTTTCCTTGGGGTACAGGGTTCCTTGAAGATTTCAGAGCGCAACACGTGTGGAGGAGTCGCAACATGGGAAAGTGTCCTTTCACCCTCCGAAATAGACGAGTGGCTGCGGCCCCAGGGGAAAGGGAGGAGAGAGGAGGGCAGCATGAAATTGATTATTTCTAATTCATGATGTTACCGCCACAGGGCAGAGGCTTCGTGCTATACTCGAAAACCCAGACAATATGTGGATATATCCTTTTGTCCTCGTACCTTTTATTTCAGCCGCCGTCCCCTGTCCTCCACGCACCTTGCCGCCCTATCCATCGCCTAATTTCAGCCCATATGACCAATCAAGTACTATAATCTGTTCAAAGTTGCAAGCTAGTCAATATAATGAGTTAGGGGAGGGGAGTTTTAATCTACACTTCTTTTGCCCCACTTCCCCTACAAGGTGTGAGGGGATGGTTAGGAGGGGGGGTCTTTAATCTACAATCGAGTACTATAATCTGTTCAAAGTTGCAAGCTAGACAATATAATGAGTTAGGGGAGGGGGGTTTTAATCTACACTTCTTTTGCCCCACTTCCCCTACAAGGTGTGAGGGGATGGTTAGGAGAGGGGGTCTTTAATCTACAATCGAGTACTATAATCTGTTCAAAGTTGCAAGCTAGACAATATAATGAATTAGGGGAGGGGGGTTTTAATCTACACTTCTTTTGCCCCACTTCCCCTACAAGGTGTGAGGGGATGGTTAGGAGAGGGGGTCTTTAATCTACAATCGAGTACTATAATCTGTTCAAAGTTGCAAGCTAGACAATATAATGAATTAGGGGAGGGGGGTCTTTAATCTACACTTCTTTTGCCCCACTTCCCCTACAAGGTGGGAGGTGATGGTTAGAAGAGGGGGGTCTTTAATCTACATTCTTTAGTGCCCCACTACCTTTTAGTGACCTCTACAAGGTGGGAGGGGATGGGGTTGTGTGTCTTGCAACTTTTTATTTTATTTTAAGAGTATAGGTTATTTAGTCTTGTGATATTATCAAAAGTATTTATTTATTTATTAAAAAAATAGTATTTTACAAGGTTTATTTGTGGGTCAATGATCATGTTGATCAATTGTTTTAAAATAGATGTCTATTTACATTTAGTTTGTAAATCTTTTGAGTCTATCATCTATCTAATAGATTTGCACCTTAATTTTGTCTCACTCAAACTTATATATGACAATTTTAAATGACTAGATTTTCTTATAGTAGTTTACATGACAATCTCATTGTTTAAAGTTAAAGTTTCATGTTCATGTCATCAAATATGACACCACATTAGCCTATTTTTGTTAAGGTGGCATACAATATAAAGGAAAAAAGTTGGTTCAATAGTTGTGCATTAAACACTTTTTTTGGTGTACCCATGTGACATCACATGATTTATTGCTTTCTAGATGTGACTTGTCCTAATGATCTTTTCTTCTTTCCTTTTTTAACAAGGAGAAGTGAGAATCACCCAATAGTTATATATCATTATGAGTAAAACCTCACAAACTCCTTGTCAAGAAGCCTAGACTCCTTGCTTGTATTGTGATCAAGTGATCAAGGTTTTAATAGACAACCAAATATTCATGTGTTGTCAACAACTTTCCAAACAAATTTCCTCTTATTGATGATGGATCACTGAGTGTGATTTGAAACATTGATAGAAAAATATACACAACTTAATCCAAAATATTACAGTATAACTTAATGGGTTGTGGAGAACTCATACTAACTACTAACAACTTGCCAATAGTCTACAACCCAAGGACTTGTTCTAAGGAGTTTATTTAATTTAATTATTAGTAATAATATTCAAAGCTACAAACTTTGAAATCATGTAACTAATAATGCTATAATATTAAAATATAGTCTTTTGATATCTCATTGCACTCACAACTATTGGAACCTACTCAACTACTAGGTACTTTTAGATATCTTTGTAACATGTCTTTTTATCATTCATTTTGTGTCACTTTGTGTGGTTTTCTCCATGTATTTGGTCTTAGTGCATGATTTTAGGTGATTTAGCATCATGTTTGATTAAAATTTCTAGTATGACTATTCTAGAAACATGATCCAATATCTTTTTACATAATATCTCAATCCTTTGTTAATCATTTTCCACCCTAGATTGATTCTACATGATGAAATTTAATATACACAAGCACATATAAGTGTACATACATTTTTACCATTTAATTTATGTCCCCTTAAATGGGTGCTTTAAGTAGTAGGCCTTAGTGCATTTTTTTATCAATATAGTGCCCCATTTCACTAAAATTCCTATTTTGACTATAAAAACATGATCCAATCCACTTTCAAACAAGGTCTCGATCCTCAATTTATCATTTTCCATCCTATATTGATTATGTGGCATAAAATTGAACATAGTTAAATTTTATAACCTGAAATTGATCCTAACCTTTTTAAATCCAAAATTCAAAAGCAACCACATGCAAGCCTCTTCCAACTAGTCATTTTTTGCAGTTTTTCACACTAAAGAATTTGAATTATGTTTTGAATTCAAGTATTAAAGGATGTCATCCTTACCTAATTTGATCATCAATTTTCATATAGTAATCTTCCACTATCATAATATTTAGTTAAGTGATATCATTTTAATTAGTTTCTATTTTTTCTAAATTAGATCTCATGATACATGTTTCAACTCTAAAGTAGGTCAATTGAATTCAATTACTTATCATATTAAGAAAATCTAATTAATAAAAAACATTGTATTTCTTCTCACAAACATGTATTTTACACAATAAACATTATAGGTTATACACACAAAAAATAGTCTTGAATTATGCTCTCTAATCCATTATCAAGATAAAAGAAAGATAAAGTGAAATTATATATAAATAGCACATTTTTATTTTTATTAGAAGCTCCTCTTCAATCTAATGCTCAATGAAAATTTTGTGTATATTTTCTTTATTTTTATCTCTACTAGTAGGTGCTTGTATGGTAGGTGAATTCTCTTTCTTCCAATTATCCCCCAATTATCACCAACATAATTTTTTAAAATGTTTAAAATTCATTCAATAAACAAAAGATAGGACTCTATTCTAGCTATTCTAGCTATAGAAGATTTTTTTATTTACTATGTGTAAGAGAGGGGGACCAACCACTACAAGGCCCTAGGTCACGAAAGGCCGAGAGCAGCAGGCTGCCAAGTAACTTACCTCAGTTTAAGGGAATGTTAGGATTAGCGAGATGAGAATGATGAGGAATATGAGGTCCTTCGATCACTCTACAAACCCAAGAGTCGAAAGGAGACTAGGCTAGTCAGTTTTCAGGGTCAACTCTATGTCTCAGATAGCTCTCCGTTAGAGGATAGAAGCATGATTCTGGGATGATAGCGCAGTGCGCTGGCATCTCTCAGGTGTGCTAGGGTTCATACGGCCAGAAAACCAAGGAGACAAGGTCTAACCACTAAGAAACAAACTAACAACCTAGTTAATAGCTTCTAAGGGAACAAAATAGCACTATGAAATAGGAAACATAAAAGTGGATGTGATAAAGAAAGTATATTACTACAAGGGTGACGAAGATGATATCACACAATAACTTGTTTGCCATCTCGCTCCAAGATATCTCCACCTACACATAGAAGAGAGGGAAAATGTTGGGGGGTTGTTTAGGGGTCTGCCTCAATCAGACCCCTATTTTGGTGTTTCCACCTCCACGGACAATCATGTTTGCAACAATGTAGAAATAATGCGATAAAGAAGGAAATACAAGAAAAGTACACAAAGTCATACAAAACAGTAATGTGCTAACTCAACTAAGTAATAGAGAAGATGAGTGAGGAGATTATCACCTCTTCCCAAAGCGCTCAAGGCTAGTGGGGGAGAAAAATGAGAGGAACTCAAGCCTCTACTACAATGGAGTTGTCCTATGATTTCTCTATTGAAGCGATGGAGTGATGAGATTGTTGCTATGGCATGAAAAATGTTGTTGCAATGCTTGAAGTGAATGCTACAGTGCTTGGAGAGATTGTGTAGAAATCAACCATCATTCAAATGAGTGAATGAATGGTGAAGAAATTAAAATGGAAGAAGGAATGGTCAATGTGAAGAAGAGGGATGAAGAAACGGCCATATTCGGGTCAGCCAGCCGAAGGGAGGCATTACAATCCGACTCCCAATAGGAAGTGCAATGCCTTTGCAGACTCCAGTCGCAAGAATCTAATAGGGATGTAAGCGCGCTGCTCGGCTGTCCCCGACATAAATGCCTCTACTGACAATAAAAAAGGCACCAAGTGGATGGAGAATAGTGGGCTTGTATGGAATTAAGCCTCTGAATTTGGTTTTCTAAAGTGGAGAAGGGTAAAAGGAAAATTTGAATTAGGGGTGCAAATTCGCTCCTATACATTTTGCCCCCACTTTAGCGAGCATGAATACCAGTGAGTGCTTTGGTAAAGTAGATTGAAGAAGTAACAAGGTTAGAGATATATACCTAAACCATCAAGGAAGCAAATCACAGTTTGGCGAACTCGAGAGTGCGGGACAAGAAAAGAACTTCATAGCTCTGTAGAACTATGAAGTTGAAGAAAGAAAGCACCTTACAGGCCCATGAACCTGCAAGGGAGGTATCCTTCAAGAACTCTCACATGAAGGAAACTAGGAAGAGTGCCTTACTGAATCATAGACCTATAAGGGAAGGTATCCCCCAAGAACTCTCACATGAGGGAGATCAAGAAAAGGGGACTCCCGTAGAGTTAGAAATGGCAACATGTTTACCTGCGGATAAAACATGTCAAGAAGTGGTCGCGCAGGCTAGTGAACGGACAGTCACGCAGACCACCACCAAGTTGGAAGACTTTAAAAGGGGGTCCCTCAGGAATCCTTTAAAAGGAAGAGGGGTCCACTCAAGGGACACACTGTTTGAAGAGTGAAGTCTAGTCAGGCTGCCCCTGAGCTAGACATAAGGATGTGAAGTAGGTCTAGTCGAGCTACCGCCAGATTAGAAGAAAGGATGCAAAATAGATCTAGTCAGGATGCTCCCAAGCTAGATGCCAAGACTTAAAGGCTTTTCGAAGGGGTACCTTGGGAACCCGATGTGAAAGCGAAGGGTCCACTTAAGGGATGCACTATTCAAAAACTAATGTCTTCTTTCTCAAATCAATTCATCATTAAGGAATCCTTTTGAAAGATGCTCACTTCATCAAGGAATTTGAAAGGAAGGATATTCCCCCATGTGAGGGGAAGATCAAGGTTTTTCTCACTTCGAAGGAAAGTTTCCAAGCCCTTTCTTTGCGAACCCCTGTGATGAAGGAAACATGTTTCGTTTGGGTTTCAAGTTGAGAATGCAATTCTAAAAAAGAAGTGTGTGAAGGGTCTTGAGAAAAGATTCATTGGAAATGAATGCATTTTCTAAAGACCAAGTACGTAGAAGTGGCATTAACACACATAAGAGGGACAACTCAAGTAAAGAAGAGAGAAAGATAAAGAGAAAGGAAAAGGAAATAAAAAGGGCATAGGGGGATCTGGTTTTGTGAGGTCAGACCTGCACTTGCTTATATGAATAGTAGGCAATCATGGTGCAAGGGAAAAAGATCATCAATCCCCAACTAGATTAGGAAGAATGCACATAAGACAAAGTAAAAATAAAAAATTGAGTCAACATGGAAGGAAGCCTAAATGTTCCCAACGCTTTGCATCATCCCCAATTTGTCGAAAGTCAATCAAAAACATGGAAGAATGATGATACATATAGAAGAAGGTTTACAACACAAACACCACATCTATATCCAAGCACCAACAGGGGTGACGAGGATCATCCAACACACATAGCATGATTACGAGGGAAGCACATCACAACACACACACACATCTAATTTAAAGATTAAGAAGGGGTCTCCCCTAACACTGATCAATCAAGAGGTCATCAGCTTCCCACTTTAGATCATTGTAGGGGGGAAGAGGATGAGCCTGCAGTGGTGGAATGTTAAGGGGAGGAGCTTCTGACCCTCCTGCAACAAGGGTTAAGGAAGAAGGACTTGTGAGGTTCATGTCGCTCAACTCTTGTCGGTCTAAGGTCAACGACTTCACGAAGATCGCTGACAAGGTCAAAAATTCATCCATCGAGTTAAACATACACTTAATAGGGGTGCCATATTTCACCTTGATGGACGAAGGATTTTTCGCTCGAGGTTCACCTCTAAGCTCGAGTGATCCCACAATACTAGTTTACAAATTTTGGGCAAACTGGACACCGAACAATATTTTTTTAACTAAATCTTCACTTCTAGGCTCTTATAGCGACTAAAGCGTGAGGAATTTGAAGATGATGAAAACTAGTCATTTGTGAAATTTTGTCTATAGATTCTAAATATATTTTTTTCAATTTTTTTAGAATCAGATTGCACTTATTTTTCCATCTCCTTCAAAAACTAGTTTTTTTTTAAAAACAACATTTTTAAGGAGTGACAATCACTGTATACAACATAAATTTTTTTTGTATGAAAGATAAAATTCTAATTTTTTCGAATTTAGATTTGTAACTATGATATCTAGCACTTTCATTTGGTTTTATATTTTTTTATTGAATATTTTTTCCTTAATCAAGTTTCAAAGTCAAACCAATTACAATTCCATAGGCAGGACCGTATACAACATAACTTTTTTTATATGTACCAAAATTAATTTTTTTTTTTTACTGGATCAAGGACATCAATGTCTAGCATGAACATATTTTTTAGAATTTTATTTTGATAATCTTATATTTTTCCACATGTGCAAAATAGAGAGCTTGATTTTTCAGTGAAAAATGTATGTTTAATCAAACTAAAAAATAAAATTCATAATAAAACCAAAACATATTAAAATTATATTTGTTGGATAGCTCGTTCTAAGAAATACCATCATCTAGTTGGGTTTGTGAAGTATCCTTAATTTTCATCCTCAACCTGAGCTTCGAAGGGAAATTTTTTGGAGATTTTTGGTGCTAGGAGGGGAGAATGGGGGAAAAGGGGGGTTCGTTCGAACCTTGGTTCATTCGAACCCCCTTTCCATAAGCATTTATTTTACTTATTATTTCAGGAAATGTGAGACCCAACATTAAATGGGTTTGCTCGGAGGGTGGTTCTATTGAACCTTATTTGGGTTCACTCAAACCAGAAGTTCGTTTGAACCCCAAAAAACCAATTTTTTTTGTATGGGGTCATTTTTTTCAACTTTTCCTTCCTCACTCAAATTGTAAACCACTTTTGTGGGTTCACCAACTCACCAAGCGATTCAGGAGTCGTGACGAACTCAAGAGAGGTTGGGACTAGTTTTTCCACTAGGATAGAACAAGTCAGGCCACTTTTTGAAGAAGGTAGGGACCACTCTCTACCTTCTTCTTCATCGTAGGAGGGGAAATCCCCATAAATGAAGCAGGAAGGGTAGAGGGAGAGGAGGAGGAAAGAACCATAGTAGATACAACTGAAGTGTTAATCATATCTACGAGCTTCGAGAAAGGTGAGACATCCGAGATGGAATTTAACAAAGGCGACTCTATCGAAGGAGCGATGAACACATGCACCTTTCCAGGTGCATGTGCGCTTACAAAGGAAGCTAGAAGTGATATGGAGCTAGTTTGGATAGACACAGAAGGAAGGAGAGAGGAGGATGTGGTAGGAGGTCCTGATACAAGAGCGGTCATCTCCTCTTCTTTCCTCTCTGAAGTGGCTTTCTTAGCCAGAAGATCCTTTCACCAGTGCTTGTGCTCGCATGCAAGGTGGTTTTTGTGACTCTTCGAGCTAAAGGACAAAGGTTGTGAAGGAACGAAGGGCTCCTCCTCATCCATGGGAGTGTCCACAACTATTTCTAGTGAAGGGATAGACTCCTGGATGGGAGTAGGAGGAGCAAGTTCATAAATGGTAGGGCGAATCGACTCTAGTGCCTCGACAATAGGCCTCTTCTCATTTACTGCTTTAGGAGTGGGAATAATATGAGGTCACGGGGAATATTCTTTTGACGAGCCTTTCTTTTTTCCATATAAATAGTACCAAGGTCCAGGAGACCCATTAGGGAGATCCGATATCCTGATCTTGGGTCTACGCCAAACAGGAATCATTAGAATCAGGGAGTGAAGACCATGCTTACTCATCCAATACTCCTCCCAAGAAAGGGGGGTAGATGAGGTAGCCCAAGAAGGAGCAAGCTTCTCCTTTCCCTTTCAGGAGGAGGAAGCAGTTGGTCACTCTGCTATAGGAAGATTCAACTTCGATTGTCCCTTCCCCCAGTCTTATTCTTTACATAGTTCTTATAAAGTAGGTTCATTCTTGGAGGGAGCAGACCAACTAAGGTGATCCAATGAATATCCCCCATGGGACACCATAGGCTGGTATCTAGTATCATGCACCACGTGAATGACACCTTCATAGGAAAACTTAAGACACTTATGAATTATAGTGGCGATCCCATTCAAGAAGGTATCCAAGGTATACCTAACTTCACCCTGAATAGATTTGACTCAAGAATAACATCAAAAATCATGTCCACGTTCCTAGGTCCAACTAGGATGAACATTGTTATTGATCCATATGGTTTAAGAGAAATACCATCATGCATACAAATGATGTATTTTTTTTTTCATATTCTTCTCTTTGTAGGGAGTTCATAAACAAAGTATCCTCCATGATGAAATTTACTCTACTCGCGGGGTTGACTAAGACCCCTGTCACAATGTTTCCATTGAGGCGAGCAAGAATGTAAAATAGAAAAGGTTTGTCATTTTCTAGTACATCTTGTGAAGTGAATTTTATATCTGGCGAACTGGTTGCAAGATGAGGAGAAGGAGTAATAGTGACCATGTTAACATAGGCTTTAGGCTGAGAAACAAAATTAGAGGGATCGATGACCATGTTAGCAGAATGTGATGGAAACATGTCTGTGTATATCTGCAATTCACTATTAGCTTTCACCACTAATTTTTTTGTATTTTGTTTACTTCCATCAAGATGAATAGTACCATCCTCGATGCAATCCTGTATCTCATGACGTAGGTGCATACAACATTTGGTATCATGTCCATTAACTCAATGGTATTGACAATAGGTATTTTCTTCATACCAGCTAGGATATGGTTCCCTAACTAGTTTTGGACTTGGAAAGTTAATGATCTTATCCTTCAACAACTTTTGTAAGATGGAGGAATAAGATTCTGATAACTTTGTGAAATTTTGATCGTGTCTGAGGACATTGTTATCCACAGTGACTACTACATTCACAACAACCTTTCCTTTTCTAGAGATTGATATAATGAACTTCCCTTTAGGATGAGAGCGCAAGGAAGATCCCCCGAACTGAACCACCATCTATTGATACTATCGTAAAGTTGTACGCAAATGCGTGAAAGAAGGGTACTTCATAAGGGAAAACTTATCTTGCCAAGGCCTTTGTAAGTTCCCTATGAATGCCTTTTGCACATCAAAATCAGGTAATGTGTATGAGATTTATGAAAAGAGCACTTAATATTGTGTTATAAAGTTGATAATTTTCTCATTATCCCCTTGTTTACATCGAACAAGGTCAGAGAAGGTCATCTTAGGGCCGATGTTGGATTGGAACTATCATAGGGACTGGTTCACAAGTTGATTGAACCTAAAGATGGAATTGTCAGGCAAGCAACAGTACCACTCGAGTGTTGTGTCCTTGAGAGATTGAGGGAATAGTTTTTCCATCAACGAATCATGATGAAAGAAGTCTGTACATAAGGCATTAAAGGCATACACATGCATTTTTGGGTCCCCTTTTTCATCATATTTCTTGAATTTAGGAATCTCCATACCTTACAAGAAAGGATTGTTTAGAACTAATACCAACAACAAGCTATGTTGGAAGAAGGGCTAGAAAATAGGCTTGGTAGAAGCTTGGGAAAGGTTCGCCAGCTAGTTCTACATCTTCCCCATATTCTGAAGAAGGGTATTCAGAATTGGGTCATTAGAAGGCATAGGAATAGTGGAACCACCACCAAAGCCACCACTAGACCACCACCATGACTACCATCGGAGCCACCATCGATGCCACCACCATTAGTGTGACCTCTTTCAAAGCCACCACCACTTTCAAAGCCACTACCATGACCTCCACCAAAACCACTTCCGCCAGTACCACCTTTGCCACCGAAGTTACCACCACCAAAGCCTCCACCAATCATCCCACCAAATCCTCCACCACCGAAGGCGGCAGAAGGGGTGAAGTGAAAACCTAGGGGGTTTTTGTTTACTTTAATAGTTTTGGAATTTTTAGAAGTAGTAGACACAGTAACTGAAGGGACCATGCCAACCATGTACAAAGATGTGGGAAACATTGATACTTCTAGCTATCTCTCATGTTCTTCGAAGGGGCCACCTCGTATCATGTTATGATGGTTCGAAGGGGCACACGCTTCAGTAAAATTAGTGAGACTGGCCAAGAGTTCTATGAATGTTCGATCTTTTCTTACCATGTATTATTTTGTTGATAACCTTAGCGGCCCTAGCCAGCTTCGATTTTTTCTCTAGGAGATTCTCTAAAGCACCCAACCCTTTTCTAAGATTGGCGACGCACTCAGAAGGGATGTGGAAAACTTCACGCTTGTCTATGGATGACAAGGTAGCTGACATAGGAGGGGTAGGGATGCAATTAGTTTCATCAAAGAATCTTGACTCGCCCTGTGGCACCTGCTCCTTCGTAGACAGACCAACTGCAGAACTGGAGAAAAGACCAGTATTGAAACTAGAAGAGACCTTTGTCTTCTCCATTAGAAGGTGTCATTGACCTCCTGACAATATACCCAGAGGTCATGAACTAGGTTTTGAAGCTCATAAACCTTCACAACAAACAAGAGTACAACAATCAAAGGGTATAAGAAAAAATCTTAGAAAACCAACAAATGAGTAGACGTTGGTTCACATCAAATTCACCAAAAATATAAGAGAGGGGGACCAACCACTGTAAGGCCCCAGGTCATGAAAGGTCCAGAGTAGTAGGATGCCCTAACTTACCTTAGTTTAAGGGAATGTTAGCATAAGTAGGATGAGAATGATGAGTAATATGAGGTCCTTCAATCACTCTATGAAACTGAGAGTCGAAAGGATACTAAGAGAGTTATTTTTCAAGGTCAATTCTATGTCTTAGATAACTCTCTGTCAAAGGATAAAAGCACAGTTTTGGGATGACAGCGCGATGTGTGGGAATCTCTTAGGTGTGTTGGCATCCGTACGGCCAAAAAACTAGGGAGACAAGGTATTACCATTGAGAAACGAACTAACAACCTAGTTAATAGCTTCTAAGGGAGCAATATAGCACTATGAAATAGGAAACATAAAAGCGGATGTGATAAAGCAAGTATCTTACCGCAAGGGTGACGAAGACAATCTTACACAATAACTTGTTCACTAGCTCAATCCAAGATATCTCCACCTATACACAAAAGAGAGGGAAAATGTTGGGAGGTTGTTTAGGGGTCTCCCTTAGCCAGACCCATGTTTTGGTGCTTCCACCTCCATAGACAAACAAGTTTGCAAAAATGTAGAAATAATGCAATAAAGACACTACAAAATAGTAATGTGCTAACTCAACCAAGTAATAGATAAGATGAGTGAGGAGCTTACCACCTCCACCCAAAGCGCTCAAGGCTAGTGGGGGAGAAAAATGAGAGGAACTCAAGCCTCTACTACAATGGAGTTGTCCTACACTTGCTCTATTGAAGTGATGAGATTGCTTCTATGGAGTGAAAAATGTTACTGTAATTCTTGAAGTGAATGTTAGAATGCATGGAGAGATTGTGTAGAAATCAACCAACCTTCAAATGAGTGAATGAATGGTGAAGAGAGAAAATGGAAGAAGGAATAGTCAATATGAAGAAGAGGGATGAAGAAATGACCATATTCGAGTTGGCTAGCTGAAGGGAGGAATTACAATTTGAATCCCAATAGGAATTGTAACTCCTCTATAGATTCCAACTGCAGGAATCTACCAAGGATGTAAGTGCGTTATGCAGGCATCTGCGTACCACACAGGCATCCCCGACATAAACGCCTCTACCGACACTAAAAACAGGCACCAAGTGGATGGAGAATAGCGGGCTTATGTGGAATTAAGCCTCTGAATTTAGTTTTATAAAGTGGAGAAGGGTAAAAGGGGAATTTGCATTAGGGGTGCAAATTTGCTCCTATACACTGTGATATCAAGAGATGGATTTATCTCTTTAAATGCCGACATAACTCTATGTGGGTTGTCATAACCTACAAAGGCCAAAGATACTATGGGAATAAGTCTATATTCATATGTTTTATAATTTGTTAAACCCACAAAATTTCCATTAATATCTACACAAAAGTAAATATGAATACAAGGAAAAAGTAGGCAAAAATAATATTGATTTTAAAGTACATGTGAGATGTCCATGTTCAATCCTTTTTTTGTCTACTTTTTAATATTATATAAGATTATAGCTAGCTCTTCTCTTCATGGTTGTATCTTCTCATATTTTGGTTATATGCCTAATTTGGTTAAGGTTGTATCTAGATCAGGCTATTTTACTTCTCATGTAATTATCAAACTCATATATTTTAGGATTTCAAGCCTTTTATCTAAAAAAATAGTGAAGCTAATAAATGCGTGATATGTGAAAGTTACATAAATTTTATCTACCATTCTTATAGATGGTTCAAGTTAACTCTATATGGTCTAACTCGATAAATGATAAAAAATCTCAACCTAAACTAAGTGACAATCAAGTGAAAAAGACATGGAATGAAACATAGGTGCATTCCTAACTAACCTAATTAGAGAGCATAAACTATCTAAGTAAGCTTAAATAAATACTTTAAATATGAATATAGATGATACTATTCTAGTGAGAAATAAAACACCTAACCTAGTGTGAACACACCAGCATCCTCATAATTTCAACTTAGGGAGTGATAAAATAAAATTATAAGTGAGGAAAATCCAAGAATATGAGTCCCAACAATCTAAATCCTGATCAAGTACCCATGCATAATATGATAATTGAAATAAGGTCTCAATATGTCTTCTATGTTTCCACTTTAATGATAAATTCCTTCACCCTAAGAATTTATTGGAGCTAAACATAACAAACCATAGCTAAAGGTTTAGTGAACATATCAACATCTTCCCCTCAATAGTAAAATAATCCTTGTTGATAGCATGATTTTAGATGAGCTATAGAATGAAGTACACATGGATTTCAATATGTTTGGAACACTAACACTCTATTATGTTAAAACCAATTTGAACTACACTTTGAATGTCACACTAAGGATTATTTGAATGCTCTTATGGAAATCCAAACTTTGTTAACAATTAGTAAATTTGAAGGGCTTCCTAGCTAGTAAATAAAAATAAACCCATAACTCTTTTTAAATTTATCACAACATGAGAAAATTCATAATATCTCTTAAGTTATATTTTTCACTATTCAAATAACAACCTAGGTATATGAAACAATCTCCATAAAAATCATGTGTGTGTCTTATAAGCATATCATAGATTCACACTTATTAACAACTCCAAAAACAAACTAGGATCTACCTTCATAAGAAGAAACACAACATTTATAAAATTTCAAGGTAATATATCTTTAGTTTCTAGCTTCATGACTAAGATAGTGAATCCTTAAAAAACCATCCAACTATGCTAAGGTGTATTATTTAATTAGATTTAACTATTTTTTAAATTTAAAGGGGGAAACTATGGGGTCATAAATAAGAATGATATTTGTAGATATTTGGAGTTAATATAGATGACTATACACAAAAAAGGAAGTATTAAATATAACCATTTATCATAAACACCACACACATCAAGCTCATAGTTCCCTTGGTTTATGGTTTGTTTTCAATTATCATTGTGCAAATTGATATTAAGGTAAAACTATATGTATGTCTATATATTTTTATCACATTATTTTTATATTAAATTGAGAAAATAAATTCTCAACCCTTAGAGAAACAACAATAAATAATATAAAAATAGTTTCTCATAGGCCATTAATAGCAGTTAAATATTTCAAATATAGTTGACCAAAAATAGTAACAAAAGAACACAAAAGATAGAGAAAAGCTAAGAGACAATTATGGGGAATATTTCCCCCCATTCCTTAGTAATAAATGTTTCGTTTGATTTTAATGCTTCATGTTGGTAGTGGCCAACTCTTGTCTTTTTTGCTCAATATCTTGCACAATAGAAATGAAATTGGCCATGTTTTTCAAAATATTCTTAATAGTATTTTTCATGTCGATCATATTATTATCCATATCCAACATCTTAGCATTGATAGACTCTATTTATGTATAATTCCAGGAGCATAGGTCATAATTGGTCTAAATAATATCTTTGGTAACACCAACCATCGAGGAGTAAATTGACTTATCTTTTGAGTAAATGACACATTCATTTCCTCGAAGATACTATTACCCTCATATTTCATGGGTTATGTGATCTAAGGTTATCTCCTTGGTATGATTTCTCTAAATATCCTTCCAAGCTTCCCTTATCTTTTTTCTTTTCCCCCAAATATATTATTTCAATATATTTATAATCATCTAGTTGGGAACTAACTAACTGAATAGATCTACAAACCCCATAGGTTTTACATTCCTATTTGGCCCTACCCATAACTTTCATTTAAATAACTTGGTTTAAATCTTCTTTATTATCCTAACAAGGGTGAATGTTTTTAGGTTATCCCTCCATGCTCTTGTTTTTTTTAATAAACTACTAACTCTTGATCTTACTTCCCAACTTCCTCACCCTAGATCCATTTTTAGCCTTTGATGTAGGAATTCCATAGTCCACATCCTTAGGGGAAGGGAAAGCATCAATGCCATCACTTTTCATATTAATTTTACCTATACTTAGGAGAATATCAACCAAGATAGGCATTTCTTAGATTTATAGGATAGAGGGCTAGATAGAAATGATAAAGACAAAATATCATTTATGCCTCAAATAAACAATATTGTCTTATTTTATGGATATTGTTATGATCACAACAACTATGGTCACAAGGCTAATGAGCATAGATCTAAAGTCAAGAGAAAAAAATTTGTTCCTAAGCACAATATTATATGCTACTAAATGAAATAATATGGGACACAAGGAAAACTATTACAAAAGTGGGTTTGTTAAGCCACCAGTTTAGAAAAGGATCAACAAGTGAAGGGAAATGAAATGGTCTATAAGGAAGACCATAAGAAGAATAATGATTCTACATTTATGCACTCTACATAATATTCTATGACAAACTAAGATAGAGCATCATCTTAGGGTTAGATTTTACTTGCAAATTTATTTTTTCCCCTAATAAGTCAAGGTGGTGAATATTTTAGCATGAAAGAATAATTAGATCAGATCAAGTTGATATAAAAATTTGTTGTGCAGGTATGAACTTTAAATCATATATTTATATTATGAGTTGACTCTCACTGTGGTTTTTCCCTCATTGGGTTTTCCATATAAATCTGGTGTTCTCCTTGTGCATGTATGTTTTTTTAGCTTCTTTCTCATTATTGTTGATCTAATTAGAAGTAGAACTGATATATCTTTCATTATTGATTATTTTTTTATCATACTAAGGGTTTAAACTACTATATCTAATTAAGAGTTTTAATTGTGAGAAGACAAATGTATTGTGCTAAAAGTTTCAGGTTCCAAAAGGGATTAGGTTTTTGAGTAGAATGATTCACCCTCACTCTCAGTCTCAAGGCGTGTTCAACATCCTATTCTAGAGAAATTCCATCTAACTAGTAAAGAAAATGAGTTAAAAGTGGAAATTCCATCACATCAAATGTAAGTTTTTATGGAGAAAATCCCACCATAAATGAATATTTCAATGATTAGAGATGTTCACATTTAATAATCTATAGGATAAAAAAAGATGATATGCCAAGTGAAAATAATACAATAGATGAAACCACATGAATAAGCATAAAGAAAGTTAAAAAATAAACAAGGTCCCTTGAGGGACATCAAGAACTTGAGCCCATATACTTGAGCTTGATGCTCCTCCATGGTTATCTAGTAAAGTATAAAAGACAAAGAAAATTGAAGTCACAAGTTTGGATTTGAAGGAATTATGACAAGAAATTGATACTCCAAGGCCTAGGAAGAAGGAAAAGGTTCTATCATCTATTTCTATAGATAAATTCAAAGAAAATATTACACAATTTTTAACTCATAAATTATTCAAGAAATAACAAGATGTAAATCTTACCAATTATTAGATATAAACTAATAATTGGGGTACATAATAAGGGATCATGAGATAATATAATTAAAATCTAGCATAGATAAAAATAATTCTAGGATGGATAAGGATAAGATCAAAAATAGGAGTTGAAAAGACAAGTTGT
Organism: Sequoiadendron giganteum; assembly: GCA_007115665.2. Lineage (NCBI taxonomy): Eukaryota > Viridiplantae > Streptophyta > Pinopsida > Cupressales > Cupressaceae > Sequoiadendron > Sequoiadendron giganteum. Next base: position 622,721,095 of record CM021102.1, on the reverse strand, counting down.
AGAACTATTAAGCTATATCAAGAAACTATTTAGTCTTGTTCAAGATGTTGAATAGCTACCTAAGAATCTAATCTTGTTATCACAAGATAAAATATCAGGTTTGGATTGGATGAAACATGTCAGTAACATAACATAAAATTGGATAAAGAAATTGATATCCAAAGGAGAAGAAACATTGAAAATAATTGCTATGAGATGGAGGGAAATTTTGTGTTATGAAACTGAAATAATTAAATTATGAGATAATTATGAAAATATGCTATAGCATGATGACATGAAAACTCAAAACTACTATTTTTTTTTGACAAAAGTGGCAAGCCACTATATATATATATATATTATTTGTAATATAATGTACATTTTACTGTCTCAAAGGGCATACTAGCAAGAAAGAGCCAGCGAGGAAACCTCCGGTTTTGGCCCAAAAAAGTAGTGCTTCTGATTACAAAATGTTGACTTTTTATAGTCATCCAACCATACCAAAATTTATCTGCCTAAAAGTATAAACCTATACACTGATTACATAATCTGGATGTACATAATTTACAAATAATAAAACATTTCCCTTTACTCCTTCATCTGCATGAATTCGAACCTAGTGTCCTCCCGATTTTCAACTCCTACTTCCTCCAACAAATTGGAGCCTTCCTAAGCTTGAGTTTTCCCCTGTCTTGGATTTCTTTGCAATGAAAAAGCTACATGTTGACAATTATGAAAAAGAAGAAAGGATATATAATAAAACTTCTCCCTGAATCTATTTGCCAAATCCCTTCCTAGCTGGTTAGAATATTTTGACAAAGCCTTATTCATATGATGAAGAAGTACCATCATAAAATTTACACAAAAGCTGAATGCTAAATAAAAAGGTAAGCCTCAAAATAAGAATATCAAATAATACTGATGGCAACCAAGCTGATTTGAACCAACAAAAAACATCCCATCAAGTACGAGAGAACACCAAATTTTCCATGCAATGAGATCGACAATGTACTTGAAATCATGACCTTGCCATTAGGAAAATTTGAAATTCTTATCTTTATGTTACCATAATTATATTTTACCCACAGGTGGCCGATTTAGACATGGCACGATGTATACCTCATGTCAGACCACTCCTATAATCATTCTTAAAACAGGTCAACCAAATCTGCAATCTCAATATCATACACATTTTGCACATTCTCCTTTATACATATGAACAAAAGTAATGCACCTAAACATCAGATATTCCTGGCTTAAGACTCCCTCCATTGGACCAAAAATATTAAAAAATCATGTTGACATGCCAATCATGAATACGATAGCTAAAATATCAACTTGAAGACCTATCATATCCATAATTGACAAATACAACAAAAATACTTAATCAGATGTTATCCACTTTGATCAATAGAAATTTCCTCATTGGAAATTAATTGTTCCAAAGCAAAGTCACATTTCCCAATTTGAAGAATATGAAGCATTTCTTTTTCAGGTTGATTGCAGCCCATATTGGCTAAATAATCAGCCACCCTATTTCCTTCTCTATAGGTATGCAATAAGTTATAATGCAAGAAATTTTCCAAAAGTTTTTGAATTTTCTTTACCATATAAGATAACATCCAACTGTGAGAGAATCCTCCCCTACAAGCATTAATCAAAATAAGAGAATCCCCTTCTATTTCTAACTTTGTTAATTTGAAATCTAATGCCATTTTTAGGCCAAGAAGTAGAGCCTGAGCTTCAGCCTCATTATTTGTACCCACCATTAACTTGATAGATTTAGCACAAAGAAATATACCATTAGTATCTCTTATTACAATAACTACTTCGGAAATTTCGGGATTACGTTTTGAGGCTCCATCAAAGTTTAATTTCAAATAACCCAAAGAAGGAGGGGACCATATAATTTTGGATCTATCAACTTTGCTTGATACATGGTGAAGACTACCTTTAAAAGGAAAAGTCAAAAGAGGCCAATTTAAAAGAAGTTTGGAATCCCAATCCATGAAAGAAGACCTAATGTGCTTTGTTTTTGAAACATAAGCATTGACAATTTCTGAAATATGAATTTCCAAAGAAGACATAATATGCTCAACTTTCTGTTTTTCTTTCCTAAAGATGGTTTTATTTCTTGCCCACCAGATAGACCATAAGACTGATGCAAGAATCACTTCCCATATACATGCAAAAAAAGAAGACTTGTACAATTTTGGCCAACTAGAAAATAAATCCCATATAGTGTTAGGAAGAGGAAATTGAATGTTAAGCTTTGATAAAACAAAGTGCCAACAACTTTGTGCAATTGAACATGAAAGAAAGAAATGATTGACATCCTCTAACTCTGATTCACAAAGGACACAATTAAAAGGAACTGAGATGTTCAACCGCAACAGTTTATCACTTGTTAGGATTTTGTTCTGGATTGCTAGCCGGGCAAAGCAACCAGCTTTGGGAAGAGTTTTAGAATTCCAACAAAAACTATAGGCTCTAAGAGATTTAGAATTGGAACATGATTTTGAAGTGGAGAGGTACCCCTCTTTTACCGAATAGCAACTAGAGAGAGATTTGGACCAGATTAATCGGTCAGCACACGATGAAACATAAACTATTCTATCATTCAATAAGGAGGCAATGATATCCTTATGATTATGATCAATTGACTCTGAAGAAAAATCCTTCCAATTGACTTTGCCTGTTAATGATTCCACATTATCAAAACATTGATAAACATATGATCCAAATTTTTGTGTCAAGAAATTTATTGAGGAGCCCAAATTGTAACTATTTAATTTCTTATACCCATTCCATGAATCATTCGAAAAAAGTGCATGTTTACCATCATTTATTTCCCAAGATAGATGAGGAAGAGTTAAATTTCTACACGAAAGAAGGAAATTCCACATTGCCGAGCCTGATGGAGGATCAAGGACAATAAAAATTCTTGATGGAGATTGACTATCCAAATATTTATTTTGCATAATTTTACACCATTTCATGGAAGGATTTGAAAATAGCCTCCAAGTCATTTTAGCTCCTAAGGCTAGATTTCTATTACCAAGATTATGGAGACCTGCCCCTCCATTTAACTTATCCATGCACATAGCCTCTAAAGAAATTAACGGTATCTTTTTATGGGTGTCCACATTCCCTGACCAAAGGAATTTTCTAATTAATCTCTAAATTTGAAGCAATATAGACTTGGGTACTTTCAAAACTGACATAAAATAGTTTGGAATGGAAGAAAGCACAGACTTAACCAAAAGAATTTTACCTACTAATGATAACCATCTCCCTTTCCAAGATAATAATTTGGATTGAATTGACTGAATGATTTTTTTCCAATGCAAGACCCTATTATGACCTACAAAGAACGAAATCCCTAGATATTTGCTTGGCAATTGATCATGATTGAAGCCAAAAAGTTTGACTATAGATTCAACAGTTGAATCTTTAGTGTTAAACAAATAAATCTTTGATTTATCTTCATTTACCTTTTGCTCGGAAACCTTTGTATAATTATCCAAAAGAATTTTTATATTTTTTGCTTCTGCCATGTCAGCTTTTCCAAAAAGAAGAGTATCATCAGCAAATAAAGAATGAGTTACTGATAAATTTGTATTTGGAAAGACAACCCCTTTAACCTTCCCTTGAAGATTTGCATATTTGAAAGACCTACTCAAAGCCTCTGCCAAGATGATAAATAAGAAAGGTGATAAAGGATCACCTTGGCGGACACCCTTTGAGGAATTGAAAAAACCTATTGATGATCCATTAAGTAATACAAAAAATCTTGCACCCAATATACAAGCCATTACCCATTTACACCATTTAGCAAAAAATTTAAACTTCAAAAGCACTTGATTTAGGAAACACCAATCAACTCGATCATATGCTTTTTGCATATCTAATTTGATTATCATGGATGACAATTTATTAGAGGCTATGGTATGCAAGGTTTCATGCGCCACTATTGCCCCTTCAAGGGTTTCTCTACCAGGCACAAAGCCACATTGCTCCTCAAAGATAATTGAAGAAATGAGAGGATGAAGGCGAAGATAAATCACTTTTGTGAAGATCTTGTATATTGTATTACAAAGAGAGATAGGCCTAAAATCAGAAAAAAGACTTTGGATTCAAAATTTTTGGACTGATTGCAATATTAGTAACATTAAATTTTCTTAGCATCCCACTAGACTTCCTTGACTCTTCCATAGCACTCAATATATCAAACCCAATAAACTCCCAACATTTTTGATAAAAAATGGTAGTGAAACCATCTGGCCTTGGAGCCTTGTCTGGTGCCATTGAGAAAACAACTTCCTTAATCTCTTTGAGAGAAAAAGGAGCAAGCAACCTCAAATTGTCATCTGGGGAAACCAGAGAAGGTATATTTTGCAAAAGTTCATCCCTTTCAATAGATAAATTTACATTTGAATTATCAGGCTTTGATAACAGATTTGAAAAAAAATTAACAGTTTATGCCTGAATATCTTTCTTAGAAACAAGAGAAGCACCTGTTACACTATCTTGTATTGTGAAAATTGAAGATCTTGATTTTTTGGCCTGAGCAGAATTATGAAAAAATTTCATATTTTTATCTCCATCTTTCAACCATAATTCCCTGGATTTTTGCCTCCAATATTCTTCTTCCCAAGCAAGTAATTCTTTCCACTCAAGGTGTAAAGACTTTTGTTCTTCAAAAGAACTATTATCCATCCCATGTAAAATAATATTCTCATTTACTTCAACTAAATTTTTATACACCAGTTTCTTTTGAGAAAACACATTTTTGAATACTAATTGGTTCCAAGAAATAAGATTCCTCTTTACATGATCCAATTTATTGCTTAATTGGAACATTTTAGAACCATAAACAAAAGGGGTAGATTGCCACCATTTTTTTATACAACTGATTAGTTCTGGATGTCTAAGCCACATAGTCTCAAATTTAAAGGATGAGTGTCTTAAAGACTTGACACTACTACCAGATATAACTAGGGCTATGGCAAAATGATCAGAGGCTACCAAGGGTAAAATTTTAGAGGAAAAGGCAAACTGTGATCCTATCCAATTTGAGGTAATTAAATACCTATCTAATCTCTCAGCAATTTGCGAGAAATTTTTCCTTTTATTTGTCCATGTAAACAATCCATTTGAGGGAATTACATCCCTTAATGCATTATAATTAATAAATGCTGCAAAATCAGAAATTACAGCTTTGGGAGGATTTATTCCACCTTTCTTTTCCATTTCATTAGCAATTGCATTAAAATCACCCGCAAGAACACATTTGTCCTGACCTATCAAAACCAACTTTGACTATAGTAATTCCCAAAGGATTTTTTTATCATAAGAGCTGGTTGGACCATAAACATTTAGAATCCAAAAGGAAAGCTCAAAATGAGAAACAAACATAAGCTGCCAATTATGATGAAATGAGATATTTGAAATACTAACCGTCTTAGTATTCCAAAGGCAAATTAAACCACCTGAAGCACCCTAGGAAGGTGAATGTGATGCTCCCCATGAATGCCATTTCTTTTTAATAGATTAAAAAGATTCTTCAGAGGTCTTCATCTCTTGAAGAATTATGATGTCAGCCCCTGAAACATCCAATTGTTGTTTCACATGGGACTGTATGTCAGAGGCATTTAAACCTCTGACATTCCAAGATATAATTTTCATTGTAACTTAGGAGAGCAACAAGCTCTCCTTGGCCTCTTTGTTTTGCACAGTGAACTAAGCTGGAATCTAAAGTTAATTGAATTCCCTTTGAAATCTCTTCTTGAACCTTCATAGCTAAAGATTTCCTACCTCTCTTTGCAAGAGATTTTGAAATGATAGAAGGAACAAAATTGGACTAAGAAATAGAACAACCATCCTCACTAAGGGATTCATCACTAAAAACCTCTGAAGCAATATCATCAATAAATTGCTCACCAACAAAAATCAAAGAGTGATTAACAAAATTTACCAAGTCTTATTCTGATGGCACTACATCAAAATTAATCTTATGATTTACTAAAGATGAAGATCCTTGAGATTTTTCCACCTCAATCTGACCAACATTACACTGATAAAAAATGGCAAGCCAACTGTCACAATTGCTTGTCACACCCAATGTTAGCATCGAAGCACATTGATGAGCTTGGAGAGAACAATTAAATTGAAAGTCCGGATTGAGAACATTTAAAGAGGACAAGAAAATCTTAATTGGAGTCTGCAATGAAAAACCCCCAAGGAATGGACCCTTAATAAAGACATAATTTTATACAAGAGGGAGAATTAAATTGAACCATCTTAGAAGAATTTGCCGATGAAACCTGCTTAGACTTTGACCGAAATGAATAAAAACAAGAGAGACAAAGATCAAAAATGTTCTTACAAAGCACATAATCTGAATTCCTAGAATTATTAATAGGAATTAAATCGGTAGAAGAAGCTTCCAAAACTGGTGGAATAATTGATTTTGACTGTGACCCAAGAAACCCAACAAAATTAGCACGACATTTCTTGAAGGGATGAAGATGAAAATGACAAGAACAACAAAAAACCTTAGGGTCCTCCACTACAACAACTTGAACCCAAGAGCCATACACTGTTTTAATTAAGGCACTGGAAGGAAATTTCTTGCGAACATCCAATAAAACCGAAAACAGAACTGGCAATGATGGGTTTGAGAAAAAACCCAAATCATGATTCATAAAGATTCCCAATTTATTACCAAGAATTTCAATAGTGCCTTGTTCTCTATACTCCAAAGGGAGACCCTGAAGTTGAATCCAAAAAGGAATGAAATGAGGCTTGACTCGACTAGGGTTAAAATTCGAGGTCCAAAGAGTAGTAAACAGACCATAACCTTCCATCATCTAGTTCTTTTTCCATAGAACAACATTTATTGCATCTTTCTCAGAAAAAATAGCCACAAAAAACCCTTCACCTTTATCTAAATAAAAAACTTGATTGGAACCAACCTAAGAATCAAAAACCCAAGATTTTAAATTATCAATCAGAGGTTGAAATTTCCAGAACTTACCAAAGAGTGCAACATCCTTTAAGTCTGACACTTGCAGATCAATCATTTCTTGAGGTAATATGACCTCAATCCGAGAGGGAGAGCACTTTAAAGACTTTCCCTTCCACTTTCGAGATTTATCAGAGATAACAGAAGCCTGATGCTTAGCCGTGCTATGAGGAGGAGGCTGAACCAAAGGATGATATGCACAACCAGAGGAGGAGCGATAGATTGCTTAGCAACCCGTTTCAATAACCGTTTAAGTGGAGGAAGAACGATAGTGTTCGGAAAAGTGAGCGGGTTTCAAGGGGAGGATGTACAGTTTTGCACAAGGATGGAGTTTGGGTAAGTAAGAGGGGTAGGAGAAGAATGAGAAGTGAGGGAGGAATAGCAAGAGTGAGAAGCCACAACATCAGCCCATGAACGTGAAGAAAGAGCAGGAGAAGAATACCTACAAATATCAAAAGGAGGTTGAAGATCCCTCACACATGACCGCTCTCGACAAGAAGGAGAGCTCCACTTCCCATAGCGAACATCCGACATCCACTGACCATTTTTGTATACAAAACCAAGTTTCCCTTTCGAAAAATAGCTAGAAGCCTTAACAGAACCACCAAAGCTAAGCTGAGAGGAAGCAATAGGCGGAAGCAGCCGAGAAAACTCTTTCGAAACCCTAGAATGTGGCTCAACCAAACCGGCACCATACACGTGAGGCAGAACCTGTCATTTCTCGAAAGAGAAGCCCTAGGGTTTGTAAAAACTTTGGATAGAGGACCCCGAGAATCCTAAGTAGGCCCAAAAAAGACAGATCGTGTTGGGCAGGAAAATCGAGAATGGCTAGAAGGGCCCCCAAGAACAGCTGGTTTTGAAAATCATGCACCATCCTGAAACTCCCTCCGCATTTGACGGTCCTGATTCATTTTTGCCTTAGATCCAAAACAAATATAACTCAAAACTACTATTTTTTTGTAATGAAACTAGTTTATTTAACATGATCCACATAAATACATGCAAACTAATTCTCTACATGAGGAGGATTTTTAGATATCATTCCCCGATTTAGACTAAATTTTGTAAATTCACATGCTCAATCTAGTTTGCTTGTGTTATCCTCATAGTCGAGTATGAAAACAATGTCCAAATCACATCATGATTGTGTTCTTACCTCGATGACTTCATCAAGGTATCATCATTTAAGCTTTCCATCCAAACCTAACTTCCTAGCATAAATTATATGTCTCACTTCCAATTTCTTACAAATCTAGTTACAAGTAATTTCTCACAAAAATCACTTTTGTGGAGCACCTAAGCCCAACTCAACCTGAAATTTTGAAAAATTATATATTGAATATTTTACTTATTCTTTCCTACAAAAAAGTTATTAAAAGGTGATATAAAGACTTGATGTAGAGGATGACACCCCAACTAAACCTACAACTTTTAAAACATCAAAAAGCAAAAGTGCACTTTCTACCTGAAACACAATAAAGAAAAATCTTGCATATACTTCAAATTATCATCAAATCTCCTCAGATATTGAATGTGCCCAAATCTCTTAGGTTTCATAGAAATTAAATGCAAATTTCCCCTACATTTTATTACAAAAATTCATTTCAAGAATACGAAAAATTTAAAGAACATCCTTAGAGGTAAAGATTTGATAGAATATATGGAATTCAAGAGAGTAACTATTACGGAGCTGAGAAAGAAGAATATTCCATATGTTACAATGATAAAGCAAGAAAATTCATCAAAATCCTCTATAGTTTCAACAAATTATGTTGGTTTGCAAAAATCTAGGTATGTACTTCACAATGCCTTGTTCTAAATTATTTAAAACTTTTTCTATAAATTCATAATTTAATTTGAATTATATTATGATGAATTTTAAAATTGATGAAATTTGGATGGGAGATAAAGAAACCCTAGGATAACATAATATTGAAAATTTAATCAAAAAATTAACTTCCCAAGGTAAAAATGCATCCTCCATCCTCAAGACTAGTGATGTTTGTAAGGAAAAGCAATAGTGCGGAAACACTTTCCTAATGCTAAAACCATAGAGGAGACATGCAAAGACCAGTTTCAAAACATTAAAACACTTAAGATGAAAACATGTAGGGTAACAAGAGTAACAAAAATAAAATGATTTCATAGATAACACCAGATTTACACGGGAAAACCCTTTCGGGAAAAAACCCACCACACCAAGAGAAAGACACTTTGTATTACAGTAAGAAAAAGGTTACATACAGAGTTACAGTTATCACTCTTTGATAGTTAGCTCATAGTAGCACTTGATTTTTTATGCACTCACTGTTACAATTTTATTTCGGCATATAGTGAAAACAATCTCTTTTTTAGTATCCTTCTTTTTCTAATCTCTTCAACTTCTTGTCAAGACCAATTATTACTAGTCTCCATACAACCACCAATTAGGGTGCATTCATTTAAGTTCTTCACTGAAACACCAAAGTGATCTCGATTCGGATCCGCCTGCAATCCTGCATCGAGCCACCCCCGCGATAAATTCATAGTAGAGAAAATAATAAATTTGGGTTCTGCCAACTGCCAAAATCCAAACTCATATGACTGCATAATAAAATCACTTTTCACCAATCCAGCTTCCAACAATTAATGTTATTTTGCAACAAAGGTGCAAAAACAATTGATGATAAATCACCATGTGTCGCACTACTGTTCATTATGCTGCTTGACCGAGCAGTGATTGGTCAATTGTCATCGGGGGGCTCCGAAAACCCTTCACCATTGCTAACTCTTTCATCATATTTTGAGCCAGAAATAATCTTTTGTCACCAAAAAATTGACCACCAGCTCTATCGGGTCCCACAAGCCATGCATTTGCCACTCAAGAGGTTCCGGGGAATCCAGGAGGGAATCACCAAGATTCCCATTAGCCCTCCTAGAACGAGCTTTTGAGGGTGCCACGTGTCCACCACTCGCGCACTCTGCTTGGCTTACATGGAAGTTGCTGGTGCTCCTTTGAGGAATCTCTAGCGGCATTTTCTAGATTCCCTAGGGAACTCCCGAGGTGCAAACAAGTGTCCATGCTCGGACAACCCTTCACATAAAGCAGATCGGGGCCCACCTTCTCTTTGCTACGCTCACCTCTTTGACAAGTTCCCACACGTCCACCGCTCACGCACTTTGCTTGGCTTATGTGGAAGCCATTGGAGCTCCTATGGGGAATCTCTAGTGACATCCGCTAGATTCCCTAAGGAACTCTTGAGGCACAGAAAAGTTTCCATGGTCGAACAACCCTTCCATTGATAGATGACTGCACTGCCGATAAAGCCAAGGCCAACAAGAAAAACCACCAACTCTACGCTCGTCAACCCATTGCTGTGTCAACTCTCGGAGTCTCACCAATCAGACTACATCTTAGCATTCAAAGGGTCAAGCCAACCAAATGAGAACACTATGTTAAAGTGATAAGGGGAAAAATTCGTCAAGCCTCTATTAGAGGTCCAAGCTAGTAAATTGAGGCACATTTTCCAACAAGCTCCCACTTGACGAAGACTTACTGGCTTCCTCTAGAATTTGAATTTATTGACGATCATAGGCCCCAAGGCCCATCGAACTTGCACACTATCTAAACTTGTCTATGCTTACTAGCTTTGTCAATGCATCAATAATATTCTTTGGAGTATCCACCTTTTCTAAAGAAACCTTTACATCCTCCACCATATCTCTCACGAAGTGATACTTCACATCGATATGCTTCGTTCTGGCATGGAAAGTTGGATTTTTCGCCAAACAAATGGCACTCTGACTATCACAAAAAATAGTGATCTTCCCTACATTAAAACCAATATCAGAACATAAGTGGTTGAGCCAAACAACTTCTTTGCAGGCATGAGTCACTGCCATGTATTTTGCCTCTGTCATGCACAAAGAGACAACAACCTATCGCTTGCTCATCCAACTAATTGCACCACCATTTAACATGAAATTATATCCATTAGTGGATCTTATTCTGTCAACATCCCTTGCCCAATCAGATTCCACATATCTACAAATGTTGAGAGTTCTCTATGATGCAACCAAATTGCCATGGTAACACATAGCACATTCTAAGGTACCTCTCATATATCTAAACACTCTCTTTACAACATCCCAATGCGTCCTTCCTAGATTTTCCATAAATCAGTTGAGTACTCCCACTGCTTGGGCAATGTCTGGCCTTGTACAAACCATCACATACATTAAAATGTTGACATCACTTGCATAAGGAACTCTAGTCATGTCCTCCATCTAAGTAGAAAATTTTGGACAATCTTCAACAGATAGCTTTGTTCCCTGCAAGACTGGAACAACTAGCTTCTTGCAAAAACTCATATCAAATCTCTCCAGAACAGTGTTGATGTACTTACTCTGGTTGACCCAAAGCTTTCTGCCCTTTCTATCCTTCATTATCTCCATCTCCAGGAATAAACCTTGTTGCACCCAGATCTTTCATTTCAAACTTTGCAGACAATTGAGATTTAAGATCAAAAATCATAGACTTACTATTTCCTATGAACAACATATCATCCACTTACAGGGTAATAATAAGAACATGATCATTTTCAGATTTATAATACACACAATGATCATATTTTGATCTCACAAATCCCATAGACAACACAAAGGTGTCAAAATTTTGGTACCACATTCTAGGAGACTGCTTCAAACCATATAAAGATTTCTTTAATTTGCAGACCGGGCTTTCTTTACCTTTATCAATGAAATGCTCAAGCTAAGACATGTAAATTTCTTCTTCCAACTCTCTATGGAGAAACATTTTTTTCAAATCCATCTGCTCAGTCTCTAAGTCATACGTGGATATAAGTGACAACATAAATCTGATAGATGTTAGCTTAGATACAAGGGGAAAAATTTCTCCATAATCAATTCCCTCTACTTGGGAATACCCCTTTGCAATGAACCTTGCTTTATACTTCTCAACACTCCCCTCAAGACCAATCTTCTTCTCAAATACCCATTTATAGCCAACAAAATTTCTTCCTTTAGGAAAAGTTACCAAATCCCAAGTTTCATTCTTTTCCAATGATTCCATTTCTTCATTCATGGCTTCCAACCAGGAATTTGCATCAGGCATATTAATTGCCTCTTTAACAATCTTAGGCTCCTTAGTGCTAGTAATTAAAGCATAGGCATAGTTTGAATCCAAAATGGAGAAATCATACCTATCAGGTTGTTGTTTTTGATGTGTAGACCTTCTCACTGGCTGAGATTGTGGTTATTCATCTTCAGAACTCTCAAAGCTTCTAGAGCTCTCCTCAGTTTTAGGTACACCATGCAATTCTCCCTTTTTTGGGGTTTGTGGAATCTCAATTGCATCATTATTATTTTCTCTTTGATTTGTCTCTAGCTATGGATCAACTGTAGAAGGTTTCAACTCACGAAATATTACAATTCTTCTATACAAAACCTTCTCAGTATCAAGATTCCAAAGCTTGTATCCCTTCACACCAATGCCATAGCCGATGAAGATACATTTAACAACCTTGTTCTTCAACTTAGATCTTTTCTCATTTGGAACATATGCATATGCCTCACAGCCAAAGGCACGAACATGTCTCAGAGAGGGCTTCTTACCAGACCACGCTTCCAAAGGTGTCTTATCAACAAGAGTAGAGCAAGGAGAATGATTTACTAGGTAACATGTTGTAGCCATGGCCTCAACCCAAAAATTCTACTCCAGACTAGCATTGCTCAACATAGTCCTTGTCTTTTCCATCAGTGTCCTATTCAACTTTTCAGCAATTCCATTCTATTGTGGAGTATAGGGTGTAGTTTTATGCATTTTAATCCCATGGTCTTTACAATATCTATCAAAATCTGCAGAACAAAACTCATTGCCAGTATCCATCCTCAAAATTTTTATTTTCCTTCTAGTCTGTTTCTCTACCAAGTTTTTAAACTCTTTAAAATGACTAAACACTTCTGATTTACTTTTAAGAAAGTATATAAATGCCCTTCTCGAGTAGTCATCAATAAAAGAAACATAATATCTAGACTTCAATAATGAAGGAACATTAACTGGACCAAACACATCAGAATGAACATAATCCAATACAGTAGAAGATTTATGAGAACTCGAGGAAAAGGAAACACGTTGTTGCTTTCCATAAATGCAGTGTTCGCAAAAATTGAACTCAAGATTACAATCTGCAAGACCTTCAACAAGATTTTTAATTTTCAAGGTTTTAAAACCTTTCTCACCTATTTGACTGAGTCTATTATGCCACAACATGGTCTTCTCTACTGGGAGTTTCACTTCCATCACATTTGTAGCCAGAGAAGCATCTTCATCCTTCTCTACAAGAGCAACTTTGTATGACTTTATAGAGATGTTACATTGAATAGGATGTGCATCCAGCTTGTACAAAGTGCCAGTATGTACACCCTTAGCCAGTACCATTGCACCTCTAGCCATCTTAAATCCTTTACTCAAGAAATAAACTTCTACACTAGCATCATTCAGCTTACTGATAGAAAGTAAGTTACGAGCCAAACCTAGTATGTGCAGTATGCCACCAATCCCTTTGATTCTACCATCAGGGAATTGTATCTTGACTCTACCTCAACCAAAAATCTTCAATGTTGAATCACTCTCTAGGTACACCTTTCCACCATCATACTTCTTGTACTTAGTGAACCATTCTCTCTGAGACGTCTTGTGAAAGGATGCACCCGAGTCAACCAAACAAACATCATCTGATACCTGAGTTGCCAAAGCTATAATGAAGGCATCTACATCACTTTGAGAAGAGTCATAGTCTTAAGAGGTAATCTTCTTCTTCTCCTTACAATACTTTTGGATATGACTAGGCTAACCATAATTCTAGCATTTCACCTTGGAATTTTTACCAGGAGACTTTGATCTCTCTATAGATTTAGATTTGGACTTTTTGTCCTTCTTTCTTTTGTCCTTGGATCTACCTCAAACAACAAGGGCCTCTTTGGCCATCTTAAAAGACTTTTTCCACATATCTTCAAACAACAGTGAAGCAACCACATCTTCCATCTTGAAAGTAGCATTTGTACTTCCAATAGCCATCACCAGATGATCCCAAGTGTCAGGTAACAAACATAACATGAGCATGCAATGATCCTCCTCCTCTATCTTTACACCTATAGATGCCAACTGAGCAACACTCATATTAAATGAGTTCAGATGGTCTGCAATAGATGCAGCTTCTTCCATCTTCAAGGAGTACAACTTCTTCCTTACGAATAATTTATTTACTAGAGACTTTCCCTGATAAATATCGCCAAGCTTCTTCCATAACAAAGCTGCAGAATACTCCTCATGGAAATTCAAGAGTACAAAATCATCCAGACAAAGTCTTATCAGACCTCTCACTTTTCTATCTATGAGGTCCCATTCTTCTTGCTTCATACCTTGTGGCATAGTTCTAGACACTGCTACCCAAAGGTCTCTATCCACTAACAGGTCTTCCACTTTGAGTTTCCACAACTCAAAGTTGTCGCCATTGAATTTCTCAATATCAACTCTTCTTGATGTAATCGCCATCTTAGATAGAACTACGTTCTAACTTTGCAAGACTCCCACTGGAACAGTATTAGCACAAAAAACCAACCCTACTAACAAGGATAACACAACTAGCCAAGATTTGATACCACTTGTAAGGAAAAGAAATAGTGCGGAAATGCTTTCCTAATGCTAAAACCACATAGGAGACGTGTAAAGACCAGTTTTAAAACATTAAAACACTTAAGATGAAAACATGTAGGGTAACAAGAGTAACAAAAATAAAACAATTTTAGAGATAACGCCAGATTTACATGGGAAAACCCTTTCGGGAAAAAACCCACCACACCAAGAGAAAGACACTTTGTATTACAATAAGAAAAAATGTTACATACAGAGTTACAATCCTCACTCTCTAATAGTTAGCTCACAACAACACTTGAGTTTTTATGCACTCACTGTTACAATGCTATTTCAACATATAGTGAATACAATCTCTTTTTCAGTATCCTCCTTTTTCTAATCTCTTCAACTTCTTGTCAAGACCAGCTATTACAAGTATTCATACAACCACCAATTAGGGTACATTCATTTCAGTTCTTCACTGACACGCCAAAACGATCTCGGATCGGATCCACCTACAATCATACATTGAGCCACCCCCACAATAAATTCGTAATAGAGAAAATAATAAATTTGGGTTCTGCCAACCGCCAAAATCCAAACTCATATGATTGCATAATAAAATTGCTTTTCACCAATCTAGCTTCCGACAATTAATATTGTTTTGCAACAACGGTGCAAAAAAAACCGATGAGAAATCGCCACGTGTCACACTACTATTCATTTCTCCACTTGACTGAGCAATGATCGGTCAACTGTCATCGGGCTCTGAAAACCCTTCGCCATCACTAACTCTTTCATCACATTCCAAGCCGACAATAATTTGTTGTCGTCAAAACAATGACTGCTAGCTCTATCGGGTCCCACAAGCCACGCGTCCGCCACTTAGGAGGTTCTGGGGAATCCAGGAGGGAATCACCAAGATTCCCATGAGCCCTCCCAGAATGAGCTTCCGAGGCTGCCACATGTCCACCACTCATGCACTCCACTAGGCTTATGAGGAAGCCACTGGAGCTCCTTCAGGGAATCTCTAGCGTCATCTGCTAGATTCCACAAGGAACTCTCGAGGTGTAGACAAGTTCCCATGGCTAGACAACCCTTCGCATAAAGAAACTTAGGGCCCACCTTCTCTTTGTTGTGCTCACCTCTTTGACAAGCTACCACATGTCCACCGCTGATGCACTCTGCTTGGCTTACGTGGAAGCCTCCGGAGCTCCTACGGGGAATCTCTAGCGACATCCGCTAGATTCCCTAAGGAACTCCCGAGGTGCAGACAAGTGTCCATGACCAGACAACCCTTCTATTGATAGATGATTGCACTGTCGATAAAGCCAAGGCCAACAAGCAAAACTGCTAACTCTACGCCTGTCGACCCATCGTTGTGGAAACTCTCAGTCTCGCCGATCAGACTAAGTCTAGTGACCAAAGGGTCAAGCTGACTAAATGAGTACACCGCATTAAAGCGATAAGGGCATAAATTCATCAAGCCTCTGTTAGAGGCCCAAGCAAGTAAATTGAGGCACATTTTCTAACAAAATTAGTTTTCTCAAATTTCATTCAAGATAATGAGTAAATGAACTAAATAAATGAAATTCAAATTTAAGAGGCTGGTTGTACCATCCCAAATCACTTCCACATGGGAATTATATCTGATACAAAATTACAACTCATAAGACTAGAAGGCTTTCATGGAAGAATGACTATTGATTTTTCCACTAATTATGCCAAGAAAATTATGTTGAATGGATTGGATAAGGAAGCATCATTTTTGGTATCCCTTGAATTCTCATGATTGGTCCTCAAATGCATAAGAAACTATGACCTAAACACTAGAAAAGTGAATGCTAATAGAAGGATCTTCACAAACCTTAGTGTAAATGGTATCTTGGACAACTTCAATATATCTTATTACCTAGAGGTACAAATATTTGAGAAGGAAGTAGTAGAAACAAAGTTCAAGATTTTGATGTATTCTCCAATAACAACCAAATTAGTTAAAATTTATAATGAACTTTACCTCTCTGGAAAGAAAATCAAATTTTGGAACATGATTTAGTTATTGCGAGGCTTTGAATGTTAGGTCTTGAATTGCAAGGTAACTCAGTAGTTCAATGTGGTGACTAAGGGGCTTACACACTAAAGAATACAACATAGGATTACATTTGGAATATAAAAAATTAATTCACATATTCCAACCTAAATAGGTGTTCTAAGTTGATCTATAATTTGATTAAAATTATGTATTTTAGAACACTTTATGTCATATGATCTACAATATTTTGATGCTTTGTAGCCTTAAATTTAATATTTGATGAAAATTTTGAAAAAAAGAGAGGGTGAGAAAGAAAGGCTAGAGATATAAAATTGTTCAACAATCTTGCATGAATATACACTAGAATTATTAAAGATATTATTATCAATATATACTTCACCATACCTTATCACAATTACACATAAATATCACAAACTCTAAATAAAACTCATCAATTTAAGAAAGGGATCAAAATATACCCAGATAATCACACAACACTTTGATTTTTTTTTTATTATTATTTATTAGACCGCAGGAATTGGGTAGCACGACCCCTTATAAACTGCAGTGCACCTAGTAAAATTTTTAACGTGATCGGTGGCACTGGCGCGACATGCCCTCTGGTACCACGGGGGTGGGGGAGACTAGACCTCATGACCAACCTCCTGCAATAGGAAAGATTTAGCCAACTGAGCTAGGGCCCCAACCCCACAACACTTTGATATTTCAAAAAATTGACAATGAATCAAATTTAAAATGGCATCATATTCCTCTTTTCAATACTATATTCCAATTCTCAGAATATTCTAAACATATTCTATTTCTTGATAGGCTATGCTGATATTTCTTGAAAATGAACCAACAATCAGAAGCTCCAATTGATTGCAATTTAAAATTACCTATAAAAAAGACAATTAAATTCATCAAATATCACCATCTTTGCAAAATAAATCTCACCAATCACTTGAAATTAATAGCATTAAAAAAAATGACATTTCCTAATTTCATCTCTTAAAAGCATGATTAAAATTTGAAAACTAATAATTCTTCCAAAAAATTGCATACTTTTTTAAAATGCTTACATTAAAATACATAAAAAAAATATATTAAAAAAAAACTTAGTCCTTTTCATATTTTAATGACTTAACCTTTGCTCACATGGGGAATTAAAAAAATGTTTTTAAATGTCCACTTTAACACATTTAAAAGAGAATGCATATTCTTATTTAAAAATACTTAGGAGCTCCTTTTCAAATGTTTTATGCCATTTACTTTCCCGATAGTAATACTTAAAGAATAAAGGAATTGTTTCCTTTTTTTCTTAACCATACTTACATGATGCTTATATTATTTATTTTTATTCACTTAAATGTCATTTTTGTAATGCCTTGCCACCCAACCCTAGAGGAAGTTTCAATTCACAATAAAAGCGTACTAATTTTTTTTTATTAAAGTGAATTAAACATACATGTTCATCTATAATAGACAACATCCCCTAAGGCTACGCAACCAAGACTACTTAAATCCCCATTAACATACATCATTTATAATTCATTGCATTAAACAACTCAAGTAATAAACATTCATTCAACATAAATAAATAACAAGATAAGAAGTTAACATCCATAATATATATCCATTACATGAATAACTGATTACAACACTCATTTCCAAAATGAGTCATAAATACATAAGAGTTACAGTTACATACATCCACCTCATAAATACAAGAGGGGTAACACCAATTAATTACATTTTGAAATACAACATTGCAAGAAATAGATATAAGAACCGCGAGCTATCCAACTGGATGTCTCGCCTCCATGAATTGAAGATCAATGGGGATCCAACTGTTTATGGTGCATGTTCCACCCAACCTAGTGGTACCTGAAAGCCCACCCCCCATGCTAGGAGATAGTAACAATGCAACATGGACAAAGAATCTACTACCTCTAACCAAAGGCAAACTCATATTGACACATATTGACTCAACCAAACACATGCACAATACAAGAACAACTCACATCACTGACATAGGTCACATTGCTTCCAGACATAAAATAGATCAAGTATGTTCAAAGAACCATACACAAAATAATAAACAACTGTTGTCCTAGACAGATTGTCATCGCATAGTAGTCATGAGATCTCCTCTGGGCATTCTTCATAGGCTCCGGTAATCTTGTTGACCTCAACCAAATCCCAGCCCTCATACTCACTCATGTGGAATCAACTACCTCTCGTAAGGACAAGATAGATGACCACTCCATTTCAGACCTTCTCACTCATCCCAAGTCTAAACGAGCCCTTGTGTCTATGAGTGAGGATAAATTATCTTGATTATTGTGAAAGGCATCCTAATCATCTAAGTACATTAATTTAGTTATCACTTACTTAAACTAATTCCAAAGGTTACTCGGTCTTACCTCTTTGGGCCCCGACCCCTAATGGAAGCCACTCTTCTATTCGACAACACACACCCAAACAATCCACCAAGGGAATCACAAGTGCATACAACCTAGGTATCAAAACCACTCCATCACAAGGAAGAAACAAATAATAGTACCCACTCCAAACATCTTGGAGGCAACAAGACACATAGTCCACTCCTTTCACAGGAGGTACAAAAACATCCCCGTTCGTGGAAATTGGGTAAAAACTAAAAAGAAACCAAGCACTATCCAAGGGAAAAACAACTAGTTGACATAAAGATTTGACAACCCTCATCCTCTAAGTTCTTCTAGAAGACTTACAATTTTGGACTAACACTAAATCCCAAATCCCACAATGCAACTTGACGACATAGCTACAACAGGCATTCAAGTCATAATTCAAATCTAATATTTGGATTTCTTAAACCCATACTCATTCAATAGGTAACATTGACAAAATCAAAGGCACGATAACAGGGTTAACTCAAATAATTATAAAACCCTTTTTCCCCAATCACGAACATAAGGAAAATTAATAACAACAAGCAATGGCAAGGGAGTACACTATTTTTGGATATATTAAATCCATTTTCCTATTTACTACTTCTTGCAAAAATTAAAATAATATCCTTCTAAATTTCCATTAAAACTAATAAATTCCTTCATTAAAATAATTACTTTTCTCTAACTTACTAGCCATGCACACTTTTTGTTTGCATTTTAACTTGCTGTCCAAAACTTTACATGCAAACATATGCCTAAACATAATATTAAATATATAAACATACTTAAAAATATAAGCAGCATACATTATATGTTTAAATACATATATTTTATATTTATATAATCAGAACTATATTTAAAAAATTAAATCTACATTAAGCATTGAATATAAAACCTCAGATTTACCAATACCAGACTGTATTATTAACTAAATTTGTATAAAGTTCACAGTCAAACATTAACTTTCCCAATATATGTATAAAATTACCTTTATATTAAATATTATATTTTAATATTTAATATACAAAAAGTATACATCATATTTAAATAAAATACACTATATATATAAAAAAAAATTATAAATAAAAATACACAGCTTGTGAAAAAGTGAAATCTTAAACAATATAAATTGGTGACAGGGACCGGACGGTACACTGTCCGTCGGACGGTACCGCCAGTACCCCTGCACTGTCATATGCTGGTACCCTTGCATGTCGCCGACTGTACATTGTATAGCGGCCGACATACTTTGGGGAGGCTGCACTCCCCATGGACAGTGCATCCCCCCATATGGTGGGTGCACTGCCCATGGCCAGTGTGTCCTTCCCATGGGGATGCGTGGGCGGTGGGAGTTGACCTCCCCACCAACCACTACCTTAACAATATTTTTTAAAATAAAAAAAATATAACATTACTACATACGGATAAAGAAATCTGGATTTCCTAGAAAATAAATTCTTAAATATTTTCAATGAATTTTCTTTGAAATTCGTGTCTCAGACACGCCGTATGGACGACACTTTTCCAAAAAGAAAAATAATTTAAATCAATGACCATAAAAATATATATATATTTATATATTATGTATATAGATATATATTTACCAGAATATATATATGTATATATTATATATATATATATAAATATATATATTTACACAAAATTAAATAACTAGTAAAATTGAGAAAATAATAAAAAAACCAGTAACAGGCAATCAATTAATTTTTTTTCTAGAATACCTTCCTAAATTCAAGAGGTTTAAAATTAACTTCTTTTAAACCATTCCTTCAAATTTGCAAATAATATAAAAGAAGGAAAATTAAACAAATCTTGATTTTTCCATTGAAGGTTTTCTACAGAGGGTTTGTTTTGAAGAACAAATCTGATTGTTTTCTAACAGGTAAAAACTTCATACAACAACCTAAATGTTTGAAACACAATCTAAGTTTTAAATTAAACAATGTTTCAACAATTTCCCCATTCACTGAATTAAAACCTACAGTAAATTTAAACAATCTTCCCCAAATTTTAGATTAATTTAAACCTAGATTCTATTAACAAATCCTAATTCAACAACAAATTCTTAAACAATATTTATTGTATTAACCAAAGCAAGAACCAGAAAAAAAAACACAAATCAAAACTTGGAATTCGAAGCTACAGGAAAGGATGAATTTCTTATGCAAGCCTCCTCCAAAGATTTCCTGAATTTTCTTCAATCATGCAATAAACCCAAGCAATCAACCAATCCAAAAACTCAAACAATGTAACATATTTTCCTCAAATCAATTCTCTGTGCAATTTCTTTTCCCAAATTTTTTTCACTTCCTTCAAGAAGTTTTTTCTCCCTTCCAAGATCTTCTCCCCAAATGAATTTTCAACCAAAAACTCCTCCTTATAATTAAACACATGCAATCCCCTTCAATCAAAATATCTTAGACAACCAAATCTAATCCTTTGCATGCAATATTGACAATTACAATATTAACCTAAATTCATTTTCGAAAACACACTTTGAATTTAAAATGCAATTTCAAATATCTTTCAATTTTTTCTTTTATTTAATTTAATCCAAGATTGAACTTAATTAATTAATTTAATTATTAAATAACTAAATTCAACCCTTTTGAGATTAAATTTAATTAATTAAATAATTTAAATTTAATTAAATTAAATTCTATTAATAACTTTAAATATAACATCTAAGCATAACTTTAATTTAATATAAAATAATCATCACTTTCAACCAATGCAATTATTCTAAAAAATCATTTAATAAACAAGTACCTTTCAAAATCAAATAACATTAAAATAAGGTACACCATGACTCGACAAACAAGACTTACAACACACTAAGGCTAGGGTGTAGACTTGACATATGTTACCTAGCTACTATCTCCCATTCAACTTAACCATTGGATCGACACGCTCAAACCTATGAAACTAGGTGGAGTCGATGTCATGTACCTACAACTTGAAACCAAGTCAACAACATCATATAATATAACCAGCATATAATACACATTGTGAAGAAGAAATCATAGATTCGTAGGGTGCTTGCAAGCGAGTGATGTGAAACTGTCCTATTCACCAATACACTCATCAAAGACTGACATTAACATCATAATCAATAATCTCATAATAAAATCTCATGTTAACTCTACTAACATCATTAAACCATTAAAGCATGTAAAACAGTCATCAAATAAACACATCACATAATAATAGTTCGTCGCTCAATAGTAGCGATCAAAACATAAATAACAAGGTGTGTCCAGTATCAAAGTAGCTGCAACCAACAAAGCATAAAGCAAACCAACCATGAAGCAAAACGGAGGGGTATTACAATTTTCCTCGTCATTTCTTGTGGGAACCTGATAGCCATGGAGATATATGTATGTGTATATACATATCAAAATTTTCACAAGAATATATATATATATATATATAAATTTTTGAGAATTTTTACTTATTACTCATATTGTAGAAATTTCACTTGCTATAAATATTGTAAGATTTTGACTTTTTACTAACATTTCAAAAATTTCAATTATTTTTGTTGGAAATCAGATTCAAAATACAGTTGCACTTAATTTTCTTCATAAATATATTAAAAATAAAATAAAATCAACTGTCATTCGTTTGTTTTACGAGGAATTTGCTAGACAAGTGATCGCTTCAGAATTTCAAGTCCAAACTAATAATTCCATATTAATTATTCATCAAATCCTTCCTCAAATACTTTATTAAAATGTAAAACTTTTTAATGTTTAATAAATAAATAAATTTTAATAAATGTTTTAAAGCTTATTAAATTTAAAAAATTTAAAAAGTCTAATGGTAAATGAAATATGCCATTAAAGTCGTGTTGCATTTATTTTAGCACGATAATTTTTGGAAATCATCAAGTGCAAGGATTATCAAATGAACTAGATATTTAAATACCAAAAAATTTAGTTTAGTAATGGATCAAATTTCTTTAGGAAATTATTTTTTAATAAATTGATCAAGTGTCGGGAATCCTAATTGAATTGACTAGACATAGAAAGGTCGTGAAACTCATTTTAAGCTAGTTGAGAAGATGAAACCTACAAACAAATAAATTTATTTTTTTAATGAATTTGATACTTCCAAAAGAAATTCAGGTTTACTTTTAATGCTTTTTCCATTCATAATAAAAATTTGGCTATTGAGATAATTGATTTTGAGACTTGAAGGACTTGGAGGAACTTGTCAACATTGCAAGGCAAGATATAATTTAGTGAAAAGATGGGGTCCTCAATTTTCTAGAAGAAAAAATGGGGTGTGTTGTGAAAAGACATAACTAGCAACAAAAAAAACCCAACAAATATTTTACAGTACTTTAAAATAAAAGAGAGTCTAAACAAAAAATTTCTAACTCTACATAAAAAATAAAATTATTTAAAGGTCAACCATAGAATAGCATAACCATCTTCAAAAAACAACCTAATTTATCAAAAATAAAACTAAGTGTGTTCAATTGGTTCATTTATTTTCTTAGAAATTTTTGAGAAACAACAATTATATTAAGCTACATGAGATGATTTAAAATTTTAAGTCTCATTAGGCTATTGCCTCATTGTTGGTTAGACATTCATAGCCTCAATGAGGTTATCTCTATGATTCCCTCAAACTTACCTCTATTTCCATCCAAGCATCCATAGTCTCGATAGAAATATTAAAATTTTCCTAAAAAATAAATTTATCTATATTTTTAATAGTTTATTTTTCATTTTTTCACATGCATTTAGTTTTTTCTCTTTTCTCTCGTCTTGCAAGCAATGAAGCTCATTGTTCTAGGTTTGGGAATCATAGTGGTAGTAAAGGAAAATATTTAGATTTTTCACTTAATATAAGCATTTGGACTAATACCAATTATTCAAGAAATATTAAGATGTTCAAAATATTATGTGACCTTTATTTGAAAAATTAAGTTATTACTCATCATGTAGTTCCCCTCATTTTTCCTTCTATTTTTGACAGTTACTTGATATATTTGGACATTATGATACATTGCTCAATTTTGGACTCATTACTATGATGATAGTTGATACTGTTTTATCACTGATGTTTATGTATATGTCATGACTATTTATGGTTTAATTGATTGAGTAGGTTATTATTGCTATGAGTATTATGTGATTATTTGATGTAAGTTCTTATCATGATTCTAGTATCTTATTATTGTACGCCGATGTGTTTTGGTGAAGGGGAACAATGTCACATCTCTTGCTTGTGAGTGCTCTGTGATGCTGTGATTTTCCCTTCACGATGTGTTTGATTGTTTGTCTATGTACATGCTTGAGTGTGTGGTTTGCTGCAGGATGTAGGTACTAGGCATTGACTCCACCTGAATTGCCAGATTTGAGCATGCCTTAATCCCAATGGAGATTATTGAATTGGAGATAACATCGGGTCCCCTACATTGAGCCATCATCCTCAATGAGGATGTGTATCCGTTGTCACCCTTGTAGTTTTGTTTGTTTGTATCTTGTGTCATGATCTTGTCTTCCATGTCACTGTGAGGTCAGGTACGACTTGGTATTCGATTAATTTGAGTGGTTAGTACCTTGATTGATTATTATATTAAAATAAAAGATTACTAAAATTAAAAGACATTGTGATATTTAAAAGATAAAAAATATTTTATATAATTGATGAATTGATTAAATAAAAAAATTTGATTAAAGGTAAAAAATGGGTTTTGAAGGGGCCTGAAACCCTTTACAAAAGAGCGCAAATGATAAAAAAAGATAACATCAATAAGCAGAAATCAGCCCAACGAAAGAAAACCAACAACCAAAAAGAAGCTACCTAGAAGAACTACATATTCTTCAGAATCTCGACAGCTTCCAAGTTAGTAGCAACCATCTTCTACACATTGTCCACAATATTAGACACCTCCCTACCAGAGGCCCCTGCCTAAAATTTTAGTCTAATTCTAGTTTTGACCCCCAACCCACTAGTCTTTACCTCATCAATCAAAACATTACCTTTGGCAGTAATCTTCACACCCGCACAACCCACCTCTAGCAACCTACCCCCAACATTAGTAACATCAGCATAACCAAACTCAATTCTCTTATTAGTAGAAATCAAGGGGGGGATCTTCATAGCATAATTCAGAGTGCCCACAAGCTTAGGCACCTCACCACTCTTCATCACCACTTTCCTCATGATAGACTGTGGAGTGCCCACAAGCTTAGTCATCTCACCACTCTTCATCATTATTTTCCAAATTTTATCATCAAGGGATAAAATTCTACCTTCCAAATTTTGTTTAAGGTTGACGGTTTCCTCCGCCACAGTACTAGAAAAAATATTCAGAGACTCCATCACATTGTCAATTTGAATTTGGATAGTAGGGTCCTCAGCCTTGCTAGCCACTCCTCTAATCCTAACATTTATCCTATTAATTTCATGAAAAAACCATTTAAAAATTTTAAACTACAGATTAGTAGTCTCATAGGTCGAGCCCAACACATCAGACAGGTCTTCCCTATCAAAATTTTCAACCCTACCCTCCACAACAACATCCTCGTCATAAGAGCTAACCTGAATTTTATCATCCACAATAGCCTTACCTTTACCAACAGGAACATGAGACTTTAACTTGCGAATAGAGAAAGCGATATCCTGTGTAATAATCTTTCTTTCCAACTCCCTATCCCCCTCCACTTTATTAGAACCCCTAGCAACACCACCATCCAAAATAACCTCCTTCCCCTACATTAACCCAGTGTCTGCATTTGGGGAGGTATCACCATATAAACCACCGACAAGAGAGAGAGGGAAACCCTTCTCCAAGATTTGACTCACAGATCTCTACTCCTTGTTCTTCTGGCTCCCCACCACAATTTCCTTAGCATGTTTTTTAGGGGGAGGAGATGAAGCTTCCCCATATAGGCCATTCTTGTCCTTGGCACCTTTAGGAAGAGTCATCGCAACCACATCATCACTACACGTAGTGTAGCCCTCTTTATCAACCAATTTCCTATTCACAATTTTACCCAGAACAGAGGAAGAGGGCCCCTCCTCCAAAGAAGAATAAGAGTCTGGTACGTAGTCAACATCATCATCCTTATCATACTTTGACTCTTTGTTCAAAATAAGCCTCCTCCTCTTGGCCCTTTTGCTAACCCTTTCATCACCCGAATCTGTCTCATAAACCTCCCTAGTTTTGCCATCATTATCCTTTGGGGACACAAGATATTTGTGCACCTCATTCATTTTAACATGTTCATAAATCAACATAATTAACCCCACATAAAAAACTGGGTTCTTGGGGTTATTCATATGCTCCTTAATCCCCGTATCCAACAACATCAATAAATAATAGGGAAGAGAAACCCATTTCTTATGCCTGAAATGGTTGAGTAATAAGAAATGATAGTTATTAATAGTCATGTACCTTCCTTCCAAGGTAACATACCTCATGATTTCTTCTGCCACATCACACCAGAGCGCTTTCAAATATTTCCTATACCAGCCACCACTTTTCACCTTCCTAAGATCAACAACTTCGTTACCTTTGAAGAAAATCGACATCTCATCCTATGAATCTTTCTTGTCCCTAAAAACCTTCATACCCTACATAGTGAGACCAATAGTAAGGGCTATGGATTCGTTATCCACCACGACATCTCTACAACTCAAATTCAGGTTTTTGTCATTCCAACCTTTCACGACCATCTTAGTAACTTGCACATTGAAGCCATGCAACTTCTCCATATAAACAGTTAAGTCACCCTTCTCCAAAATTTCCCAAACCTCCTTCTGCTTCATAGTGTCACAAGACTTAGGCTCAACACAATTACGATCACCACCCATCACAAGCTTTAGCGCAACACACAACCAAAACCACCTGAAATTGAAACTCAAACCACCTAGAGCAAAAATACACAACAAAAACCTCCAAAAGATAAAGCTAAACACACCCATAATCCGTGCGAAACCCTCCAAAGGAAAAAAAAGGCAATAATTAAATATTGCTCCAAACAATGTGAAAGCCATCTTTCAAACTCATAACATTAACATCCTCCTTCAAAAATTTCACCCACATGACTAAGGACATGCATCCCACCACACCAGCAAGGATCAACTAGATATCAAATCTCATTAATGATAATCATCATCGCTTCAAAAGGAATGGAATCATTAAAATTCCATTCCTTTTTCCCTTTAACACCCAAGTTAGTGAAAAAGTCAGCTAACTTGTTTCCCTCTCTTAAAATATGGGAGATGTAGACATTATCAAAGGAATTATTAATGTCAATAGAATCCTCAATCAAGGCTTCGATAGTCCAAGATGGGGGGGTGACCAATTTCAAATTGTTAATAATATTTAGAGAATCACCCTCCACCCAAACCTTCCTATACCCTTGGCATTGAGCCAGTTTGAGACCATGATAGACTACAGTCGCTTGATTAAATAAAATGTTATTAAAGTCTTTATTTGATTTTAATAAATTAAAATCTATGATTTAATATGGAAATATTAAAATAAATATATTAAGTTATGATATTATGCAAATAAAATTGAAATGAAGGATTAAACTAATAACTAAATATTTACAAGTGGATTTATAGTGTGTAATTAAATAAAGATATTTTATTTAATAACTTATTGAGGAGTGGTGGAAAACAATAGTGGAAATAAAATAAAATAACTAAATTTATGAAGAGTTGCACGTAGCAACTAACGGGGGAGAGTGGCTAATTAATTGGTTAAATTACTAAAGAAAGGGGTTTTTTGGTTATTCTTTTGGAAACTAATCTAGGAACTCTGTTGTGAATATTTTTTGTTGTTCTTGGTGTTTTCTAGGTCTGAAAAATTTTGATTTGGAATTTTGGGGGCTTTGGATTTTGGAATTGCAACGTTTGTTGAGATCTGGGAAGTGTGTTGAAGCTGCCACCTAGGAGTGGTGAGCACTTCAACAAGACTTCCTCTAGCAAGTAGGAGAATCTAGGTTTCCCCATTTTCCCAATTCATATTCTGTTTAGGAAATGAATGTTAATGTTGAGCTGTTCGAAATAAATGATTCTTGTTTATTTCATCCCAAATCGAATAAATTAAGAATTGCATCCTCAAAAGATTTAGCTTAGACTCTTGTCAGGAATTGAATTGTGCTTGTCTTGTATTCTTTTGTCTTCCAATGAGTGTACACCCTAAGACGAATTGGACTTTTTAAACTCCTCTTTCTTTAAATTTTGATTGGAAATGTTTGTCCATGCGTACCCAAATGATACTTGTTCGGCCCTACAATTATTTCACTTCTTGTGAGGACATCTTTTGAAACATTCGATTATTGCAAGCCAAATTCCCTCTTTATGCTTCTTCTTTGTAACGCCTCGCCACACAACCCTAGAGGATGACGCAACACAATGGAAGCGTAACAAATATTATTTTTTAAACTACAATTAATAACAAGTAAAATAAACTACACTTAATGCATATATCGTCTAAGGTACATGACAACGGTTACATCTGAATTCCATAACATATAAAAATAAACTAATCCATAGCATATAAAAATACTCATGAAAATAAAGATCATACATCCAATAACATTATACTCATCTCATAAGCTACAAAGTACATTAAAGAATCATCCATAGATTGCATTCATCCAATATAACAGTTACAAAGCTCATTTCCAAAATGAGGAAGATCATACAATAATGTTACAATTACAATGATACAAGAGTCATCCTCGAATAAAAATGAGTAGAACATATACATAAGTATCCAACTGATACAAAAGAACATAATATAAAGTACAAGTAATTGGTACAGGTGAGCTCTCCAATCTAGAAGATCCTTCCATCATGAACATAAAGTGGAAACCCAACGGTGTAAGGTGCATGTTCCACCCAACCAAGTGGTACCCAAAGGCCCACCCTCCACACTAGGAGATAGTAAAAGGGCTTCCTAGACAAATCCAATGACCTCTAGACATAGGAAAATCACAAGACTATACTTAACAAATACAATACAATACATGAAGGTTACATTGCTTCCAGAGTAAAAAAAATCAAGTATATCAACTAACAAAACAAACTATTGTCATAGGAGGAGTGTCATCACAAAGTTGCATGGGTTACCCTGGCAAATATTCCTAGGCCCTGGCCCCCATCTTGGGTTACCCTAGTAGCCTCTCATGACCCCCGACCCCACATGCAAACCGATGCAGAATCAATTATATTTCAAAGGGACAAGATAATAATCTTGTCATTCCAGGCCTTCCCATCTCATCCAAAGTCTATACAAGCCCTTGAGCCCATGAGCGAGGCACAATTAATCAAGTTATATGTTTTAAGCTACCCTTTCCCCTAATACATTTATTTAATTTCTACTGAATTAACTAACTCTCACATGAGTTACCTTGGCACCACTTTGTGAGTCAACCCCCATTGAGAGCTACTCCCCTATAGACAACACAAGGATCAAATCCAATACCCAAGGGTAAACACAGTGCACAAAACTGGATAATAAATCCCAATCCAAAATATAAGAGGCAACACATCCCCGTTCGTAGAAACCAAGTGTTTAACTAAATACAACCAAGTGCACTACCCAAGGAAAATCAAAGGGTTGAACCATAAATTGCAACAACCCCCTCATAAAATAATATCATCTAGAAGGCTTACAAAAAATCACAACTATCATATTTCCCCAACCATGTGAACAAAAGAAATCACAATTATAAAGGTAATTAAGGCATAGTAAGTAAAACTACCATTAGGATTTCCTAAATCCAATTTCTATTTCATGAAAATACAATAACACATTGCTCAATTAATTCTAACTCAATGCAATTTTATTTATAAACAATAGAGGAATTAAATCTAATTGTTCATTTCAATTTTGCCAATTACATCTAAATAAAAATCAATTTCCTCTTTTAAGCTCATTTTATTTTAAAATCATCTGATTCATGCATTTATTATAAAAAACTCATTTAAATAAATATATATATATATATATATATATATAATTATATATGTATATATACAATTATATATATTATTTAAAAATTTAAAACCGAATATAATTTCCCAACTAAAAATAAATATAATATACATAAATATATATACATAATTATACATACACATATATATATAAATATATATTCATATATATATTTATGTATATATAAATATATAATATAATTTATATATTAAAACCCATCAAAATCAAATAAAAATCAGAATTCATTAAAGGCAGATGAGATTTCAAGTCTCCTTATGGCCAGCCCTTGCCAGACTGTGTAAACACAGCCGACTTCCCTCTCCCTGGGAGGGTGCGGGCTATGGGGAGCAGTGCTGGCACTGCCTCCCCATGTTGCCTCCCTATGGGAGAGGCTATGGGGACAACCCCAGCCTCCCCCAAAATAAATTCAAACTTCATTTTTTTTCAAAACAAAATTCTTGCGATTTGATAAAAATCGTGTACGAAAAAATTCCCCAGTTTGGTTTTTAAACATAAATTTTATCACAATGAATTCCTACAGTGATTCCAATAGCATATATATATATACATATACAAATATATATATATATATATTAATACATATGCAAATATATTTATATACATATAAAAATATATATTAATATATATATATATATATATTCCTCAACATGATTTCTCAGTTGGGAAAATTTCTCCCACAAAAAGCTTTCTACAGGAAGTATTTACAAAATCTTCCCAGAGAAGCAAATTTTACAAAAAAAATCTACAAAAGGATGTTTTCAAAAAAATGTACCAGAGGTTTTCAATTTCCCAGCCCAATAAATCTAATTGGGAAAACAAAAAAAAAACAATCATCTTTAAAGGAAGATCCTTTCCCATATGAACTAGATTTTCCACAAATTTTGACAGGAAGGCTTTAAATCCATTCCTACATAAATTTTCCAAATCTTCTATTGTTTTTCCTCTGGGATTTCTATTGTTAAAAAAAATAAAAATCCTACAAAGGCTCTAAAACTTTTACGGCAATTTTCCAATTCCAAATAAATCAAAGCTTAAAACAATTTCTACTGAAGCTCTAAACTTTCACGACAATTTTCTAAACATGACAATCTTTCAAATTTACAAAATATATTTAAGCTTCTAAGCAAAGAACATATTCTTCTTGTACAATAAATCTTTCCAATTTTCATATAAATGAAAACAATTTAAAGAACCTGTTTCCAGATGCTTGAGAAAATGATGTTCCAAGTAGAGCTTTGCCTTCAGATTCCAATTTTCCAAAGCTTCTTCCAAATTATCCACTTTTCTAGAAAGATGAAAACAAAACCAGAACCTAAATTTTTTGAGAACTTCTTCCACATTTTTTAAACAACCAAATTTCAACCACACCTCTCAATTTTCAACAACCTCCCCAAAATATCTTTTCCCACTGCCATCAAGTAACCTCTTTCCTCTTTCAATTAATGAAAATATTCTTTCGGGATTTAATTCCCAACAACAGTGTCTAATTTTTCTAACACATGTCACAAATAAAATATCTTCTCAACCAATTCACATATAATTCCTCTAGATATTTATGCATTTAATAATTCAAATTTCACATATTAATTTCTAATTAAATTTAATCACTTTATAAAATAAATTTAATCTCAAAGATTAAATCACTTTACAAAATAAATTTAATTTAATTAATTAAATCAAATACAAAGCTTCTAACATATTAATCAAGATTAATTAAATAGTCACTTAAAAACATTTTGAGCATTAATTTACCATAGAACATACCTTGCAAAATAAATAAACGACAAGGCAAACAAAAATAACATGACATCAAAGCATGACCAACAAAGATTAATGACACACTATGACTAGGGTTGTAGTTTAATAAGGAAACCCTACTACTCTCTCCCAGTCAACTATACCGTTGGGAAATGGACACACTTAAACTTGTGAATCTAGGTGGAGTCGATGTCCTGTACTTGCAATCCTGCAATCAAAACATATGTTGTACATATATATAAATCATAAAAAATCACACCATGAAGAGAGAATCATGGAATCGCAGGGCGCTCGCAAGCGAGTGATACAATCTCGTTTCCTTCACCAATACAATGTCACATCAAAACTGATGAAATTAAAACATAATTAACTACAGATGAGCATATATCAATATCCACTCAAATAAACAACTATGCTAACCAAAAAGCATGTCATAACAATAATCACCCATAAAGTGTACCATCACATCACGATAAAAAAACCATCATCGCTCCACTATCAATGATCAAATAAAAACAACATATTATCATGGTCTATCAAAGTAAAAGTACTATTTGAAAACATAAGAAAATCAGAGTAGAATGATGTCAGCAAATATGAGAAAATCGAAGGGGTGCTACACTCTTCATCATTGAAGGAATTTTTTCTTATAGCAAGGCTCTATTATGTGTAGTTGACACACGATCTCTTTAATTAATATTTGGCGTATGCATTATACTGGGAAATTCATTTAGAGTGTTTGATGATATATATCCTTAGCAAGCGATTGACTATTACCCTAGCATTCGATACTTCAGGAATGTGTTTTGTTCTTGTGATTTGCAGTCTCTACTACATGTCTTGACCTCATGGTGGAGGTTTGTGCTACTACTGTTTGTCCTTTTTCATTGTTAGGCACTTAACTTAAGTTGCATGTGCATCCTTAGAGGAAACCACCGCTATACAAGCTTATCCTTGGATATTATTTATTCATTATTGTCTTAAAAGTAAGCTATACATAGCACCCAACAACACCACTGCAAGTAGTAATCATCAGATGGGTTAAGTTCTAGTCGAAACTTGGTACTGTAATACTCCATACTTCATACTTAGATTTCAATGGTCACATGTATTTTAGGCCTTGTCAGCTTCTCTAAAAACTTATATGTATGTGATTTTTTTGATTGTCGATTTAAAGCAACATTCAAATATTTATTCAATGGCCTTCCCCTATATACCATTGATGCTTGAGACTGATCGGTGCAATTAACCTTAAATTCATCGAATTTGGCATATATCATACACCTTGCATTTGGTAGTGTCTATCTATGTAATTCAATGGATATACATAATGCATCCAGTTTTTTTCATACATATATGTATTAATATGTTGAAATCCTGAGTTCACGTATACTCTGTAATCTGTATTTGTTGGAATAGGAGTTGACAATAAGTATTTAAAATGACATTCAATTTGGGTAAATGTGGAAATAAACACACATATATATATGTACAAATATCAATATGGTTATAAATTGCATTATGTATTTGAAAACAACACCTTGCTTGAGACTACCCCTGAATATATATATATACATATACATATATAAATAAATAAATATATATATATATATACAATTATAAGGTTATATTTTGCATCATGTACTTTGAAACAAAGATTTTATTTAATGATATACAAGTATATATATATATATACACACACACACACACACACATATATATACTTATACATATACATATATATATGTGCTAATCGTATGTATTATATGTAAGAATAGAAGCATGTATATGGTTTATATTCAATGTTATTGTCTATATTATAAAATTATCATGACATAAAATGAATGTAACATAGGAAGATTTAGGCATACAAGAATTGATGTATTGTAATTAAATAGATGGAAGGTTAGTTATATAGAATTGAGATTATTCTTGGTCTAAGATGAAAATTTAGAAAAATGCAATGGTTGTGTTATTAATTTAAGTTGCATTCTTTGTTTAAATTATTGAATGGAGTTATTGTATGAATTAAGCTAGTACGTAGTGAAAATGAGATATTTGTAAGTTCTCGTTCAATGTTTAAATTATTTGTGTGAATTGTGTATTACAAGTCTTCAAGAGGCCAGGGGGAAATTCTCTTCTTGATGAAATTCTTGGTTAACCTTTGGGATGGTTGTTTTGTATTGAATGATTTATGAGGTTCATTAGCCTTGCATGTTATGCTCTTCATTGTGGTTGGAACTTATGTGCAGGATGGGTTTTTCCTTTCCTAGTTGTGTACATGTTAGTGAGGTTTTTGTGATTGTGCAAGTTGACTTTTCCCTTTTTAGTTTATTGGGTCTCCTAGTTGTCAGTAGGGGAGTGGCTCTCAATGGGGGTCAGCGCACAAAGTGGCACTAGGGTAATCCATGTGGGAGTTTCGTAATTAAGAGATAACTTAAAATGAATTAGGGGGTTGGGTAGTAATCACACTAATCAAGATAAGTGAATACCTAACTCATGGATCAAGTGCCCGTTTAGGATTGAAATGAGTTGAGAAGTCCTAAAATGGCAACATCAATTGCCTCATCCTCATGAGAGGTATCTTGATCTCGCATAGGGTTGTATGGGGTCCAAAGATCGATAGAGGCTACTAGGGTAACCCAGGATGGGGGTCAAGGCCTAGGAAGATATGCCAGGGTAACTCGTAGAAAACTATGCGATGGCATGCCTCCTACGACAACATGGCATTCATTTTCCTCTTGTCTCCCTTTGACAGTTGTGTGCCTTTGGAAGTGGTGTTATTGTCATTTGATGTGTACTATACTTGTACATTGGAGTCATGTTAGCCCTTGTCTCATCTTCTATCTCTTGAATTTTGTGGTGGGGCCTTAATGCTATCTCCTATCACGAGGGGTGGACCTTAGGGTTCCACGTGGTCAGGTGGAATGGTGCCTTGTACTCCATTGGGCTCCCTCACTTTGTTCGTGCTTGTGGTGACTACTCCTAGATTTGAAGAATTTTGCACTTGTCCTAGTTCATGAGGATTACATTTCATGTACTTTTATTGCACCATAAATCTATTGTATGATAAATTATACTTTTGATGTACTCTCCTCACCTATGTTTGAGGAGAGATGATTGTTCTTGATGTAACAATGTAATGGTGCAATGATGTAATTCATTGTTGAACTT
This sequence comes from Sequoiadendron giganteum, assembly GCA_007115665.2. Classification (NCBI taxonomy): domain Eukaryota; kingdom Viridiplantae; phylum Streptophyta; class Pinopsida; order Cupressales; family Cupressaceae; genus Sequoiadendron; species Sequoiadendron giganteum. The sequence goes on along the minus strand of CM021102.1, from coordinate 622,686,040 downwards.
CTCTTGTAATTAGTAAAGTTATTGATGTATCTTATTTATATTAGTTAATGAGATTTATTTTGGATGGTAACTAATGATGACTTGTTATGGTTAATGATGTCGCTTTTGAATTTATGATTTGGATATGTATATCTTGATTTCAATGATTACTACAACCATTGAACCTTTGAGGGCATCATTTTGGACCGAGAGGTACCCAAGATTCAATATCTTGAGGAGTGACTTCCAAATATTTAGGTATCTTGAGAAGTCACTTCTAAGATATCATATATTGAGGAACTTCTTGGTGCGTCAAGATACCTGAATGTGATTTGAAATGGCAAATCATAACCTTGTTTTGAGTTAGTTGGTATAGCTTAAATTTATGTATATTCAAATACGTTGTCATTCTTATTATTTTCTATTACAATTAAATGATATACTCTCTCTTGGAATGGATAATGTAAATGATGGTTATTGCACATGTTAATTAATTAGTGATCTTGATATTGTTATAGATGACATGATACAAATGATTCATATTGATTGATCTTTTAATTGAGATCAAATAAATGAAACTTATATTGCTAGATGGATTAGTTAAATATGATGAATTATAGTCCTTATTAGTTTAGTAAATGGGAATCTCATACTATAGTAATGAACCTTAGAGGACTTAGGTTAGAATACAAGTTATTGTTTCATTTGCAATCTTTTGAATAGTGCACTTTTTAAAAAAATAGAAAAATTAGGTGTTACTATTTGCTGTCCTCTAGGGTTTTGTGGTGAGAAATTACACATGGTATCAGAGCCCAAGTTCTAACACTGGGTATTCTAGGTATATATAAGAGACCATTAGGTTTTCTTAGTTGTATAGAATTTTGAAGTTTATGTTTTCCCTTGTTGACCTCATTTAACACCCTGAACTTGTTGTTGGTGGTGTCTGTGTAGGATCATGCCTAGAGGTCAAGGTCGAGGTCATGGATGTGCTAGAGGTCATGGTGGTGGTCATGGGGCTAATCGCCAAGACTCCCCTCCTCAGAGTTCCCATGAGTCTGATCATGAGGAACAACAAGATTCCCAAAATAATTAGGGAGGTGGAGATTAGAATCCGAGTCGGCCGGGGTTGGAGGGTGCATAGTTGTGTCACTTACTTGAGAAGGTTCTTGCCTGTCTTGGTTTGAGATAGGAGGGTGAACAGTTGGTGATTAGAGAGAGGGAGAGGTCTCTGTTGATGGTGTTTTCTGCACAACAACAACTCAGACAGAATATGATATCCTATCTCTCTTGAAAGGTAAATCTCTATGGGAAAAGAGATAACCCCAAGGTCTCTAATATCAGGTCTTGACAATGCAGTGAAACAACTCAGAGATAATGTGAAAATGTTGGTAATCACAAGGGGCCTTACAAACAAATACTGGATCTTCCAACTTATCAGATTTTGCAATATATTGATACTTAGATTCTTAAATGTAACCTAGATAATAAAATAAATAGCAAAAGATAAGAGTTTAAAAGAGATCCTAAGATTAAAATTACTCCTAAAATCAATCACAACAATGATGAATGCTACAAATGGACAAATCTCCAATAAAACCAATTTCTACTTAATCAAGGACAAGCTTGCAACTCTGCAAAAATGGTGCAATCTTCTGAGGAAACTGAAGATTTTCAGACTATGAATATTCATCCACACACCCAATAAATGACACAATGTAAATAAACATCCATAATTGAACTTAGCACAAAATAAGGCCCAGACTAACTTTACACAACAACTTACAATCAACAAATTGCCAAAAGTATGGACCAAAAATTGATCAACATCATTAACATTTCACCATTATCATGAAAGAACTGAAAACTAACATCTAACACTAAGAATCAAGAACAAGAAACCATAAAACTTTTGAAACATAACACAATGTTTGCCAAATCAACAACCCATTTGCATTATCTTCTCCAGCATTACATAACAATTTCCAGTCTTTCTCCTCTCCTACAACTACTAACTTGCAAAATCTAACATCTAAAATAGCCAATTCTGGCTTTGCAGCCCCTAACTAGTTGTTCTCTAACCTTTTTCTACCCTACTCCCCTTTACAAATGAGAAGGCACTGGCCTTTTATAGATATTACATTTTTAAATCAAGGGCCAGGATTAAATTCAACAATGGCTGCAATTAATCCCCAAGAAACCCTAAGAATTCACATTAGGGTTCTTAAAAATGTGGTACATCATCATCCAATAGCATAAAAGTAGTTACATCCAAGAACAATAAGAATTTCAACAATCTACCACCTCGATTTTAAGAAAAATTATGATTGGAGAGTGAAAACAACATCACACGTCACTCCAAGTTTGAAACATATATTCCAGCAGTAAATAGGTTGTGGCATAGATTTTTATGCAATTGGGTTCATTTGAACAGCTGGGCATCGATTCATATGTAAATCAACATTTAAAATATCTTCCAAATTTTCCTCTTGGCATGAATCCATATGCAAGTCCTCCCTTTAATCCTGAAAAACATATATAATCATTAATAGCCCACATGTGAAAATCCAATCAAAAAATATTAAAATTAAGCATAAATAATCCCTTGGAAATTTCAACACCGTCATAAATTTTTTGAAATTTATCCCTTTCGAAGTTCAAGAAAATCGTGACAAGAAGTTCAGAAAAATCCACCAAGAAGGGAAAATCCCGAAAAATGGCCAGAAATCCGCCAAAATCCGGACCGAACGGAAAATCCCGAAAAAATCTGGACCAGGTGGAAATCCTCGAAAATGGCAAATTTCGCCAAAATCCGGACTGGGCGGAAATCCCCGAAAATGGCAAATTTCGCCAAAATCCGGACCGGACGGAAATCCCTGAAAATGACCCAAAAATCGGAGAAAAACTTTGAAACCCCATAACTTTTTTTCCCGGATGAATTTTCAAAAAGTTCAAAAAGCATCTTGGCCTAATTTTTCATCCTCTATCCATTGGTGCAAAAATATTTACATATCACATTGAAAATTCACTTGAAAAATCCTCATTTCTAAAATCCAAGGCCCCAAAATGCTTCAAAATACCACTCCCATCAAACCAAATCCGGACTTAATCCCAAAATAACCTCCAAGAAGAGAAAAACCAGAAATTGACAAAGCCAAGGTACAAAAACACAGAAGAAAAAGAGGGTCCCTGCCTTTGGTGGGGCATGTGTGCAAAAAGTGCACAACAATCTCCCAGGAGAAAAGAGGTTACTATAGATCAGGAGGAAATTTTAGCCGGGCACATGAGGGATCTTTTGAGAGCTCATCCTCGTACTTTTGATGGGACTGGTAGTGGTTTGGACACTAAGACTTGGTTAATTGATCTGAACAAGTGTTTCACTATGCATCCATATGGTAGCAACACCAAGGTTACGTGCACTATCATGCTTCTTTGAGGTTTTTCTTACATGTGGTGGAATTTGGAGGAGAAGAAGCTTCATTTGGATATAGATTCAGTCTCATAGGAGATATTTTTAGAGAGATTTAGAGCTCGATTCTTGTCCGATCATTGAGGGAAGAGTCGTGCAGATGAGTTCCATGAGCTGAGGCAGATGGAAATGTCAATTGAGTAGTATGAGCGGAGATTTTATGAGCTTAAGCAATATGCTGGCATAGGTGATGATGACGGTATGTTAGTACAACATTTTGTCAGGGGCTTGAATGCCTGTATTAGTGCGGGTGTTCATGTGTTTGAGCCAAAAACCATGGAGTTATTTGTAGAGAAGGCTCAATAGTAGAGGAGAATTTGGATATGGCACTAGGTGGTCATACAGGTATATAGATTGGTAGTGCACCTCTAGCAAGTTTCAGTTCTCGAGGTGGCCAGACTCAGATAATAGGCCCCTCTAGGAGCCACCATGCACTCGCTAAATGTGGTCAATAGTAGCAGCAGCGACATCACTCTTAGTCAAAACATAAGAATTTTGAGTCTCGACAGGGTGATAGGTTTTAGTCTGGGAGAGACTAGAATTGGAGGCGAAATAATTGTTCACTTTGATTAGCTAGCCCAGAGCTCGCAGTCTGCAGTTAGTAGGGGTAATTTTCAGTATTCTAGTGCACCTCCAAGTGGTATAGGTTTTAGTAGAGGTGCAAGGTGCTTCTCTTGCGACCAACTGAGTCACATTTTTAAATAGTGTCCTCAGAAGGGAACATCTAGATTTACTCATAGATCGATGGATTCAAAGCCGAAAATAGGAGATACAAGAAGATCGCACACTTTTTTTGCAGTGGTTGATAACGCTAGGCTGAGCATCAGGGTACAGTGGTTGAGACTACAGGTGTGTTACATGGTAGTAGAGTCTCTATTCTATTTAAATCTGGTGCTTCAAATTATTTTATTTCTCCTTTCGTAGTAGTGTGATGTGGACTGGTGGTAGTGAAACAGGATGATAGGTGGCAGGTCGAATTGGCCTTCAGTGCTAAGGTCATAGTTGAGTCTCTTGTTTGTGGTTGTGGTTTGAGGAATGGATCTCTTTGCACCATAGTAGACCTTCATATTATACCCCTTGGGTTATATGATTTTTTTTTGGGCATGGATTGGTTAGAGGCTCACAGAGAAGTCATAGACTATCGGCATAAGTCAGTGCAATGTGTAGATGATTTTGGTAGTGAGGTTGAGGTAATTGGTGTTCAAAGGACTATTTCCTTGTGCATGATCTTTGCCATGCAGTTAAGGACGTGTATGTATCAAGGATGTTAGTTATTTTTGGTGTCAATTAATGATCTAGAGTTAGGGGAGAGTCGCGAGGTGTCTCTTGATAGTCATCCTATCATGAGACAATATGTTGATGTCTTTCCTAGTGAGATTCTAGGGATGCCACCTAAGCATGACATCAATTTTAAGATAGATCTTATACCTAGAGCTGAGCCTATTTCTTGAGCCCCATATCGGAAGACCACATAGGAACTTAAGGAGCTTCAGTTGCAGATTGAGGAGTTGTTGGCAAAGGGGTTTGTTCGTTCTAGTGTCTCTCCTTGGGGAGCACCAGTTATTTTTGTCAAGAAGAAGGATGTGCCCCTTCAATTGTGCATCGATTACCGACAGTTGAATAAGGTGATAGTGAGGAACATGTATCCATTATTGAGGATCGATAATCTATTTGATCAGATCAAGGGTGATAAGGTACTATCGAAGATTGATCTTAATTCAAGATATCATCAGTTGCACATATTTAAGGTGGACATCCATAAGACCATATTTCACACTCGTTATGGGCATTATGAGTTCATAGTTATGTCATTCAGTTTGATGAATGTGCCGCCCATATTCATGAGTTTGATGAATGGTGTGTTTCGTACTTACCTTGATAGATTTTTTTTAGTATTTTTGGATGAAATTTTGATCTATTTAGGGTCTATAGAGAAGCATGAGGAGAATTTGTGTTAGGTGCTACAGTGTCTGAGGGAGAAGCAGTTGTATGAAAATATGGAAAAATGTGGGTTCTTCCAAACAAAGGTGAAATATTTGGGTCATATTATCTTTGGTGAGGGTATTGTTATGGACCCTTCAAAGATTCATTGATTGGCCTGCACCCGCTAATGTTGCAAAAGTTCATAGTTTCATGGGTTTTGCAAGTTATTACCGATGAATTGTACATGGTTTTTCAATGATAGCCCACCCCATCACTTCTCTTTAGAAGAAAGGGAAGAAATTTATTTGGTTAGAGCAGTGCTAGGTAGCTTTTCAGACTCCTAAGGAGAGTTTAACCAATGCACCTATCTTGATAGTTCTTGATCCTACTGGGGATTTTGTGGTTTGTACAAATGCATCCTTGGAGGTTTTGGGACTTGTATTGATGTAGGATGGTTGTGTGATTGCCAATGAGTCTCACAAACTCAAGGATCATAAGTTGGACTATCCTACACATGATTTAGAGTTAGCCGATGTGGTTCATTCTTTGACGAGATGGATGCACTTTCTATTAGGGAATCAGTTTGAGTTTCATAGTGATCACCGTAGTTTGTAGTATATTTTCACGCAACCTAATCTAAATACGAGTTAGAGGTAATGGATGGAGTTCTTGTGTGAGTATGAGTTTGAGGTGAAGTATATTCAAGGAAAGAAAAATGTGGTGGTAGATGATCTTAGTCGATGAAGATATGAGATTTCAATAGTGACTCTTGGAGTGGACTTGAGGAGTCGGATCCTTTCAACACTTCCTTTAGATAGTTGGTATCAGGAGGTGAGGTCTAAGGTGGAGTCAAACAGAGTTCTAGACAGAAAATTTGCAAGATATTCCCTTGAGTTAGATGGTCTTTTGAGGCACTTGGGTCATATTTATGTTCCTTCCTCAAGAGATCTTCGTACTTTGATCATGTCAGAGGCACATCGGGCAGCCTATTCAGCTCATTTGAGTATCAAGAAGATGCACGTAGACCTTTGTCAGCTGTACTTTAGGGATGGAATGAAGATGGATATTGCTGATTATGTGTGGAGATGTTTGGAGTGTCAGAGAGTGAAGGAAAAAAATTAACATCCCATAGGTCTTTTGCAGCCACATCTTGTTCTTGAGTGGAAATGGGACATCATATCATTGGATTTTATTGTAGGTTTTCCTGTGTATTCCCATTGATGTGACGCCATCATGGTCACTCTGGACAGGTTGACTAAGGTGTCACACTTTTCTCCTATTCGATCCTCATAACATGCTTCATTAGTGGCTAGAATCGTCATGGAGGATATAGTCAGGTTGCACAGTATTCCTCGCAGGATTATCCCAGATAGAGATCCAGTGTTTACTTCAGCTCTTTGGACGTCCTTGCAGCGTGCATTGGGGACCCATTTGAATTTCAGTTTAGCTTATCATCTAGAGACTGATGGGCAAAGCGAGAAGGTCAATAAGATCCTCGAGGATATGCTTCGGATATACATTATGGATCAACAATCATTTTGGGAGGATTACCTATATTTGGTGGAGTTTGCATGTACAATAATAATTATTATAGCTATATTAGCATGCCTCCTTTTTATGTGTTTTATGGTTGTCCTTGTTAGACCCCGTTGAGTTGGGATCATTTCGAGGACAGAGTTCTTCTTGGTCCAGAGATGCTGCAAGAGATGGAGCAATAGGTGTTAGTGTAATTAATTAATTAATTATTACACTAGCATAAGTTAACTTAGGGTTAATTAATCATATTAGTCCTAGGTTACTTTTAATCATTTAATAAAGATGTTGAGATAAGATTCCTTTCTAGAAGATGAGTTGTCTTTTCTAGAATTTATCTCCATCTTGTTATCATTCCCTAGGTTAGGGTTTCATGTTGTCACATGAAGTGTGGTTTGTACACTTGGTAACATCTTATGCATTCTAGGTTTAGCTCTTGCCTATTTAATCAGGCATATGTACTCTTTGTAATTAAGAATCTAGATCATCATAATAGAATCTCTATTTTGAATGTCATTATCATACTTTCTGTGTGGGTGAATATTTCTTCTTGGCAAAGGTCCTCCATTGAAGTCTGCAGCTTCATTAAGGCAACCTGTGTATCCAACATTCCAACATGGTATCAGAGCTGTTCCAGTGAAGGTTCATCCCAGGATCAAGAAAGTTTGGCTCCGATTTGGACATATTTAGCCAGTTGAGGTATTATCTAGGGTTTGTAATTTTTTGTACTATCCGTACAAATTTGCAGAAAAAAATCTCCCTTCTCAGTCCTCCATCATGGCAAAAATATTTTAGATTTGCAGGATTTTTTTATTTCAAAAAATGGGCTCATTTTTATATAGTTCTTGCAAAAATTGAATCTGCAGGTGACTTGGTATTTTAATATCCAGTCAGCATAATTATTTTATTTGGATTCAATTGTTTCGGTTTAATCTTTACCTGGTCGACATTAGTCCTTTCTGCAGATTAAATCGATATTTAAATTTTTAATTGCCATTTTTCGGCATTATTCAAAATTTTGGATCTGCGGACGGGTCACATCCACAGACCCGTACTTGTCTGTACTGCCATTCTTTTCTGGCCTCATTAATTTTTTGTAGCAAGGGTACCTGTTTGTCAGACCCACCGACCCCACTGTCGCTGTCTACCGGTCACATCACGACCGACATCCGTTCTCTCCTGCTGATCGTCGGCATCCCTACTTCCAGCAAGTCTACCGGTATATTCTCAGCCGATCCCACTGGTGTCCACTACCGACTGATGTCTCTATTCACCACTGGCAACTGAAGGCTCCACTCTCCCACTAAGCCCCCATTCTCTTGGGCCAGGTCCTATCCGAGACCACGGGCTCTGCCATTTGGTGGCGTCGCCAGATCCCACCTCCCGTCGTCAGTGTTTGCCGCTCCGCTACTCAGCCCCACCGCCACCAAGCTGGGTGGCACATTTCTTTTTGCCAGCATTAGCTCTGCGGTCATATCAGTGACTGGGGGCTATTTTTTTAGCCTGGGGGTGCTTAAGTTTTGCACCTGTTTAGCCTGCAGAGTGCCTCATCTAGGCATTTTTTTTCATTTTATCATATCTTTTCACGGGTACCCCATGATGATATTGTTGTGTAGGAGGTTGTTTGTTTGGATTGCCTTGACTCTTCTGAAGAGGTTGACAAGGCTGCTTCAGATGATTCTTCTTCTCCATCAGAGACAATTGGTATCCCTTCACATTCAGTGATTCCTTGTCCAGAGTCATTAATTGAGGCTTCCATCATCATCATTCATCAGGCAACATTCTATTTTCCAAACTTGACATCACAGGATGGCTTTGTTTCAGGGATTGTTGACTTGGCTATTTCTACAGGTTTGGATGACATTCTTGAGGGGATATCACTCCTCTATTCAGAGATTTCAGATATGAGACTTCCTCCATCTTCATCAAAGTTCCTTCAGCATCTACCATTGGTTTGGCTTCAGTCTTATCTCAGTGGTTTTGAGGACACTTCATTATGGGGGGGCAATTAAGTCTCCATCTATTCCTTTCCTTCCTTCAATTCCTATCCAAAATGGGAAGCATCTCTACACTTGCACCTGGTTTTGTTTCTTCTGAAAGGGAGACAAGTTGTTTGTTGACATTGGATCATATTTTGTCTACATACACTTACCTTTTTTGCAGGTGATCACATCTTTTGGGGGGGCTATCTAGTCTCTCTATTTCCCTCCTACGGGGGGCCCATTTATTGCATTTGTACATGGGTACCTGATCAGGCCTTGTTGCTGGGACTCATTCATGCTTTCTTGCATTCATCTTAGTTTTAGGTGCATTCTTATCTAGTCTCCTTAAGTTGCACTTATGGGGGGGTGTTAGTGTAATTAATTAATTAATTATTGCACTAGCATAAGTTAACTTAGGGTTAATTAATCATATTAGTCCTAGGTTACTTTTAATCATTTAATAAAGATGTTGAGATAAGATTCCCTTCTAGAAGATGAGTTGTCTTTTCTAGAAGTTATCTCCATTTTGTTATCATTCCCTAGGTTAGGGTTTCATGTTGTCACATGAAGTGTGGTTTGTACACTTGGCAACATCTTATGCATTCTAGGTTTAGCTCTTGCCTATTTAATCAGGCATATGCACTCTTTGTAATTAAGAACCTAGATTATCATAATAGAATCTCTATTTTGAATGTCATTATCATACTTTATGTGTGGGTGAATATTTCTTCTTGGCAAAGGTCCTCCATTGAAGTCTGCAGCTTCATCAAGGCAACCTGTGTATCTAGCATTCCAACAATAGGTGATTTGCATTAGGGAGAATTTGGTGTCAGTCCAAGATAGACAAAATAAATATGCAGATTCTCATAGGGTTGATCATCAATTCTCAATTGGAAATCATGTATTCCTATGGTGTGTCCATGAAAGAGTTTGATCTGTTATGGAAAAGGCTCCAAGCTCATACTACGTTTTGTTGGGATATTTAAGGTTTTGGAGAGGATTGGTCCTGTAGCATACCATCTTGCTTTGTCGCCCAGTCTATCGTGCATTCATGATGTGTTTCATGTTTATGTTCTCAGACCTTATTATCTAGATATTTCTCATGTTCTTGATTGGAATGCCTTATAGGTAGAGGTTAAGCAACTAGTTTTGGAGCCCATGCGCGTCATTCAGCATAGACGATGCACTCTCATGGGTTGAGACATTGAGCAGGTGAGGGTCCAGTGAGATCCTAATGATGAATCTTCTGCTACATGGAAGGATGCATCCAGGATGAGAGAGTTATACCCATATATATTTGTAGGCTTCCAGGAGTAAGCTTTGTTCTAGGGGTAGGATGTAGTGCCCCTCAGTTTTCCTTTTATTTCTGACATTTACTTGATATATTTGGACATTATGATACATTGCTTGATTTTGGACTCATCACTATGATGACACTTGATACTGTTTTATAACTGATTTTTATGTATATGTCATGACTATTTATGGTTTAATTGATTAAGTGGGTTATAATTATTATGTGATGATTTGATGTAAGTTCTTATCATAATTCTTGTATCTAATTATTTTATTTTGATGTGTTTTGGTGAAGGGTAACAATGCCACATCTCTCGCTTGCAAGTTCTCTGTCACACTGTGATTTCCCCTTCACAGTGTGTTTGATTATTTATCTATGTACATGATCAACTATGTGGTTTGTTGTAGGATGCAGGTACCAGACATCGACTCCACTTGAATTTCTAGGTTTGAACATGCCTTAATCCCAACGGAGATTGTTGAATTGGAGATAGCATCGGGTCCCCTACATTGAGCCATCATCCTCGACGAGGATGTGTATATGTTGTCACCCTTGCAGTGTTTTTCGTTTGTGTCTTGTGTTGTGGTCTTGTCTTTCATGTCACCGTGAGGTCATGTAAGGCTTGGTATTCGATGCATTCTACTAATTTGAGTGGTTAGTACCTTGATTGATTAGTATATCAAAATAAAAGATTATTGAAATTAAAAGACATTGTGATACTTAGAAAAAATAAAAGATTTAATATAATCAATGTATCGATTAAATAAAATGTTATTAAAGTCTTTATTTGATTTTAATAAAATAAAATTTATGATTTAATAAAGAAATATTAAAATAAATATATTAAATTATGATATTATGCAAATAAAATTGAAATGAAGGATTAAACTACTAAATAAATATTTAAAAGTGGATTTATAGTGTGTAATTAAATAAAGATATTTTATTTAATTAACTTACTGAGGAGTGGTGGAAAACAATAGTGGAAATAAAATAAAATAATTAAATTTATGAAGAGTTGCATGTAGCATCTGACTACCATGAATAATTTTTGTTGTTCTTGGTGTTTTCTGGGTCTAGAAAGTTTGATTTTGGATTTTGGGGACTTTGGATTTGGGAATTGTAGCATTCGTTGAGATCTGGAAAGTGTGCTGAAGCTGCAACCTAGGAGTGGTGAGCTTTGCAATGAAAATTCCTCTGGCAAGCAAGAGAATCCAGGTTTCCCCATTTTCCCAATTCATATTTTTTTTAAGAAAAGAATGTTAATGTTGAACTGTTTGAAACAAATGATTCTTGTTTATTTAATCCTAAATTGAATAAATTAAGAATTGCATCCTCAAAATATTTAGCTTAGACTCTTGCCAGGAATTGAATTGTGCTTGTCTTGTATTCTTTTCTTCCAATGAGTGTATACCTTGAGATGAATTGAACTTCTTTAACTCTCGTTCCTTTAAATTTTGATTGGAAATGTATGTCCATGCGTACCCAAATCATACTTGTTCAGCCCTGCAATTATTTCACTTCTTGTGAGGACATCTTTTGAAACATTCGATTATTGCAAGCCACGTTCCCTCTTTATGTTTCCTCTTCATCATTGAAGGAATTCATTCTTATAGAAAGGCTCTATTATATGTAGTCGACACATGGTCTCTATAATTAATATTTGGCGTATGCATTATGCTGTGAAATTCGTTTAGAGTGTTTGATGAAATATCTCCTTAGCAAGCGATTGACTATTACCCTAGCATTCGATACTTCAGGAATGTGTTTTGTTCTTGTGCTTTGCAGCCTCTACTACATGTGTTGACCTCATGGTGGAGGTCTATAGTTGAGGTCATGGGTGGCGGTTTGTGTTTCTACTGTTTTTCCTTTTTCATTGTCAAACACTTAACTTAAGATTCATGCACATCCTTAGTGGAAACCACTGCTATACAAACTTATCCTTGGATATTCTTTATTCATTATTTTCTTAAAAGTAAGCTATAATAAGAACCCAACACTGCCATTGCAAGTAGTAATCATCAAATGAGTTAAGTTCTAGTCGAAACTTGGTAATGTAATACTCCATACTTCATACTTAGATTTTGATGGTCGCATGTATTTTAGGCCTTATCAATTTCTATACAAACCGATGTGTATGTGTTTTTTTATTTTCGATTTAAAGGAACATTCAAATTTTTATTCGATGGCCTTTCCCTATATACTATTGATGCTTGCGATTGATGGGTGCGATTAACCTTAAATTCATCAAATTTGGCATATATCATATGACTTGAATTTGGTAGTGTCTGTCTATGTAATTTGATGGATATATATAATGCATTCAATTCATTTCATGCATATATCACTGATAAATTTTGACTCAATTTCCGACGAAAGGTCGTCGGAATTTTGATGAACTTTCATTGGAAATATTCATCAAAAAATCGATGAAATTTGAAACATCGATTTTTCGACCGAGTCGACGATGCTGGGTCAAAATTTTGATGTTTCAAATTTTGTCAATTTTTCGACAAATGGTCGTTGAAATTCCGACGAACTTTCATCGGAAATTGAGTTAAAATGTATCAGTGTATGTATTAATATGTTGAAATCTTGAGTTCGCATATACTAATTTGCATCATGTACTTTGAAACGGAGCTTTGCTTTAATGATATACAAGTATATATATATGTATGTATATATATATATATATGTATATACATATATATACTTATACATACATATATATATATATATATATATATATATATATATATATATATATATATATATATATATTTGTTAATCGTATGTATTATATGTAAGAATAGAGGCATGTATATGGTTTAAATTCAATGTTACTATTCGTATTATAATTTTATCATGACAAAAAATGAATGTAACATAGGAAGATTTAGGCACAGAAGAATTGATGTATTGTAATTAAATAGATGGAAGGTTAGTTATATAGAATTGAGATTATTCTTTGTCTAAGATGAAAATTTATAAAAATGGAATGGTTGCATTATTAATTTAAGTTGCATTCTTTTTTTAAGTTATTGAATGGAGTTATTGTATGAATTAAGCTAGTAAGTAGTGAAAATTAGATATTTTTAATTTCTTGTTCAATGTTTAAATTCTATGTGAAGTGGGTATTAGGAGTCTTCCAAAGACTAGGGGGAAATTCTATTCTTGATGGAATTCTTGGTTAACCTTTGAGATGGTTGTTTTGTATTGAATGAGTTATGAGGGTAACTATCCTTGAATGTTATGCTCTTCACTATGGTTGGAGCTTGTGTGTAGGATGGATTTTGCCTTGCCTTTTTGTGTATGTTAGTGAGGTTTTTGTGATTGTGCAAGTTGTCTTTGCCCTTTTGAGTTTATTGGGTCTCCTAGTTGTCAGTAGGGGAGTGAATCTCAATGGGAGGCAACACACAAAGTGGCACTAGGGTGACCCATGTGGGAGATTCATAATTAAGAGATAACCTAAAATTAATTAGGGGGTTGGGTAGTAATCACACTAATCAAGATAAGTGAATGTTTCACTCATGGATCAATTGCTCTTTTAGGCTTGAGATGAGTTGAGAAGGCCTGAAATGACAAGATCAACTACCTCATCCTCATGAGAGGTATGTTGATTCCACATAGGGTTGTATGGGGTCAAATATCGGTAGAGGTTACTAGGGTAACCTAGGATGGGGGTCGAGGCCTAGGAAGATTTGCTAAGATAACCCATAGAAAACTATGTAATGACGCTCCTCCTATGACAACCTAGTATTCATTTTCCTCTTGTATCCCTTTGATGATTGTGTGCCTCTGGAAGTGGTGTTATTGTCATGTGATGTGTATTATACTTGTACATTGGAGTCATGTTAGCCCTTGTGTCATCTTCTATCTCTTGAATATTGTGGTGGGACCTTAATGCTATCTCCTAGCACAAGGGGTGGACCTTAGGGTTCCACGTGGTCGGGTTGAATGTGCCTTGTACTCCATTAGGTTCCCTCGCTTTGTTCATGCTCATTGTGACTAATCCTAGATTTGAAGACTCTCCACTTGTCCTAGTTCATATGGATTACATTTCATGTACGTGTATTGTATCATAAATCTATTGTATCATGTATTATACTTCTTATGTACTCTCCTCACTCGTGTTTGAGGAGACATGAATATTCTTGATGTAATGATGTAATGGTGTAATGATGTAATTCATTATTGAACTTCTCTTGTAATTAGTGAAGTTAATTATGTACTTTATTTATATTAGTTAAAGAAATTGATTTTGGATGGTAACTAATGATGACTTTTATGGTTAATGATGTCTCTTTCAACTTTATGATTTGGATATGCATAACTTGATTTCGATGATTACTACAACCATTGAACCTTTGAGGGCATCATTTTGGATAGAGAGCTACCCAAGATTTGATATCTTGAGGAATAAATTCCCAAGGTTTAGGTATCTTGAGAAGTCACTTCTAAGATATCATATCTTGAGGAACTTCTTAGTGCGTCAAGATACCTAAATGTTGTTCGAGATGGCAGATCACAACCTTGTTTTGAGTAAGTTGGCATAGCTTAACTTTATGTATATTCAGATACGTTGTCATTCTTGTTATTTTCTCTTACAATTCAATGATATAATCTCTCTTGGAATGGATAATGTAAATGATGATTATTGCACATGTTAATTAATTAATGATCTTGATATTGTTATAGATGACATGATATGGATGATTCATATTGATTGATCTTTTAATCGAGACAGAATGAATGAAACTTATATTGCTAGATGGATTTGTTAAATGTGATGAATTATAGTACTTGTTATTTTAGTAAATAGGAATCTTGTAGTGTAGTCACGGACCTAAGAGGACTTAGGTTAGAATACGAGTTATTGTTTCATTTACAATCTTATGAATAGTGCACTTAAACAAAATAAAAATCCATTTTTAGGTGTTACTATTTGTTTCCCTCTAGGGTTTTGTGGCAAGGCGTTACACATCATATGAACTACACCTTCATGTGACATAATAAATAATTTTAATCCATAACAAAATTACAAAACCTACATAAATAGTAACTTTTCTCTACACAACACTCTTAAGTAATTTATTCTTTTAAGAAATTTGCAACTTACTCCATTTAAAATTTCAAACAAAATAAAGACCTCCAAATGAACACAACTAGAAACACAAGAAAAAATAAAAAAATCTTATGGAAACACAAATCAATATTTGTATTCACATTATCTTTTGGTATGTTCAAGATTATGAAGGTGTTGGTCATGATTTTGAGCTTTAAAAAATTATAGTTATACTTAGGAAAATATATTTAAATTATACTAATAACATAATTAATAATATGATCATGAAAATTAACAATTAAGGTAGTTCATCATTCCCAGGATTAATCCGCTTGCATGCTTTATTTCTTGAATATCCAGAAATTCTTGTTCACTATTAGTTGCCTGATAAATTCATGTCTAGGAGTATATAATTCATTATGTATCATCCTTCTTGCATCAAGGGCATGCAAATCACATTTATATTCAACAATTAGTAATCTAGTTTAAAAATCATATTTATCATTCTTAAATTCTGAAACATGGGTCATTTCATTTTTTTTAAGTCATTACATAGGAAGAATGAATCAACATGTATCTTCTTGTTTAAATTTGCATTATCAGTTTTAATAGCCTCCTCAAACAACTCTTCTTCAATTTCCATTTTTTTTTGTAGTATACTTGCAATATTCATCTTTCATGTGGTGTGACCTTTTTCTTCAAGAAATATCTCAATATCTTCTTTAATTTCTTATACATAAAAAATATTTAAATGGTCATTTTCATCATTTAAACATGATATACATAAATCTATCATTCTCAATTCATCTAAATATAATGAAAATAAAAATTTATGAATGAGTAAACTTCCCTATTTCAACTTGTAGTTGATATTTGATTGATATTTGATCATACATAGAAAAAATATTTTGAATCTTCTTTCTTTTGTATCTTATGACATTCATCATCTATTTCTTTTATTTTCACCATTTGAGGCTCAAACAATTTTTTCCAACTGACTAGTAAAATCTCCTAAAGAGACTTACCAATCTAGTATTACTGGTTGTTTAATTGTGTTGAACTACAATAGTCCTTCAATTGATGATTTGACTTAGAAAAATATGACAACACTTTATTTTCTCTATTTAATGTATTTTCCTTCATTGTTGTTCTAGAATATCCTTTAGTGATTACATAATTAAATTGATCTATTAGTTTTTCACACAAGTATTTTCATGGTTAGCTATATTAGCCATCAGAGATAAATCAAATCTAAAAAAATTTAATTGACATATTTTTTCTTGTTTTATTCCTTCAATGTGATCATTAAATGCATTCAAATCATTTCCAAAACTTGTTGTCAGATTCTTCTTTCTTATTGTTTAATGACTAAAAACATGATATTATTTTTTCTATATAGCCATCAAATGCTTCATACCTACACTCAACTTCATTTGTATTTGAATTTTGAGAAATTTTAGCTTTACCATGGCACAATTCATCATTGCAACCTTATGAAACAAAAATAAAGCAAGGCAACTATTTTAGAATTTTGTCATTTGTTTCTTCAGAAGTTGGTTCAATTGTTCTATCCTCTAGACAATCTACAAATTTTTGTATTACATCTTATCTAAAATTATTTCCATTTCTTGACACATTTTATATTTTTATAATTCCAAGAAAGGGGTTAGGTTTTCCAAATCCAAATACAACCTTGTTATAAAATTTAAACAATTAATTTCACCATGTTTAGTGTTGTCATGTACCCTACACTTTCTTGATATGAAAAAAATGACAAATTTTGAGGATGCGGTTTTTTATTTAAAATTTTATGGAAAAGAGGAATGCCAAATAAAAAAATTCATCACAATAGAATTCCTTACGCCATTGATTGTCCATTTGAAGTTCAAATTTTAATTTTATGTTTTTAAGTTTCAATTTTAAAATAATTTTCAACATATAAGAGATCAAACATATCTTAGATTAATAGTTTGAAATTTTATTATAGCTCTAGCTCATGCAATCCCTCCTTCTAGCACCAATCCAGTGACATTTTTTCTAGTCATGGTCAACTTGGATAAAATTCATAATGAACTTTACCTCTCCTAGAAGAAAATCAAAATTTGGAATATAATTTAGTTATTCCAAGGCTTTGAATGTTAGGTCTTGAATTGCAAGGTAACTCAGTAGTTCAATGTGGTTGTTGTTTCAACAAAGGGAATTATGTACTAGATATTATGAAATAGGGTTAGATTTGAAAAAATAACAACTTAATTCACATATTCTACCCCAAATAAGTGTTATGTGATCTATAATGTACTTAAATTTATATATTTTGGAACACTTTATGTCATATGATTTGTAATATTTTGATTCTTAGTATCTTTTAGTTTTAGATTTGATGAAAATAAAATAGAAAAAATAGGGTTAGAAAAAAAAGTTAGAAATCCTAAATTTCTTAGCAATCTTCCATGAATATAATCCATAATGATATATTTTATAATTACTAATTTATGTTTCACTAGACCCTATCATGATTACATATAAATGATGCAAAATCAAAAAGAAACTCATCAATATAAGAAAGGGATCAAAATACACCTAAATAATGACATAGTACTTTGATATTTAAAAATATTGACAAGAGATCTACAAGTCATTTGAAATTTTACGAAGTCCATGACTGAGTTGACATCAAAATTACAATCCTACAAGTATAGACACAAAATTTTCATTGATATAGTTGAAAGGAAACAAAGAAGTAAGAAAAATATTAACAATTCTTCAATATTTTCCCTAGAGTTATCAAAACATTTCTAGTCCCCCCAAAATAATCCATTTCATAGTCTTTTATAGATATAGACACTTAGAAAACAATTTCAAATTAGTGGCTCCCAATTAATTTTTTTATTAATGATTCAAATTGAAAATATCATCATATTTTGCTTTTCAACAACATACCAATTCTTCAAATATTTTAAAAATATTCCATTTTTTGATAGGTTATATGAATATTTCCCGAAAATGAATCAATAGTTGAAAGCTCCAATTAATTGCAATTTAAAATTACCTATAAAAGAAAATAGTTAAATTCATCAAATATCACCATCTCTACAAAATAAATTTCACTAATCACTTGAAATTGATAATGCTAAAAAAATGACATTTCTTAATTTCATCTCTTAAAACCATGATTACAATTTTCAAAATAATTATCCTTTCATAAATTTCTCATAAAAATTCTTTAAATGCTTACATTAAAATATTAAAATAGAAGTATAATTTTTTTTTAAATTCCTTTTAATATTTTAATGGCAGCCTTTATTCACATGAATTAAAAAAATATATATTTAAATGCCCATATGAACCCAAAATACATTTTTTTATTTTAAAAAGCTTAAGATTATCCTTTGAATATTTTATGCCATTTACTTTCCCATGGTAATATTTTAAAGAATAAAGGAATTGATTCCTTTTATTCACTTAAATGTCTTTTTATGCATAAATCTCTCACTCACTTCTTCATTCGAATGACAAATCCTTTCAATTCTTTCATTTTCCTCGCTATTTCGTGCGGGGACAGCCAATGGACTATATGAATTGTTTAATATATACCTTTTTTTTTCCTTTACTTTTACATTTTTGAATTCTTGTAAAGGATTCAGCATGCTATATAAACTCCTTTTGTTTATTTTTTTATTCTTTTTCCATTCATCATGAAATTTGGGCCACTAAAATAATTGATTTTGAGACTTAAAGGATTTAGAGGATTTTTTCAACATTATAAACATTATAAGGAACCAAGAAGTTAGTTTCAAAAATATCAAAAGTGTTATATAGAGATGACTTTCATAATGAAATGAGTCATATTGGACTCCCTAATGCTGCTACATTCGAACCTTGGATACATGCATGTGTGGAAATAGTTTTGGGAGGGGAAAATATGTTGCATTACTCAAAATTTATCACTTCTAATATTTATAAGAAAAGCACAAATTTTTAATCCACCTAAGGGTTTTATATGACCTCATATCTTATCTACTCATTGGTAGAAAGGATAACCTTTGTTGGGCTTGATAGAATTGTTCTTGGCATAAGGCTAGGAAAAAGTATTTTTTATCACTACTACCCATAGTTAGAACACAAAATATCCATTTAGCATTATAGAAGAGTCAATGATGCTTTTTCCATGTGGCTTTTGAGGACCATGGAGGGACAAAAAGAAAAAATATTATCTCCTGAAGCACAAGAAACCATGGGTGTCAAGGGAAGTTCGTATATCCAATTCCCAAAATTTTCTTACATTAGGATGGAGGATTTTGTATGGAATCTGTTTAAACTACTAAGATACCTCATAGATAAAGTGATACTACTTAAAATGTTTAAATACATGATAACCTCCCATACCCTCATGAAATCCAAACATAGGGTCAAGTTCTCTCTTTGCATTAGAGAGTATGTAAGTTATAATTTAGTGTGTGCCAAGGCATTTGAGGTACAATTACAATAGTCCAATTTGCATCTATTTGACCTTGTAAGGCCTAATTATGATCCATATAGGAGAATGGAGAATTAATTAGCATCTTCCATGAAGCATGTGCTCCAAATTAAAGATATTTTGGTAGATTACATAGATTATCAAAAAATATAGGAGATTGAGGAAGTAACCAATAAAATTCTTGAGGAAGTGAGAGAAGTTGAGAATGTGGAACAACCACATATGTCTCCTTGTCACAACGCTAAAAAAAAATGTTAACAAGAGGAGCAAGAAGATAATTTTGTACATGATGTAGAGCATGCTTCTCTTGTTCATGGTATACAAAATAGTCCTCCTCCAGATAACACTAACTAGCAGGATCAACAAATAAAAATAAATGTACCTACTTATGGAGAATGTGCACAAGAAAATCCAAGGGAATCCTCATCTGCCTCTCCTATCGATTCTATCATTTTTTTGTGACTCAAAAAAAAAAGATTCAACCTACAATTGCTTCGTAGTTGCTACAATTGCCAATATTTGATGGATAATTCAACATGTCAGGTATCTTTCCTATGAAAAAATTGCAACTTGGTGACATCTTTCACTCCTTTGCAAAGGAACAGGTCTTACAGCAATAGGTGGAAAGTTCAAAAAATTTGTTGGAGGTAATCAAAATTCTGGAGATTAAAATTCCAATGTTAAAAGGGATTCCTCCCTATCACCCACTCAACAAATACAACAAGCTAACTTGAAGAACACCATCAAAAAATTGTCTGAAGCCTCCAGAAAATGGCAAAGACACATGTAAAACTAAAAGTATGTATAAAGGATATTAAAAAATGTATGGAGAAAGAAAAGGTATTATATCTTTTCTGCTTACATCGGCTTTCCCCCACAGAGAATCTCAAGTATTAGATAGATGCAATGGAAGTGTAGATCATAAATTTGGTTGCCACATATGATCCGGTCCAAGATAATGATGGTGTCATAAGGGTATAAGTGGAAAAATTGCACTCCTAGATACAAGTACAAGATAAAAGGGAGCAAATCAAAGGACAAGTAAAACAATTGCAAGAGGTGGTGAGATTAAGGTTAACCTCACTAACTAGGATTCTAGCAGAAGAAAATGGTGTTGTACAAAAGAATCATGCACCATACTCCTTGGAAGAAGCATAAGATATTTATGTGCAACTGGTAAGTCAAGTCTAGAGCTTGACCTCTGCAAAGAAATAATGGGACAACTCTTTGACTCAGTTGAAGTCAATTTATAAAAAAATTCTTCCATCAGGTTAGAGCTAAGCAAGTCTTGATGCAAGACACATTTTTGTGACAAATTTTGATGCTGTGTAAATATGCAGAACTCTATGTATATAAAAAAAAATTGGTGTGAATGAGGCTACTTCCCAAAGGTAGTGAACTATTAAAGATTCTATAGATAGGGGGAGTCTATAAGGTTTTTAAGAACAAAGGAAGACCACCTACCCTTATCCCTTGATGTCAAAGGTGGAGAGAAAATGGAATATCCGATAAGTGTTTCCATCAATGAAAAAGGGGGAGATTATTGGAGAATGTGTTATTAGTGTGTTGTTATTAATGTCAAACTATGTGGCTAACACATAAACTTGTATGTTGTCTTTAATGAAGAGTGTGTTAAAAGGATATAATATTGTCATTGGTACATAGTTGTACCTTATCTTCTGAAGTTCATGGTTGGATGTCAAAGTGATTTGATTCATGATTTTGATGAAACAATTCACATATGGTATTAAGAGAAATGCATAAGTCTCTAAAATTTCAAAAGAACAAAGACTTGCACCACAAGAGTTTTGTCAAATTCTCTATATTTCTTCATATATTAAGATATGATCTTATGGTTTGAAGGATAACTCAACACAGTTGTGGGGTATGCATGTTCCAAGTTTCAAAGAATAAGTGGTACCACAATTCTCTTTGGTGTTAATAGGGTAAGAACAAGTTAGGTCCTTGAGAGTGTTGACTAAGGTTGAATAGAAATTCTCTGCACTTCATCGCATTATATCATTTTTTCCTTATAGCTTTGGATTTATCTTCTTGTAGATAATGTGCTTTCTTAGTTCAAGTTTCATATGTTTTAGTGCACACTAGTGATTCTCTTGATACTATGTGTTGTCTATGTTTCAATAAATTGGAAGGTTGGTCTAGTGATGATCTAATGACTTGCACTACAAATTAATTGCCTAATTATGCATAAAGAAATTTTGAGAAGTATAGCTGGGTCTTAGTGTATTTTTGGGAAGATCTCCAAGTTAATATTTAATCCTCTCCTATATTGCAGTCTATCTGAAGTTGATATCTTGAGTACTAAGTGTTTTTGCTAGTATGAAATGATCTAAATGGATAAAACAGGTATACAAGAGTGTTTGACAAGGCATACTTTTTTCATTTCATGATCTAGATGATGATAGTTTTGTTTCTCCAATATCGTTCTTGGTCTAGAGCTAATATGAAGAAGGATAAGTTTTTACCGGGCTAACTTGATATGTTGAGATGTTTGTGCCAAATGTTTGGAAGTGTGTGCTAGTTTGAAAACATATTCTATAGAGAAATAGGTCATGTCTATATCTTAGTTTTAAACGCATGAGTTTTCTTTCTACTATATATGTTTTTGGAGCTGACCTACTATGGTCAATGTATTTTTCATGTTTTTTTGGCCAACAAGGAGAATTTTTTTTGAATCTTGTGGAGGATACAGATAAAATATCAAAGATTTTGAAAAGGTGTGTGGATGTGTGGTGAATATTTTTAGAAGGTAATATGTGAATAAGAATCCATAGAATCTCTCTTGATAATGAAATTTGGTAAGGATCAATTTAGAGAGCTAAATAGTGAGTTTTTGTGAAACTGTGAATAAGCATGTATAAATATAATTATGAGAATGTGTGCTGAAGAATATGTGCCTAAAGTAGTGAGTTGAAGGCAACAGAGTTTGTTGAGAAGATGTATGTGTGAGTGTACCAAAAGTAGTGAGCTAGAGGTAACAAAAGTGTTGAAATATTCTAGTAGTATGTTGAAGTTGTAACCTATATTGTAAGTGTTATTTTATGCACGGAGCTGTAAAAATCCTTTGGTTGAATCCATAAAAATTGATAAAATTTTATTTTCACTTGTGAAGCTAGATTTCGATAGTAGATCCAAGCATCTTGCTCACCATGGTTTTTCCCTTGTAGGGTTTTCCATGTATTTTTTTTTGTTATGATTGCATGCTTATGTGCTCTTTTGCTTGTCATAATTTTTATTTGATTAATTGTTGATGAATGCAAATAATTTTATTAAGTATTGATTCACCCCCTCTCAATACTTATGTGTGTTCAATATATTATACATGTTTTATACATGATTTTTATAGATTATGAATTATTTTTTCATATCACTAATGATAGTGATAAGTTTATAATATTACAAATATTTATGGATATGATTAAAAATATATTTAGTGATTTATTATAATTTACCATTGATTGTGATAACACTATGGTTAGTGAACTAAATTCATGATAAATATGAATATAAACTTATGCATAACCATCTAGGAAAAGATTCATGAAAGGGGCACACATTATAGTGTGAGTTACTCACAAATTTTAAGTACCAATGGTAATTTTAAGTTATTGTATGAAAAATCTACAAGTTACTTTCTTGGATAGAGGAAAAATAAATGTGAACATTTAATTATTCTTGGCTCGTGTATATATTATGGTTCAATTGATATCAAGGTTTCTTACCAGGAAACTTAGTTGTGCAACCACAACAACTATCAATTACCGATAATGTTTAAATAACATAAACAATTTCAAATTTATTATCATTATTGGAAGCATTCTAGAGTACAATTTCTTTTATTGTAGTTTGAAATCCTATAACCTTCTTCTTTATGTAGTGAATTTTCCCATAATTATTCAAACTCCTAATGCATTTATTTTCATATTTTATAATTTAATGTGTGGAAGTTCAACTATTTGAATAGGAAGTTCAATTGTTGTCACAAATGATTCAATCACAATTCACCATGCATCCATTGTAACTATATTTTCTAAGTTCTTGTGTGTTATTCTTTATTTTTCTTCCTATCAAGGGTTTTGACTTCATCAGGAACTAACCATTGTTAGAGGTTCCAACCTCCTAAGAACTTTTGAATATTTTTCATTGCAACTTTGTCAAGGTTTCCAACATCATTAAGAAATAAATAATTATTGGACATTCCTACATCCATAAGGACTCTCAAAATTATGATCACTCTTGTGGAACACTAAGTTTTGAAATGTGTTAGTGATGTTACTAGAAAATAGATCTCTCAAGAGTTTTGATGGTTCTTTAAAATCATATGAACTATAACTTGAGAATTTTTACAAAATTCTAAGTGTATATCAATGATTCCAATAAGAATTTTTTTTTTGGAAATTATATTGCTTTTTGGAAGTCCTCTAAGCTCCAACTTAAAAAAAATGTCTTAGAGACTTGTCAGTGATTCAAAAAATAACTGAAACTGCTGGTATTTTTGGTGTTTCCTAGAACTTTCTAATCTTTGACCTTGTAGAAAAAAATCTTAGAGAATTTTTGATGATTTTGTTATGTGAGAAATGATATCCTAGATCTAAATAGTAGATTAACTCAGATCAATATTTCCTTTTCTTAACATAGAAACATGATTCATCAAGGGTTTTATGATTGGATATCTATCTCAAAGGAAACCCAATCTACTTGAGTTCCATTTATTTGTTGCAAAGAGGGTAGATTTTATGAGTATTATTTACTAACCTAATTGATATAAGCTCTAGTCTAAAAATATGAATGATCACATAGATGAAGATTAAAAATCATAAAAACAACTACAAATATGAAATGTCTAGACAAAGGGGAACTTGTGTAATGCCCCGCCAAGTAACCCTAAAGGAAGTTGTAACTAACGACTTAAGTGAACCAATTTTTTTTTTATAAAGTGTAATAACATACACATTCACTCACTAATTAACAACAACCTCTAAGGCTACAAGGTTAGGATTACTTAAACCCACACATACATCTTACATAAACCATAGCAATAAATACTTTATGAGATAAACATCAAACATCATAAGAATACCACATAACATAACAAGATGAATATCCAAGATACAATCTCAAAAACATTAACTTAATCCAATAGTTACATCACTCATTCCTAGAATGAGACTATAGTACAAAAGTATAACAATTACATAATCTCACCTCATAACATAAGAGGGATAAAATAACTTATACAATCTAAAATATTACAATGTAAGAAAATACAATAAGAACCGCGAGCTATCCATCTGGATGTCTCGCCTCCATAAACTAAAGATCAAGGGGGACCCAACGGTTTTGGTACATGTTCCACCCAACTATGTGGTACCCGAAGGCCCACCCCCCATGCTAGGAGATAGTAACCACATAACATGGACAAAGATCTACAATCACTAACTAAAGGCAGACTCATACTGACATAACCAAACAAATTAACTAAACAAGTACATCTCAGGTACAACACTGACATTGCTTCCATACATAAAATTAACCAAGTATGTTCAGAGAACTATACACATATACAAATAACAATCACCAAGGGAATCTCAAGAGTATACAACCTAAGAATCATAACCACTCCATCTCAAGGAGGAAACAAATATAAGAACTCACTCCAAACATTTTGGAGGCAATAAAACACATAGTCCACTCCTTCCTCAAGAGGCGACAAAGATGAACCCATCTCCAAACACTGGAGGTAACATCTATAACAGAACCGCTCCCGACAAGGAGACACACATTACAAGAACCACTCCTTTCTTAGGAGGCAACAAGATGAAACCACATAACAAGGTCACTCCATACAAGGAGACACGGATCCCATAATCCGCTCCTAAACCAAGGAGGTGCAAACATCCCCTTTCGTGAAAACCGGGTACTAACTGAAAATACACCATGCACTACACAAGGAAAGAACAACTGGTTGACATAAAGATTCAATAACCCTCATTCACTAAGTTCTTCAGGAAGACTTACAAATTTGGACTAACACATAATCCCATATCCCAACATACAACATGATGACATAGCTACGGAAGCATTCAAGACATTAATTCAAATCTAATATTTGGATTTCCTAAATCCATATTCATTCAATAGGTAGTGTTGACAAAGTCAAAGACACAATAACTAGATCATCTAAAATAATCATAACCCTTATTTCCCTTTTCATTATTGGAAATCTAAAACAATTAAACCTACTTCCCTTTACTGAATACAGAGAATTAACTCCTTTAAGATAATCAAGAGGAAGATACTACTGTTCGATATACTAAATCCATATCTCTTTCACAATCCAATAACAATGATTCAATTAATCTAAATAGAAATTAATAAATAAAATAATTGATTGCCTCATCAATAAAACAACTTCTTAATTTACTTTTAAATCGACACAAATCCATGCAAGTAAACTCTTTCCAATTCCTAACCAAATCTTACATCTCATTCAATTTTCTATTTAAAACATTCAATCCCTTTAATATCATAAAATATTGTTTCTCTATCCATTTTCCCATATACACTAATCAATCCATTATAAATCTCTATTCAATAATATATTGCAGGCACCTTATTAAAAGGAAAACGATAATGAATTTACACTTAACATATTTATATATGCTCCATATTATCTAGACACCAAATATATAAATTAATGAATTTAATCATATATATCCTTTAATATTCCAATCACAACGATTAAATTGCTTTATGAAAATAAATAAAACATAATAAATATTTGCCTTTTCAAATATATTAATTTCCTAGATTTACTTCCAACACAACATAAACTATTGCCATTACTATATTCTATTTCTATCCAAAACCTATATCTTTTCAATTCTCTATTTAAAACATGCCATTTTATCAATGTATAAAAATAACTCTTGGCTTTTCTATTTAACCATGCATTCATATTGTTTCCAAATAAATCTCATTAATTAAACAAACATTCAAATATAAATACTTCTACAATTCTTCAATATGTTTAAATATCTTTTTTTCTTAACAATTCAACCATGCATTCAAAACCAACACAAGTACACATCTAAATGGATTTCTTTCATTTTCTAGCTAACTCATATAATTCAATCAATTTTCTATCTAAACATGAAATTTATAAAATATCTCTTTCCTTATCTTTAAAATCTCCATTCACAATAATATAAAACTATTTCTATTTCAAAATAATTGAAATAGTTAAACAAGTGTCGTCAATCAAAAAATACAAAAAATACTAATTTAAACAATTTAAATCA
The DNA here is from genome assembly GCA_007115665.2 of Sequoiadendron giganteum. Classification (NCBI taxonomy): domain Eukaryota; kingdom Viridiplantae; phylum Streptophyta; class Pinopsida; order Cupressales; family Cupressaceae; genus Sequoiadendron; species Sequoiadendron giganteum. The sequence continues at coordinate 622,658,996 of CM021102.1, read as the reverse complement.
ATTTCAATGTTTACTTCTAAAACTAATATCAGTTCTCTATTAACTGGATTCCTTTCATTTTCCAACTAACTCAAATGATTTAATTATTTAATATAAAATACCTTTTTCCTATTAAACTGAATTATGCATACCAATCAGTTCCAATAAAAATATTTCTTTCAGATACACAACTAACTCTTCTAATTTCTACAATTCATTATAATGATAAAACTGAATTAAGAATTCATCTTTTCAGATAGGGGAGAAATTACACTAATATTTAATTCTCTAATTGCTCTTAACAAAATAAGTATTTTCAATTATAACTCAAAATATTTCGCTTTAAATTAAATAACCAATTGCCCTTGCAAATTAAATCATTATAAAATTAATCAAATTAATATTTGGTCTCTTCCATAACTTATTGTGTTAAAATAAGATCAATATTTGGACTATAACCCAATATCATATATATATTTTTCCAATTAAATCAAATTAATAATTGGACCTTTTACACATGAATTTAAATTTCACAATTAAATCTTAAATTATACATTCTTTAAATCAAATATTTAACTCCTTCAATTAAACTTTAACATGCCATTTTAAAATAAACAATAATTTTCCCATACATTTATAATTTTAATTCCACTAATCTAATATACAAATTTTATTTAAAATGATATAAATAAATATAATACTTTAATATTATAAATTATAATATAAAATATTATTAAATAATATTTTAATATTATAATAACAATACATAAAATATTAATATTTATAAATATCAATTTATTATTATTTTATTATCAGAGCAGCCATGGAAAAATAACTTAACAACATTCTCGTGTTTCAAGCATAACTCAAAAACTATGATCTAGGTATTTGCGATTGTTTTACAGGGATAAGAAAATTCCAAGGCACAGAAACTCTTTAAATTTCCTGACAACCCAGTTTGTGAAAGTGGAGTTATATGCGACGCAACCAGACCATTTTATGTTGAAAAATATAACTACCCTACGGATTTTAAAATCCGATTTTTAATAATAAATAGAGGGTTTCATTTTCTAAAAACATTCTAAAAACATTGCTCAATCTCCATGTTTGAATCCAAAAACAAAATAATCGATTTCCTCAAACAAATTAAATTCAACTGAGGTTTTCACAATTTTCACAAACAAGAGCTACAAATTTATTTGATTCTTTTCTTCTAATAACAAATTTATTTTCTAAAACAGATTTAACAAACAAATCTTTAATCACTACTATTTTAAAAACAATCAAGAACAATAAAAACACAGAAGAAAACCTATTTCAAGAAGCTACAGGAAGAAATGAATTTCTGCTGCAAGCCTCCTCCAAAGATCTCCTGAATTTTCTTCAATCATCCAATGAATCCAATCCAAAACCCAACAAATGCAAACAATCTTTCCTCCAATCAATTCTACAATCAAACTTTCTTCAAACCCTTCCTTTGCGCAAATTTTTTCAAAATTTCTTCTCTACTCTAAAAATAAATTTTCTAAAAACTTTTCTACCCTAAAATTAAAACATGTCTTCTTTATAAATCAAAAATACCTAATATAACCCTAATTCACATTACATGCAAATTAGATATTTCAATTTCAATTTTTACAACCCTAATTCACATTACATGCAAATTAGATATTAATTTTAATTTCAATTTTTACAACCCTAATTCACATTGCATGCAAATTAGATATTAATTTCAATTTCAATTTTTGAAAACCCACTTTCAATTTAAAATGCAATTTCAAATAATAAATTAATTTCCAAAATTGCAACTAATTTGTCAAATAAACATTTAATTACAATTTCTAATTTAATTCTCACACGTTGAAATTAAATTCCAAAATTAATTTTAATTCTTTTATTTCCTTTCATTCTCTTGCATCATGTTCAATTAATTAATTTAATTATTTAATAACTAAATTCAACCCCCTTGGATTAAATTTAATTAATTAAATATAATTAATAAATTTAAATATAAACTTTTATCCACATTGCATTATTTAAATTAAACAATCATCAACATGATTTAAATGCAATTATTCTAAATATCTATTTCCAAATCAAGAATCCTTCAGAATTAAATAACATTAAAGCAAGACCGACAATGACTTGACACACACGATTGACGACACACTAAGGCTAGGGTGTAAACTTGACACATGTTACCTAGCTACTATCTCCCGTTCAACTTAACCATTGGATCGACACGCTCAAACCTGTGAACCCAGGTGGAGTCGATGTCATATACCTGCAATCCTGCAACCAAGTAAACAACATCATACAATATATCTAGCATATAATACACACTGTGAAGAAGGAATTACGGATTCGCAGGGCGCTCGCAAGCGAGTGATGCAAACCTGTCTTCTTCACCAATACACTCATCGAAACTGATACTTCCATCATAATCAATAATCTCATAATAACATCACATGATAACTTTACAACATCATTAATCCATTAAAGTATGAGAAACACTAATTAGGTCAACACATCACACAATAATATTTGTCGCTCAATAGTAGCGATCAAAAAATCATAACAAAATGTATCCAGTATCAAAGTAATTGCAACCACACATAGCATAAAGCAAATCGAATGAGAAGCAAAACGGAGGGGTATTACAACTTGTCATTGAAAGAAGATATTTAATTGAAGGGATAGGGGCATAGGGTTCCCTAGTCATAGAGTTTTTGATTTTTTTGATCTTCAGCCAACGTGTTGTAGTTTTCTTTAATTTCCCATATCCTATCACTATTGAAAGTTTTAGATTTGAATATGCACACATAAAAGAGCAAAAATAGTTGTGTTGTATAGGATTTTTCCTCAATCAAATCCCATGTTGGTGTTACCACCTCCACAAAAACAATGATGATGATGGTATATATCATGTGCTCTCAAGGAGTAGAGACAAAGTAAATAATAAATATTGTAATAGATGGAATACCATAAGATAACGTTACCTTAGGTATGAAACCCTTGTTGAAGTGATGCCATACCACAAGTTCCATTTAAAGAGTTGGTGAAGAAGTAATGAGTTTCCTTGAATACTTGCAACGTTTAGCCCACATAACAAAATAAAGAGATGAAAGAAGCATATAGAGAAAAAGTCTCATTTATCTTCATAATTTGTGCATAATCAATTACAATTCATAATAGCTCATCATAGTTGTTCAAATGAGATGGAAAAAAAATTATATATGCATCTCAAGTAATTTTTGGAATCAAGACGATAATGTATATTTTCTAAAACACCAAAGGACATCATTGGAATATAAAACTTTTTAAAGGCTAACTCCTAGGAATAGGGTGCTCAACACCCCTTTCTGAGTCTTTTTCACTTCAAAAGCTTGGGATGCTAGGGAATTAAATTTATTTTCCCAATATGACCCCAAAATGAACAAAGTATAAATATAATTAATTATACATGAAAATAGGGTGTCAAACCTAGTGTGGAATTATTAGGGGTGAGAATTTATGAAACTAAAAATTTCACCAAGAGATAGAATTATTCCATCTCATTAGAGGTTCCCTCTCCCTTGAAAACTATTCAAATCTTCAAGATTTTAAATTATTTATGCTTCATTCTAAGTGGAAAGTTGTCAATCCTTTGAGTGGGAACTAGAACTTGTTAGTAGTTCCTAGGGTTTCTATAACACCTCATAGCTTTGATTTGTTACTAGGCTTGGACAAAGCTCTGGATTCCCATAAATTTGTTAATTCTTATCCAATTTCCACCAAATTTGAACTAGATATACCCTTTTCTCTTATCTAGAAGGTGAATTCCTTAGTTGACCAAAATTCAACCATAAAAATTTCTCTTAAAAAAATCATCAAAATCAACTACTATGAAACAAAAATAAGGGAAAACTAATTTAGAAAAGTGAGAAATATTATTTGGGTGATACAAGATTTCTCATGAACTTGGATGCTCTTACATCAAACATGATAGGTAAGTGAGATGTTTCATGAGTTTGTAACTCATGTCATGAAAATTTGGAAAATTCGAAACCGGAATTACATACTTAGCCAATTATATAGAATTCATCTAAGAGGCTTCATTTATAGCTCTATGTTGCAAAGACGGTTGTTTTTGCACCAAAAGATCATCCTGTTAATGCCCGATACAACCACTAGATTGATACAAGATCCAAGATCCATAGGAGGTGGTTAAACCATATCACGAAGCTCGAGTACCGCACTAGCCCATGCCAAGGAGACCAAGGGCGACACCTTGCAAAAATCACCCTACCACAAGTAAGGGGTTCAAACCTGTGACCTCGACTTTGAAACCAATTGTTGTAAACATGACTGTCGTTGCACCAAAAGATCAACCTATTAATTCTCGATACAATCGTTGGATTTATACAATATCCACGATCCATAAGAGGCGGTTAAACCATGTCATGAAGTCCGAGTGCCACATTGGCCCATGCCAAGGAGACGAAGGGCAACACCTTGCAACACTCTATTCTTCTAATGGACTAGATATTCTATATATCTTTTCCCCCTTGTTCTTTTAGCCAATTGAGAATCAAACACTATATTAGTTTCTTCAATTTTTATTTTGGGAAACTAATGTATCCATCCTTGTACATCCTACAAATATAAGTGTGTATCCTCTTCTATTATTGTCTCCCTTTTATAATAGTTGAATAGATTAGTAACATAAAATTGGGAGATATATGCATACCTATTGGAAGCTCAATTTCATAGGAATAGGATGCAAAATTTCTCAATACCCTAAAGGGGCATATCTTTTTTTACTTAAATCTATTATATGCTCCCTAAATGAACCTCTATCTCCTAAAATATGCTAAAACCAGGTCACCAACTTGAAAATATTGATCTCTTCAATGCATATTAGCATGCTCTTTTATTTACTAGCACTCTTCTCTAAATTATCCTTCACCTCCTTATGTAACTCATGAAGGTATTAAGAAAAATCTACTTCCATAATAATTTTCTTGTTCAAATATGCACTATCCCTCAAATCATCAAAACCCCTAGGGTTATACCCATGCATAATATAAAAATTACTTTTCCCTACACTCTTATTGATCGAATTATTATAGGAAAACTATACTCGAGCCAATTTAAAGTCCCATTGGTCTGGTTTATCACCTACCAAAAATCTCAAAAAATTCACAAAATCCTATTCAGAAACTTGGTCTACCCATTAATTTGGGGATGATAGGCTAAATTGAAACCTAACTCAGTACCCAAATTATTGCAAAATAAAAAAATTTGGTACATTTTCTAAGACAATATTCTTCGGAAACCCATGTAGTCTAATAACACCCTTGAAAATAATGTAGCTATGTAGGAAACATCATTACTCTTCTAAAAGGTATGAAATGAACCATCTTTGAAAATCTATTTACTATAGAAAAATTATATTATTACCTCTTTGTGTCTAAGGAAGGCCCAAAAAACCATGCTTATGTGTTCCAATGGTCTCTTCTATAGGAAATGAGTGATAAAACCATGTTTTTTTTCTTACTCCTTTGGCATGTTGGAAAACTATGTAACCTTGAAACAACCTTTTTACATTTACACTCATTCAAGTATAAAAGTACCCTTCAATTAGTTGTAACATTTTTTTATCAACCCAAAAGTTTCCACTTGAACTTATTGTTGGAAGTTTGTCATTGAGGATGTTGTTTGGCAACATGATCATGAAAGGTACATAACAACGTGTTGCAATGTTGTCATTGATGTCAACATTGTAACTTATGTGAATATTTTTGTTGTGGATTAGATTGATTAGTTTAACAAGTTCTGGAGTTGTTAAGGAAGACATTATTACAAGATGATTTGGTTTGGAAAGATCAGTTGGGTGGAAATTTGACTAAGTGTCAAATCTACTAGTATAGTGTTACTATGTGCCAATTTTTGGGTCCACACCACTCTACACTTGTAACATTGTTTTGATGGATGTTAGATGTATCTAATTCCAATATTTCATCATGTTTAGACAAGTGAAGTGAGAGATATGAGTAATAGAGTTTGTCTTGGAAATTCACAATTATTTTTTGTATAGTATATTTGTGAAGGAGAATCTGCACTTCTCCACAGATGATTTTTTGGTTTTATGCTCTTGAAGATAAGTTTCCAGATGGTAGTAGAGAATTGATTCCAAATTTCATCTATTTTTTGGGTCCACGTGTCAAGATGTGGATACACAAATGAAGGATTTTGGTTTTAGGTCTTATGTTGTGCCGACCTAACACATTTGATGTTGTGCAAAGGACAAATATGTACTACTAAATTATGTAGGATCTATTATAGGTCCATTCTGACCTATCTCAAGGTGTTTTGAGTTTTGAATTATGGCACGTTATGTGGATGAAAATATTTGAAGTCGGCAAGGTATATTTTGATTGTCACATCAAATTAGGCCAACCTAATTGATGTAATACTTCATGCATATATATATGATAGATTGTTTTATGTGTTTAGACATAGATTGAAAGTGTTAAGAATGATCCACATATATATGATGTGAATTTGATTGGAGCACTGTGAAGTTAAGTTGTGAATGTTGAGTTGAAGATTAGATTTGTGTGAATGAAGAGCATGGAAGTGTGTTGAATTAGAATTAGATTAAGATTTTTATTGAGCTTCAATGGGACTATATTCATGCATAAATTAGATGCAATTGTAACAATTCAAAAATATGTTCTGAGCCACCATATCTCTTCTATCTTTTTGTATGTGGATAGTGAATCCACTTAGATAGTAAGTCCACTTGCAGTGAGCACTTTTGTAAATATACTATAACCAATTATAATATATTGTGAGCTAACTCTCATCGTGGTTTTTCCCATTTTGGTTTTTCCACGTAAAAATCTCAGTGTTTGTGTGTTATGTGATGTGAATTTTTCATGCTTTCTTTCCTTAATGTAGTTGAATATGCTTTGGTAATTAGATGTTTAATATTTGAATGGTTTAAGAGAATATAGATTCACCCCCCTCTCATTATTATGGGTGTTTAATAATTTGTATTAGAGCTTGGTTCCTTGGAAGGAGCTTAACCACTTTGGGAAGGTCTTGGAGATTGAACAGATGGCTGAATATTTTTTTCCTATTCCTCTAGAAGAGATTCCTATTGCATATTTTATAGAAGATTGCATGCTTGAAAAATATGGAGAACTCAAATTTTCTCTTGAATATCTAGAAAAAATTGAAGGTGAAAACAAAGATCTAAAGGAAAATTTCAAAGAAGCCAATGAGTGTATCAAAAAATTGAGAGAGAAAATCAAGAAGTTTAGAGAAAGGCATAAGAAAGTTAGTGAACAGTTGAAACAAGCAAATGAAATTATCACTAGATTGAAAGTGCATGTTGAAGAAAAGAAAAGAGTTGAGGAATGTCTTAATGCAATGGTGAATTTTTTTTTGATGAATGCATAAGACTTGAAAAAGAACTGTTAAACCTAAGATTAGATCTAAAAAAACAAGAAGTCATGAAGAAAAAATCAAGATGAGTTCTACAATGCTTGATGAGATGATTTTAGGTCAGAAAGAATCCAAAGAAAAAGGTGGCTTAGGATTTTAAAAAGGTGAAAGCTCAAAAATAAATCAAACACCTAATGCAAAAGAGAAGATCAATGAACCAAAGAAGACTAAAGACAACAAGACCAATGTCAAGATTCATAATCAAAGAAATGAAGCTAGAAGACCATTGGTAAGACAACCAAATGCAAAAAGGTAGCTATCTTTCAATGGTTTTTTCTATTCTTAAAATACATTTGGACATAAAGAAATGGAATGTAGAAGCAAAATAATCCATCTTTTTCTGGTCAATGTTTTACATATATTTAAGATTTGGTCATATAGAAAGTGAATGTAGAAGTCAAATGATGATGGCTATAACAATGGTAGAATGACTCAATCTTTCAATGGTTACTATTATAAAAGCTATGGGTTTGGACACAAGGATAATAAATGCAAGTCTAGAGTGAATGGAAGGAATAATATTCAAAAGAACATCACATATCACAATTGTAGTAGACCTGGACACATTGCTAAGTTTTGTAGAAGCAGAAATACAAGGAAAGATAATTTGGTATAAGGGAATGAATTGATAAAAAAAGTGGAGAAAGAAGGAAGAGACATAAGTCAAGGAAGAATTTGTACCATCCTCCAATGCAGATGTTTCCTCTAGAAACTAAGCCAAGAGCTATGGCTTATGGGGCGATTTAATGGATATCTTTTGTTCCCTGCTAAGAAAGGGGTGTTGATGCCTCAACATAAAGATATGTGATGTAGATCAACATAATTGATCTATTGGTGAAGATTGTGGAAGAAAATATGATGATGCAGAAGTTTACGAAGCTTCAGAAGTTGTTTGTACATACAAATAATGTGTTGCCAACTTTATGGGTTGAAGAATTCAATGGAGAATTAGGTTGAACCAAAAGGTTATAAGTAAATTCACTAAGGAAAAATCATTTCACAAAATAATTTGAGGAGGAGCAGAGTAGCAGAGTTTCAGTGCATCAAAACCTTAATTTGAGAAGCATAGAAAAGGTATTTTATGAATTTGTTTACCCTAATTTTTGAAGAAATTTGCTTAGAAACAATTTTGAATCTAGTTTGCAATGGCTACACCAAGGGTTGTAGAGGTTATAGAGAAACCAAAATCAAAATTCAAAATTTATCCTATGAAAGCCATAGATGATGAGCCATTAGTTTCATTCTCTCTTATAACATACTAGGTTCTACCGATTGAACATATTAAGGCTTATATTCATGGAAAAGTGGAAGAGAATTCTCCCACTAAGTTAGGAGACATATGGGAAAATGAGTTAATGAGAGACAACTTCACCCTAAAGCTAGAATATAAACCTAGTTGAGAAGAAACTAGATGTATGGAAATGGTTCCCTAATTTCATTAATAATGTCAAGTGGATCAGAATGGCCTTGAGAAAAATACATGATCAATTTGTTTGGATTGATATGCCTAATATGAAAACTAAGGAAGTAATAAGAGAAGCCATTGATTTATGCTCCACTGGACCCGTCCCTATTTTGAAGTCCATTAAAAATGAAGTGGTTATGGAAAAAAAGGTGCAACATATGATAAGAGAGCCCTTGTAGTAAATCCCATTCAAAATCCATCTATGAGATACATAGCTATGATGATTGGTTACAAAATTTATTATACAAACATAATAAATTCTATATCTACCACCACAATCAATGTGGCATATGAGATGGTAGAAAATGGTGCAGATTATGACCTATGTGAGTTTCTTAGGCAAAAATTAATGGAGAATTTGAAGTAGAATAAGGAAAAGAAATATATATTTAAGTATGGCACCTTGGTCATGTGCTTACTCTTTTATTTCTTGAAGGATCTTCCCATAATTGGAAGTGTAATTTGGGTAAGAGAAAGACTAGTTTTACATAAAATTATAGATCATATGAGGAATATTGGAGATGTCAAAGCTCAAGATGGTTGCCTTACTACTTTTTTTGCAGTATTCCAAAAGAGAATGCATGAGAGAGATAATTCCAAGGACAATTTTTGAGAGATACAAAAACGATATCACATTCCTTGTTTCTACATACAAATAAATTATGGAGGTAGTGGAACCAAGAACCATTTGGGTTCCTGAAATGGGTTATGAGGTGATAGAGGCAGATCTTATTGGTTATGCTAATACTTTGTTAAAAATCCCCAAAGACACCACAAAACCTAGATATGTCACTTATGAGGAAAGTTCCATGGAAGTTCACATGGAACAAAGGAAATCAAAGATCAAGAATAATGTGGATAATATGGTTGATGTGTATGCTAAAGAAATGGATCTTTCTAAAGAAAGAGTGCAGTATGCTAGAGAGAGAGCCAAGGTAGATTCAAGCACAATAGAAGCATATGGAAGCTCAAGGAGATCTTGTAGGATTTCTACCACTCCTCCTATCCAGAAGTCCTATAGGAATTTTACTTCAATTGGAGAGAAAAGAAAGACAATTGGCAGCCCTCCATTAAGGGAGAAATCCACTCTGATTGTACACTCCACTAGAGTTGAGAAGAAGAAGATTGTCACTGCTGCACCACTTGCTGCCCCAACCAAGAGAAGAGTAAAGAAAAAATAAGTTAGAGAGAAGGGTATTGGAATAAATGTTATAGAAGAAGAGGAATAATTGGAATAATATGTACCCACATTTATTCACAAAAGAAGTGATGCTTCACAAGGTGAAGCTAGCACCAAAAGAAGAAGAGTTGATATAATTGACACCAAGAGTGAAGAGGAGATAAAGAAAGAAAAAGAAGCATTCAAATAAATATAAAGTAAAAGAATAAGGAAGCCAAGAATGTTTCTTTGGAGAAGAAGAAGGGAAAATAAACAAGTCAGAAGAAGACTCCAGTCAAAAGAAAAGAAGAAGACCAAAAAGAACCGGTAAGGCCTCATTCCCCCATGAAGCTAGAGGCACTGTTTAATAGTATTTTGCAAAATAACATGTTGGGAAAGGCAAAAAAATTATACAAGGATGCAAATGAGGTGGATATGGGCACCATTATTGAATCTATAGTCAAATATATTTTTATTCTTGAAGTGGACATGCGGAACATCAAGAAACATGTTCCTGAAGATTTGTGGAACATTTTATTGGAAAGGAGACAAGAGGCAATAAAATAATATGAAAGGCTTAAGGAAGAGGCTTTGGGGAGAATAAGTCCTCCTCTACATGAGGATGATAGATCCACATTGGCAACTATATTTAGCAAGGAGTTAAGAACAAAGCAAAGGGTAACAACCCTTATGGGAAAGGATCAAGGTGATCATGAAAGGATCTAGAAGGAAAGTAATAAAAACAACTGAGGAGATAGTGTAGACACCAAAAATTGGTCTAGGCCTGCAAATACACATTCGACATAATTTTCTATAGTCTGTTGTTGTGATTAAATAATGTTTATTTTTTAATTAACCTTTCTATACATATTTCCTCTATTAATTAAATACCCCTTTTTAATTAATTCATTAATTCATAAATAACCTTTATTCAACTTGATTAATTAAATAAATCATATTTATTTAATTATGTTGCGAACTAATTAATTCTTCCCCCTTTATCTATCAATTAAATAATTTATTATTTAATTACCCCTTTATCATACTTTTCCAACTATAATTGAATATTTATTATTTAATTATTCATTTAGCCCCCTTTATCTATAATTAAATATTTATTATGTAATTATTTATATTCCACCTTTTCAATAGTCAAATTAAATAAATGATCTTTATTTATTTAATTAAATCTTTCATTTTTCGAATGTTGAATAAAATTAACATTTAATTCATATTTAATTGTTTATGTCACATTCCTCTATCATTCAGTTATCTAAGTCATTCACTCACCTTCTAACTCGAGATCTATTTTTAGCTCTCCAGTTATCTCCGAATTCAACACCTGTTTATCTCTGCGAGAAGACTCTATGTCCCAACTAGTCAGTTAACTAGTTCCAACTCATATACATGATGTGTTTATTAATTAAATATCTTTATTTAATTAATTAAATCATGTTGCATTCGAATGCGTTTTTCTTAGACTTCTAACTTTGGCTTTTGCATACAAATTCTATTTCTTCCATTTTTGGAGATTAAAACCCTAAACTTGTGTTCTAACTCACGTTCTAACTTAGTCTTTATCCTACAGTCTTTCCTAAACTCGTGTTCTAACTCGCGTTCTAACTCACGTTTTATCTGAGACAGAACTCACATCGCATGGCATTCATCAATCTCGTTCGTCGATCTCTCTTTCAATCTGAGCTGATCGTTCGAAAACACAAAATCTATAAAATGGCCTACCATTATCATTATTCCTCCTCCCGAAATCACACACTTTTGAGAAGAGACTTATCTTCGATATTTTTCTTAGACACTCGACAAAGCTATACTTGCATTCAAACACATAAATCTGAGGGCAAGAATACTAAAAAGACAAAATGGAGAAGAACAATCAAGATAATTCAAAGGGGTGAATGCATATTTGGTGAGAGCTTTCCATTAATTTGTTTAGTTTCTTAAATAATAAACATTATTTAATCACGAGAATGGACTATAGAATAATAATTTCACACATATTTTTTGTCTTTCCGTTTTGCTGTTTTTCATTCTTTTTTGCCATTTTTTCGTATGGTGCACCACATCTGTTCTGTAAAATGACGCATCTGTAAAAAACAGTGACGCATCCACCATCACAAACCACATCCGCAAAGTCACAAACCGCATCCGCCTGTCAACAGTCAAACCGCATATGTGGCTCCAAAAGCCGCATCTGCCTGGTAAAACTTTTTCATTTTTTTTTAGTCATTTTCATACATCCATATTTTCAGTTTTCTCTTTTTGGGTTGTTTGGATTTTCGCTAATGTTTTTTTTAGTTATTGTTAGGAGGAATAACAACTTGTTTGGAGGATGAAACTTTGACGACAATTAAAACCAAAGACAATTCTTTGCAGGACGAAAGTTGAAGAACAATGAACTACTGATAAATTTGCATGTAGGACCTAATGCCTTTGTGTCAATTTATTTATTTAAGCAAGCTTTTGTTTGGTAGATAGATAATCGTCATGTGGGTTTAAAAATAATTTCTTGTTTGGTAGATAAACAATTGTCATTTGAATTAAAAAGAACCATTGTCTTCTTTGTCTGGTGCTTTGCACATATTTGTAACCCTTACGATTCAGTACACCGAAGTATCTTCTCTCCTTGCGTAGTCATGCGATCCTTGGTGTAAGAGAAATGGTTACTAACTCTAGAACTTGGGTCTGTCTTGGTGGGAAAAAGTACTCACCCCAAGACGACTCAGACCGGTAGCACGCTAAAGCCAAGCGACTTCCAGCCAGTATATAAAAGTGGATTCTTGGGGAAAGCCCATGAATCATGCGCACTATTCTGACAAGATGGATAGAAATGGACTCTCGCCGACATTGGATAGTGTCCCACGAACAAAATTCCCTTATTAAAAACCTTGTTGTAGAGTTACCAAAATCCTATCTACTTGTTGGTGTAGCAAGGTCGGCCCTGTGAAGCCGTCTTATATTCTTACGGTTTATGTGTGGAAATGAAATGTATGCCATGGGAGTTTCATGGATATAGTAGCTTGGCTACCCCGTATAAGTGAGTGTCATCGAGGGGAGCCAGTGGGGTCAAGCTACTAGTCATTCACCATAAATATGCATAGCTGGAGAAATCCAAATATGAATTCAACAAGTATTGTCCTAAAAGCCTAGGTTGTAAATGTTTTCGAGTCTTAACAGTCCTTGCATCACAAAAAATGAAAATACATTGATTGCTATGTTTGTTCAGTCAATAACTTTTGAGAAAATTTCAACTTTCGGGAAAAATCCAACTGTCAAAAAACCGAGTCACAATTATCAGTTAAACTCCCGCATGTATATTAGAGAGTCGTATCTGTTAGGGGAAAAGCCACATCTATCTATCAAAACATTCACTTTTCATAGTCTGCATATCATGAGTCGCAATTGTCACATTCTGAGTCACATGTGTGTATGCAAACCGCATCTATCAGTTTTGAGCCACATGTGTATCTATAAACCGCAACTATTAGAAACACTGCATGCACTGTCAAAAAACCGCATTTGTTAGAATATCAAATGCAACTGTTTAGTGAACCACATTTTCCTGTCAACAGAAAACATAAAAAATTGCAAGCTGAGTCCGAAAAATCATTGTCAATATTTTCTTTAGGTTCTTAAGATCTTCCTTGGATTAGAAACTGGTAAATTTTGCTCAAAAACCTTGCATCATTAGGTGTCATATATGTCTTACTCACAGTAAACTTCTTAGTCATAGTCATAGTCATAGTCATCCTAAGTCGCATGCATATAGATACTTCCTAGGAAATTTCATATCGTAGAAATAGAGATAACTTTCTTCATCATTAGAAAGGTTCATGTTTCGATTTGTCACAATCATTGAACCTTGTCACTTTAGTCCCATTTAGTGGATCTTGTCAGCTCAATAGTCTAGTTTGAAAAATTCACCTTATCAACTGTCCTTGTCATCCAATCAAGTTCCTTGGTCAAAAACAAATCTTTGCATGCATTTACTCCATTAGGTGGTAGGTTATACTCATCTTAGACTCATTTATCATCATAATCTACTCGAGATTTTGCATATTGTCCATCATATTATACGTCATCTTAGTATACGTCTTTTTAGAAACCATTTTAGCAATGTCATTTAGTGTCAAAAAATCTGAAAACATAGACACAGGTCATATCAGTTTTTAGACATAGTCCGCATTACCTATTTTGAGCAACTTTTTCATGGTCGAAACAAGGTCCAAAAATAAACACAAAGCAATGACAGACCCCAACGAATTTATCAATCCATTCGGAAACCAACCGTCAGGAAGCAAATGCCCACAAAATCCTTTACTTGAAAAACATGTCACTAGAGACACACATGGGCAGATTTACATAGAAGACATAGACGCAGTGGTACAAGACCCTGTATTTGCATCCTTTATGGATGAATTTTTGGTAACTGATCCCCAACACTATCTAGAAAAGTTTCTAGTAGAAGGTGCCACACTACCATCAAGATTTTATATTCATACTTTGACAACACAGTCTACTCAACCAACACAAACTGTGACATCAAGTGTCTCTATTCCCCAAATTACCACAGCGATACCAACTAGCGTATCTACTCAAACATCATCAATTGTAAGCACAATCTGTTTCAATGTAACACAAGGTTTACAATTTATTGTGGGGCAACTTCCTCCAACCCCTTTGGCACCAACATGATTGGTAAGAGATCCAAAGTTGGCGGGAATATACCTATACCAAATCAAATCATTCAGATAGGTAGCATACCTATACCAAATCAAATCATTCAGATAGGTATCATACCTATACCAAATCAAATCATTCAGATAGGTAGCATACCTATACCAAATCAGACCATTCAGATAGGAACCATTCCTATACCAACTTAGAGTATTCAGACAGGGAATATCCCTTTACCAAATCAGCACATCCTAATAGGATATATTCCCTCGCCAAATCACAACCCGTCACAAAAAATGGCGTATCAGAACACCTACATTGGTCCAAATAACATAAACAATGTGTCCTTAACACAAGTCGACATCCTTCAAAACCAAATGCAAACTCTTCAGCAAAAGATGGATGACATGTCTATGGCAGGCAAACGAACTATCTCAGCGCAAGATCTATATCCATGCCCATTTGACAAAGCGCTCTATATGACACCTTTCCCCCATGGATACATTATACCAAATTTGCCTATGTATAATGAGAGGAAGAATCATTTAGAACACATTAGAGAATTCTCAACAACATGCATGGACATATCATATGACCCCACATACTTGATGTGCCTATTTCCACAAACCCTCATAGGGATAGCGTTGGAATGGTTTTCTAAATTGCCATATGATATACGATCCTGGGGTGAATTGGATGAGAAGTTTGTCGAACAGTTTGCCTTTAACATAGACAATGAAGTAACCATAGCAACCTTGTGCCACATGACATAAGAAGATGGCAAGATGTTCATCACTTTCTTTAAGAGATGGAGAAGTCTAGCTAGCCGCTATCCAATCGAAATACCCAAAAAACAAAAGGTCACAATCTTCCTTGAAAACATCAATCCGAAACTGAGAGGTGACTTACAGGTACATTGTTGCACTTCATTCCTTGACTTGGTGCAAAAGGGGATCATCCTTGAAAAGGGCCTTATTGACAAAGGAAAAATAAAAGTACCACTCAAGAGCCTAATTTTCCAACATCCAAATGTGTCGAATGATAGAAACAAGTTCTGGTCTAGGAACAAGAATGTCATGAATGACGACATTGTTGATGCTAAACAAATACATACTGGACCGGTTATCACACTTAGAGGATACAACCAAAATGCAGACATGATGAACAGTCCAAATCAAATGGCTAATTGTGTCCAGAACTTGCAACAAAGATCCCAAAGGAGATTTCCTACACATGAATTTACACCTTTGGGGCAACTAATTGAGGTAGTTTTCAAAGAATTGGTCAAACATAATCTCATCAAACCTTTGGAACCAAGAGAGTATGATCCTAGGCAGTTCAAACCTTCATGGTGGGACGATAATGCTTTCTGTGACTATCATCAAATGAAAGGGCACAACCTACAACAATGTTGCCAATTAAAGAATATCATTCAAGACTTTGTTGAGAACAGATCCATAGAGGTAAATGGGCAGAAAAATACTAAAAACAATGATCATAAGGTCTTCATAGACCCATTACATGACCACACAAAAGGAAATGCCTCTAGTTCAGGAACCAAGAACAATCCCTCTACCAATTACACCAACTCCAAATATGACTATGGGAAAGGAAAGACCATATATAGCCTCCGAGCCACAAATGAACATTTTGATACCGTCATCATTAAGAAGCACCTAGAATGTAATGTGAACACAGGCAAGACTAAAATAATTATTCCAGGTCCTTCTTCTGAACCACCTACATAGAGGCCCAAGTATAGATACAATCTCATCGATCAATTGAGCAAAACCCCCACACAAATATCTATCTTGGAACTATTGACTTTGTCACCAAAACATCGAGCCATACTTGACAAAGTATTACAGAACAATATTGTTTCCACGGATTTGGATGACAATCACTTTGAAGAAATGGTGGGATATTTTACCAACTCGCATCATGCCACATTTTCCCAACAAGACTACTGAACTGAAAAGTCTGATCACAATGACCCATTACATCTTGAAGTCCTAGTCCATCAAACCAGAGTCAGACGAGTCTTGGTAGATGGAGGCACAGTTTTGAACCTGTGTACCCTAAAATTGGTTTAAGGCATTAGGATTCTCAGAAGACTTTGTAGAAACTTTTAAGAGTATAGTCATCAAGGCTTATGATGATGAGGAAAGATCATCTAAAGGAGTTGTTACACTCCCTATCAGAATTGGCCCAACAATCATGAACACCAGCTTCCAAGTCTTGGATCTCACCCTTCCATACAACTTGTTAGGTAGACCTTGGATACACGCAATGAGAGTTGTACCTTCAACATACCACCAATGTCTTAAGTTCCCGTATAATGGAACATAGATCACTATTGATGGTGATCTAGATCCTTTCCAATATTGTACAAGCCTAAGGGACCTTCCACAATGACAAGTACTAGTTAACCAAGAAGCTTCATCATCCACTTTATCCCAATACATTGACCCATCACGTCTCACTAAGTCCATTTCATTCAAACCGTCATCATCCACTCCTTAACTCAAGATCCAAGACAAGGGTTGTGGCAAATATAATATAAAGGAATCATATTGCATCAATCAACTAATTCCACCTAAGGCATATGGCCTACCCATGGCAGATAGAAGACAGTCAGTGGTCACATTTCATGTTCCCCCTACAATGAGATTAGGCAAATGGGGAGAGTTAAGTGAAGAAATTGTGGATCAAGGTGATTCCTGGTTATATCAAGAAGAACATGAATACCCCTCCCCGTCTATTCAAATAGCTAAGGACCAGTATGGAAAAGGCTTTAAGATAATGCAAAATGAAGGCTATGACAAGCACAGTGGGTTAGGACTATATCGAAATGGAAGGATAGAACCGATCACTGTCTACCCACAACCAAAATATTTAGGGCTAGGGTGTCAACCGCTTAGAATTGGGTTTCCTCGTACTTTGTCATATTTTCAAGAGGAAGTGAGTGCTTGCACAGACATCGAGATATCTCATGAACCACTTCCCCCAATTTACGACAAATCCCCAGTTTACCACAAACCTCCAGTTTATGATGAATCCCCTTAATCAAGCGATGGTGAATGGGAATCCTTTTCATATACTAGTACCATGAACATAGATGCCCTATTTGGAGAATTGGACCTCAACGTGAAACCTGTACCAAAACAATCTAGTCCTCGTCCTAAGAAACACTTGTCCAAAGAAGAATGGAAAGAGAACTATTATTGGGAAACCCTTGATCATGCATCTTGGGCACCTGACAAACCATCTTCCGACGAATCATCCCTCACTATAGTCCCACATCTGAGTGTACCTACCCCTAGGAGGAAAAACAAGAAGGAGTTGGTCCAAAACTTCTGCGACCATGTCAACCATTCTACACTCACCTTGTCAATAGCTACCTTTAAGAACTCTGATGATGACATGCCCCTTATATATCCCGAACTTATCGACTGGGATCAACAAGGTACACCTATCATAGATACATTTGAGAATGACGAAGCAATTGCTGAGTTCATGGGACTTAGAGAAGGCATACAAAGAGGGGATCATAAGGCAGGTTTTACCATAGATTTGGATGATAAAGCATATTTTAGGGAGTCTATTTACACCTCTAGTCGCAAAAATGAGAATGAAAATAAAAATAATGAGTCCCTAGGTGAAAACCGAAAGGCACCTTTGGACGATGAAAAAGTCAAAATAAAGGACGTATCTGAGGGTGAAAACCTATCTGAGGCACCCAAGGATAGAGATTTAAATATTCTCCCCGTTGAACAAGAAAATTCACCGATGCTAGTAGAAGAGGCTGTTGCAGTCAACATAGGTACAAAAGAGAATCCTCAGATGGTATATTTTGCAACTTCTTTAACAGAGACAAAACACCATGAGTTTAAGGACTTCTTCAAAAAGAGACAAATAAAATTTGCATGGTTGTATGCTGATATGCCTGGGTTGGATCCAGACCTAATATTGCATCATTTACCACTATAACCAGGTATTAAGCCAGTTAAACAAAAGCTAAGGAAAATGCATCTGCAAATTTCTCTATTGGTCAAGGCAGAACTTAAGAAACTCCTGGATGTAGGATTCATAAGAACAATAGACTATGTTGATTGGATATCAAATCTTGTACCAGTGACTAAACCAACTGGGGGCATTCACATTTGCACTGACTTTAGAGACATCAATAAGGCATGTCCTAAGGATGAATTCCCTTTGCCGAATATCGACATGATAGTAGATCTTACAGTAGGATACAAGATGCTATCCCTCATGGATGGTTTCTATGGATAAAACCAGATTAAGATAGCACTTGAAGACCAACACGAGACAACTTTCACATGTTTATGGGGCACATATTGTTGGAATGTTATGCCATTTGGCCTTAAGAATGCAGGAGCTACCTATCAATGGGAAATGACTACTATTTTCCATGACTTTGTACATACCCTCATGGAAGATTATGTAGATGACATTATAGCCAAAACAAAAACAAGGGAAGATCATTTGAAGGTTTTAGACAAGATATTCCAGAGGCTAGAGAATTACAACGTCAGGCTAAATCCGAAGAAGTGTGTCTTTGGGGTGAAATCAAGAAAACTGTTAGGGTATATCATCTCTTGAAGAGGCATTGAAGTAGATCAAAAAAAGGTAAGAGCTATCATAGAAATGCCTCCTCCAGTCAGCATTGGTCAACTCAGAACCCTATAGGGGAGATTACAGTCCATTAGGCATTTCATAGTACAACTGGCAGATAAAATACACCCATTTCAACTTCTACTCAAGAAAGGAGTACCATTTGTGTGGACACCTAAATGTCAAGAGGAATTCTAACAAATCAAGGACTATTTGCTTACTCCACCAGTCTTAATGCCACCTAGAAAGGGAAAACCATTGATACTTTACATCTCAGCAACTCAGTCGGCATTAGGGGCTCTTCTCACACAACACGATGATCAAGGCCATGAGAGAGCAATCTATTATATTAGTTGTACCTTAGTGGGCTATGAATTGAATTACAGCAACATAGAATGTACCTATCTTGCGGTATTTTTTGCTACCCAAAAACTTCGGCACTATATGCTCAATTGACAAACAATGTTAATTGTAAAGATTGATCCACTTAAATACCTCCTAAGTAAGGTAGCTTTAACAGGCCGATTGGCTAAATGGGTTATGATACTTAGCAAGTATGACATTCAGTATATCGAGAGGAAGGCTATAAACGGATAGGTGATTGTAGATCAGTTAGTTGATGCACCTATAAAGGCAGACCATCCATTAGTGGCAGATTTTCCAAATGAATTTCTCTTCAACATTGACATTAAAACTGAATGGAAATTGTACTTTGATGGGTCACATAAAAATCGTGGTTCACGAGCTGGTATCTTATTTGTCACACCTCAAGGCGATACCATTCCCAAATCATTCAGGATTGCTTTCCCTTGTAGCAACAATATAGAAGAATATGAAGCCTTAGTGTCAGGCTTAAAAATGTTAGCTCAATGGAAAATTAAGAGCCTACATGTCTTTGGTGACTCTCAACTGGTAATCCGAAAGGTAAATAATGATTACAAGACTAAGGATGGAAAGCTTGCACCTTTCAAGTGAATGGCTGATAGTTTCAAGCAGTATTTCAATGATATAACTTTTCAAAAAATACCACGTATCCAGAGTAGAGCTGCACATGCTATGGCAACCGTGGGTTCCTTGTTGGATATTATGAGTAATGTGCCTAAGTTTGAGTTTCTGGTTGAACAACTTTTGGTCCCCACTTATGATGTCCCCGATACTGCGATAGTGTGCACCATTGTTGGTCCTGTGTCTCTTTGGTATAAAGACATATTCGACTATCTCACTGACCAAACCTTACCCCGAGACTTGTCCAATAACCAACACCGAACCTTTATCTGAAAGTTAGCTAAGTACACCGTCATCAGAGAAACCCTGTATAAACGTACCTTAGATAACGCCCTAATGAGATGTCTCGATGATTTAGAAGCACAAACAACTTTGTGAGCGATACACAAGGGTATATGTGGATCTCATTCGAGTGGTCCTACTCTAGCCCATAAGATTATGAGACTAGGTTACTATTGGCCTACAATGGAGAAAGACTCATATGTCTTTGTAAAGAAATGTAGACAATGTCAAATACATGAAGACTTGATAAGAGCACTAGCGCAGGAGCTTCGTCCAATTACTTCACCATGGCCTTTTTCCCAATGGTGACTTGACCTCATTGGTAAGATACACCCTCCATCATCCAACGGCCATAAATTCATCATCACCGCCACCGAATACTTCACCAAATGGATCGAAGCTATTCCCATGACCTACATCACCGACACACAAATATCTAAGTTTATCCTAAACTATATCATTTTTTGGTATGGTTTACCTCAATCCAACATCACAGACAATGGCCACCCATTCAAGAACCAAGAAGTACACCATTTATGTGAAGAATTCCACATCAAGCACCATTTCTCGACCCCATATTACCCACAGGGTAATGGAGAAGCCAAGGCATCTAATAAGACCATTGTTATAATCCTTAAGAAAATTGTCAATGATGCTAGTCGTGACTGGCACCTACAGCTTAATCCTACCTTATGGGCTTATCACACAAGCATCCATACTCCCACCAGCACCACTCCATATTCCCTCATATTCGGGTTCGAAGCTATCTTACCTATCGAGGTCGAAATACCTTCTCTAAGGGTATCCTTGAAGGGTCATATTGATGATGAAGAATACTATGTCTCTAGGTTACAAGAGCTAGAATTTCTAGATGAACGAAGACAGAAAGCATTAGATCATTTGCAAGCATATAAAAATTGTCTTTGTCATAGTTACAATAGGAAGGTTCTCAATAGACACTTTGACATTGGTGACCTGGTATTAATGGAGAATCCTAAGAACCAAGCGAAACGCGAGAAACCAGGTAAGTTTGAACCTAGCTGGTTAGGGCCATATATTGTCATAGAAGCCTTTGGATTAGGAGCGTACCAACTCTCTATTCCTGAAGGAGAGCCGCTTTTGTCACCTATCAATAGTCTGTATCTAAAGAGGTTCTATGCTTAGTCTCTGAGAATCCGTGTCTTAATCTGGAAAAATACAAAAAAAATGAAAAAATGGTTACCTTGATGAAAACCTGGCAAACATGCATCTTTGTAACACCAAAAAAATTGAGAAAATAAAAAAAGTAAAGAGAAATAATCCATTCAATAGTGAAAACCGCTTCGGTGGTGCTATGGATAAGTACCATGGTGAAAACCTGGCAAACAGGCGCCATGTATAGTCAAACTCACTCTTCCATCTACTATAATTCCAATTGGAATTTTTCACCATCACTCATAATAAATGGCTATCTTATCCATTACTTGGAACAATTGACATCTAGCATCCATTCCATCATATTACCTACTCCATCTTCTAAATCTTATTCCCGACTAGGGGCAAATCCTTGTTCTATGCCCTAACACCTTGTACATAACATCACACCATCCAAAATGTCCTGAAAAATCCCCAAAACATTAGAAAACTCCAAAAATCCAAAAAAAATATCAAAACAGTCAAAATCCCAAAAATAGAGTCAAGTCAATCATGTCAAGTCAATCATGTCAAGTCAGTCATGTCTTGTTAATCATGTCAAGTCGGTCATGTTAAGTTAGTCATAGACATAGTCGAACTACGTTGCCTCTGTGACTGGGACATAAGAAAGGCCATCAGTCAATGCGGCCTCGAGGCATTAGGTCTGTCAGTCTAGGTTTGTCATGTATCACACACATTAAAATCATGACGCTTTGTATATTCAAAGTCATTGGTCATTTCAAACTATGAGGTCTTTGCGTGTACAACGTAGGAAAGGTTAATCAATTGATGAGCTCCCGAGACCACACTAGGTCAGTCCAATAGGGTTCATTCACATTCAATTCACTATCACACACATTGCATATCATGCACTTAGATGCATGTCTTTAGCTGCATTAGGTCAGTACTTTAGGGTATCATCTCATGTCAAACACTATCTACACACACACAGTTTATCATTCAAGGAATCCATACAAAGTCATGCATCAAAAAGACAAAACATCTCAAAGTCATCAAGTCAATATCAAACACATTGTCAAAGCGATCAACCTATGTCTTAAACAAGATATGTCTTTCTTGTCAACAGACATCATCAAATTGTCATAGTCTCATGTGGCTTGTCACTTCAAAGTCATCAGAATCCAACGTCTTATACGACACGTGTCTTTCTAAAACCAGGCTTTTTCATGCCTTATACAGAAGTCACCAAGTCAAAACCAGACTCAATGTCTTATGCGGTATGTGTCATTCTCTCACATTACGCTATGTCAAACATCAACATCAAACAATCCCACAAGATCAAGTTTTGGCAAATACATTTATTTGGCTTTATGACTTTATATCTTATTTTGTCTTATCTTTTTATCAATTTGTGCAAGATCCTATTACTAGCTTTCTCAAGGATGTCCCTTGAAGGATTTAGAGAAGCAACGATGTCTCAAGACTCTTTTTCTTTGGCTGCTGTCTGTCGACTATCTTTTTAACATTGGTTTTTGAGTCATGTTACTAGTTTCCTCAAGGATTTCCCATCAAGGATTTAGAGGAGAAATGATATCTCATGACCTGTCTTTTATTTGTCTGTTGTCTGTGGTTTTTCTCGACAAAATGACTGGGGCATCTTGTCCTTAGTCTGAGTCAAGACACTCCTTGTCTACGACTGTCTATTTTTCACAGGTGGATAACTTTGTACACTATGGTCTATCTCATATCATAGTGTGTACTATCCATTTGTGTCATGTCCTGCCCAATGATGATAACAAGCAAGTATAGTGTATTTAGCACAATATCAAAGATTATATCTTTTTCTCAATCGATCAACCTTCATTATATCATTTTCTCAATCAATCAACCTTAATTATTTCTTACTAACATTTTGAATTCATTTTCATCCTAACATTTCTCTTCTTTGACATTAAGATAAAGTCCTGTGACACAATAAAAACATTAGATCATTTGCATTTGCATACATTCAATAAGCATTTCATATAGTTGCATTGCATTTCAACATATAGATAAAAACATTAACATCTTCATTACATACATTCAAATAAGCATTTCACATAGTTGCATGTACATATCACCATCACACATAAATCGGCATCATATAAAACATTGCATTCATTATCATAAGTAAATTAAGACATCCACATCATTTATTAAATGCATAACTCATAAACATGTAGAAACATTCATTCATAACACATATATATACATCATTTAGGAAACATAATCATCTAGAAATAAAGCATCATCCATAACATAGAACTGCATATCATGTAGAAGCCGCCAAAATCATATATATATATATATCGCTCAACAAAATAGTGTGTCATAGTACAATGTCTAAATATAACCATAAATAAAACATGAGCTCACGGGCTCTCTAATCTAAACAAATGTCGTCATCTTGTCCTACTACCACTACTGTCATGTGGTGATGGTGGTGGGAAAAGACTCGAAGGTGCTCTCTACGAGGTGGAAGGCCTCTCATATGGACCTGCCCTTGAAGGTCCTACCACCCCCTCAGTACTTTGTGTCCTCTGACTCCTAGTATTACCCCTACTCTGACTGTGCACCTCTAAAAATGTAGGAGCTCGTCTCTCTGCTGGCACTGCAGCCTCATAAAGATCCCTATAATAAGTGGCTCTCTCCACCGATCTGACCAACTCTCATACCATACCATCAGATGAGGACCCAATGCAAAGGCGTCTAACCTCTGTGAACTACTGCTCTATCTCATGCCTCCGAGCTATTGCCCGGTCTCTCTCCATAAGTGCACTATCCCTCTCTGAGTGAGCACCATCCCTCTCTACAACTGCACTATCCCTCTCTGTGTAGGCATTGTCTCTCTCCAGCCTCATCGCATCAAACTCTACCATCATAAGTTTGAGTCTCTCCTCCAAGGCCTCCCTATCACCATCTCTAGGAACATCCTCCTCCCGTCTCCCCTCCACGATCTGATCTCGGAGCTCTCTCTCCTGATCCTCCATCGGTGCATCCTCCTCCACATCATCCTCTCTGTATCCTACCAAAACACCCAGAGGGTCTATAGCCATATCCACATCTAAATCCTCTGCCACATCCTCTACTCCAACATCCACCTCTGCACGCTCCTCAACCACTACCTCCGCTACAACATGCTCACCCCTAGCCTGTGCATCCACTCCCCCTCCGATGTACAACATCGGTACATCCTGAACCACTGCCTCACAGATAGGTGATAGTCCACCTACCCGACCCCCTCTCTGTCCTCTCCGACCTCACCTGCCACCTTTACCATCAACATCTCTCCCACCTACTCTCCCCACTCTAACACCTCCACCTCTCTGCCATCCTCTAGGCCTTGTGCCTCGTCTCTCTATAGGTGCTGGCTGATCTGGATCCGTGTAAGGAATAGGTTGATGCTCTACCCACCATGCGTCATACAATGCTATAGTACCTAGGTATGCTAATCCATCTCTCCATCCCCACTGTACTGGTTGTAATGCCTATATCTCTACCTCAGCTATAGCTACTGGTATCATAGGTTCCCAATATGGAACCTCTCTGGATGAATGATTAAACTTTGCTCTGCTCCAAGGCTTATCCTGAACCTCGCCAAACTGTCTCATAACTCTATTTGGAAAATGTCGCTCAATGATATGTACGCTAGAAACAATCCTCCCAATAAGCTACTGTGTCTATCTACAAAAATGGAAAATGTATATCCTCATCCACCCACTCCTCACAATCCATGTAAGGTCTCCATGTGAATTGATCAAGAGTATCCAATGCATGTCTCCAATACCCTGTGTCTCCCACATGTGTCTGAGTAATGTGTCCTGTATATCGGAACACATAAGGGTGTCTCTCCAGTCTCTCTACAGTAACTGGAGGACGAAAAATAGCTATCCTCTCCCAACCCCATACCATCAGCAGTGTAGTCCCACAACTCAGTGACTGTGCATCTCTATAGGCAATGTCGAGTAGGTGAAAATATAACATCCTGAGTAGACATGGACCCCATGCATACCTCGTATCAGTCTCTAACATACCAACCAACATAGCTCCCCATCCCACTGGAAATCCGTGACCCCGTCTGTCTGGAAGAACTATGCCCCCAATCGATGTACATAAAATATAGTCAATTCGCTCATATCTGTTAGCTAACACTGGCCATCTGATCTTATAGTGCTCGATCTCGAGCCTACTGATATCATCAACCTGATAAAACCTCGCCAACTCAGTCAATCCTCACTGGGTATCATACATAATCCACTCTCCTCTAATAGGAAGTCTCAAAATCCTATACACATCCTCCAATGTGATAGTGGCCTCCCCAGTCAGTAAATGAAACGATGATGTCTCAGAATGTCATCACTCGCATAGTGTCATCAACATACCCCTGTTCGCCAAAATAGTGGGCATCGACAAACAGTAGCGTAGACCCAGTCTCCATAAAAGCCAAATCTCTACACTTGTCAAGCGATCTCTGAGATTGAATGTATCTGGTCATGACTCCCGTGTATATATAGGATCTAGAACCACCTACATTTAAACCATGATGTCAATAGTTTCAAATTTTCCTTAGTAAAATTTTTCAAAAATTTTACCAGTCAAATGTGGCTCACTTTAACAAATGCGGTGCATTTTTGCAAATGTGTTGCACGAAGCCTTACATACGGTGCATATTACATATGTGTTGCATTTTTTTCACCACCTGTCAACCTATTACACATGCAGTTCACTAAACCACATGTGGTGCATTTTCCATCAACAACCTAACTACAACATATGCATTGCAAGAATGCATATGCGGTTCATAACCACACATGCATCTATTCCTAATGCATATGCGTCTCATAACTATAGATGCGATGCATTCTCATACAAATGCGGTCATTCCCTAAACTGCCTAACCTAGCCTAGACGTGATTTCGTAGATACGTCATTTTGCAATCAGATGCAGCGAATATGATGACATATGCATCGTTTACAACGCACCGCATTTGCTTATTAATTTTCAAATGCCTAAAACTACGTGCAAAAATAACTTTGACAAGCTTGTTTTCGGGTACATACCGGTGGTCTTGCATTGGCTGGCCTCCTGAATGTTCAGATCCGATAACCTTGATGCGTAGCATATGGAATGGGTGCCATTTTTGTCAGCTAGTCAGAGCAAAATTTCCTCTTTTCCTATCTCTTCCGGGTAAAAATGAATTAGGTTTAGCCCTAATTTCTATTTATAGGTGGGTTTGAAATGGCATTTCTTCTGACCTAGTCTATTGGCTGCTTAACCTTTCAACTTCAAATGACCCGTACTCATCCGTATCATCTCCAAATTCAATTCCATCAACTCCATAGCATTTATGACTATCCAATTGACTTATCGGGAATATTTCCTGATTTTTTTTTGAAATTTTTCAAAAATCATCAATTTTCCTGAGGGGGCATACCCTAACCTACTTCATGTTGGGGCATGATCGGGGCATATTTTCTTTGACACAACGCCGAAACAACATTCTATCAAAGAGGGGAAAACTATAGACACCAAAAATTGGTCTAGGCCTGCGAATACACATTCGACATAATTTCCTATAGTCCGTTGTCGTGATTAAATAATGTTTATTATTTAATTAACCTTTCTAACACATATTTCCTCTATTAGTTAAATACCCCTTTATAATTAATTTATTAATTTATAAATAACCTTTATTCAACTTGATTAATTAAATAAATCATATTTATTTAATTATGTTGCGAACTAATTAATTCTTCCCCCTTTATCTATCAATTACATAATTTATTATTTAATTACCCCTTTATCATACTTTTCCAACTATAATTGAATATTTATTATTTAATTATTCATTTAACCCCCTTTATCTATAATTAAATATTTATTATTTAATTATTTATATTCCACCTTTTCAATAGTCAAATTAAATAAATGATCTTTATTTATTTAATTAAATCTTTCATTTTTTCGAATGTTGAATTAAATTAATATTTAATTCATATTTAATTATTTATGTCACATTCCTCTATCATTCAGTTATCTAAGTCATTCACTCACCTTCTAACTCAAGATCTATTTTTAGTTCTCCAGTTATCTCTAAATTCAACACCTGTTTATCTCTGCGAGAAGACTCTCTGTCCCAACTAGTCAATTAACTAGTTCCAACTCATATGCATGATGTGTTTAATAATTAAATATCTTTATTTAATTAATTAACTCATGTTTGCATTGAAATGCGTTATTCTTAGACTTCTAACTTTGGATTTTGCATACAAATTCTATTTCTTCTATTTTTGGAGATTAAGACCCTGAACTCATGTTCTAACTCACATTCTAACTTAGTCTTTATCTTGCAGTCTTTCCTAAACTCGTGTTCTAACTCGCATTCTAACTCATGTTCTATCTGAGAGAGAACTCACATCGCATGTAATTCATCAATCTCGTCCATCGATCTCTCTTTCAATCTGAGTCGATCGTTCGAAAACACAAAATCTATAAAATGGCATGTCATTATCACTATTCCTCCTTCCAAAATCATACACTTTTGAGAAGAGACTTATCTTCGATATTTTGCTTAGACACTCGAAAAAGCTATACTTGCATTCAAACACAAAAATCTAAGGGCAAGAATACTGAAAAGGAAAAATGGAGAAGAACAATCAAGATAATTCGAAGGGGTGAATGCATATTCGGTGAGAGCTTTCCATTAATTTGTTTAGTTTGTTTAGTTTATTTCCTCGTTATTTGTTATTTGATTTTAGATTATTGTTTAGATTAGGATTAACATTGTTATTCTAGTTGCAGATTATTCATCATCATTCGAAGATACATCTAATTTTAATCTACTATTACAGATAGCTCAAAAACGAGGGATGTTACTAGTGAACAAAGAAGAAGAGAATGTAGAGAATCATCAAATGCAACAAAAAATGGAGATGAAAAGAAAATCTCAAGAACATGATCTGATGTGAGAATTCCCAAGTTTAAGAAGCCAAATTTCTCCTTTGAATATGGTTCACATTAGAAGTGTGATAAACAGTAGAAGGAACCATGTCATAATCATAAGAAAAATCTACAAAGGTGTACAATTGAGATGAATGATCAACCATCCCAGTATCAAGAATCTCTCTACTCTCCAAATCTCTAATGATAACTAAATCAAAAGTGAATTCTGTAGTCCTCCAATCTCCACCATGTGTAATTTGATAGATGAAAATAAGATTATATGAATAATGAGGTGTAGATAAAACATCATTTAAAGTGCCCTCCCCAATATTAATAGATCCCTTCCCAATTATACTCAGGTGTGTATTTTTTCCCATCAAAATAGGATACATAGTACGAGGCTAAAAAATAGAATATAGATTGTGAAGATTTCATATGATGAGATGATCCCAAATCGAGAAGCCACCTCCCTAATCTAAGACCTATAGAAGCACAAAGAGCTTTCCCCTTATTACCTAATTTAGCAACCAAACTAATGCAGGAGCATCCTAGGTGAAAGTGTAATCAACATCATCCAAAAAAAATTAAAATTAAAATTTTTATTTGAATTTCATTTTAGGAGGTTAATTTCATGTTAGGAGGCTATTTGAATAAGTAATTTTAATTTTATTTATTTAAATAAAGTGCCACCTTTGTTATGCAAGTTGGAAGTGGAGATAGTGGAGGTGTAATTGAATCTCTTTTGAAAATATCTAAAAAAAAGAAAGTTAGATGTTGGGATTGGGAGTTACAAAATGGAATTAAAAATCATTTATTGATTTTTCCATTTTTGGAACAACTCATTATGAGGATTTTTTCATGACTTTTCCAAATGGGAGGGAAATTTGGATTTTTGGGATTTTTGGAGAAGGGTTTTGTGGCATGTTTTGAATTTCATTGTGCACTGTAGGTTTTGGAGATTGGAGAGCTTGGCGTGGAATTCTAAGAGGGGGTTTTGAATACCTTTTTTTGTAGGTTGAGAGGATTATGCCATCCATTAAATATTGAATCCTCCATTGTTGAAAGTTGAAGGGTTTTAGGTGAATGATTGCACAAGAGATGCAAATTTTTAGGTGTTCATGGAGCACATTGGTTGCTTTTTGTTGTAGTCCATTTTGTGTTTAATTTCAGATTATCTAAGGGACATATGTTTCTTCCCATTAGTCATTTCATGACTGAAAACTATTGTGTAATCATATTTTCATAAGGAGAAAATGTTTTGTTGCAAACTTCAATTAATTTCATGAAACATTGTTGCTAATTTGTATGCACTGTTGAGGTTGTTTGAATGTTTGTTTCTAGAAAAGAGGGTTGTTGAGAATCCCTATTTCATCACAAACCAACATTAAATTTGTCCTTATTAGACTATTTTGGAGAAGAATAAGTTGACTCAGACATTGTGGAAGGTAGATCAATATGATTCTTCTTAAGAATATATTTCAATTCATCAATATTCTTCTTATAACAAGAATATTTTTCATTCCTAACCTTCTTGAAATATGAACAAGTAGGCTTCTCCTTCTTAGATGATTTCTCTTTGGAAGAGGATTTATTCTTTGATTGATCTGAATGTGGATTATTATTTGATTTCTTATGTTTCTTATCAATATGTTTTGGTTCTTTCACTTGAATAGCCAATAATGACTAAGATTTAGATGACTTGATGAGACCCATTGATATAATATTTTTTTCTCATGTATTAAAATCCCATAAAATGATGCAAATGAAGCTATAATATATGTAGAACCCATAATCAACCTATGAGTATGAAAGATAGAAACCAAATTAGCATAATCAAGACCAAGTTTGTTCAATGCATTATAGACCAAATAAATGTTCTTATCAATTTCACATACTTTAGATTGCTATCTTAGATCATTAATATTAGTGATGTAGTTTTTGATGTTCTCAAAGTTCTTAGGATCAAGGCTTATTAGTTCATTATCAATTTGATAGCCTCTAACTTTATTTGTAGTACCATACAATATTTTCAATTTCTTCCAAGATTCGTGAGAATCCTTACATGATTCAATTTGAAACAATAGGTCTTGAGAAATTAGAATATGAAGACATCTAAGAGCTCTAGTATGTTCAATCATCCATTTTATCTTTTTATCTACATCTATAGGTTCAGGTACCTTACTTTTAACATATACAGAATGACCTTGAGTCATTAGATCACTCCATGCATGTTGATGATAATTTTAATAGTTGTATGAAGTTAGAAAAGGAACCTTAGAATGATCCATGGGAAAGAAGAGAAAAAGAAAATAGATTAAAGGAATGCACCAAGAGACCCTCCAAATCGGTCAATTAGGAATACCCCCAAAAATATATGATTCGATGGCACTTTATATTTAGTGTATTTACATATGCCACTTGCCAAATAAATGAAGTGGGCTTGATCTTAGTGCATACAAATGCCTAACTTAGCCACAATCTCAAATTAATTTTTTTTACCCATAATGAGATTAATCTGATCACACCACTACAAAGTACATGAAAATTTATATAATTTCAAAACTAATTCACCCAAAAATGTTACTGTAGGATCAAGAATGGAGCCTCAATAGTTCCCAAAATGAGAATGGCTCAAAAACACCTATGAGAATCTATAATTTATGAAAAAATTGGCACCAAAATAAAAAACTATTGCACCACTATGAAGAGCATGAAACTTGTCCCCAAATAAAAAAATTTCTCAAAAAACGGAGGTCTTGAGCTCAAGTTATCTACATTTGAGAATCACCATTCAAAAGAAAAATGAAAATGGTGAGGGAGGTGGGGGATTAAATTTAATTCCCCGCCACGCAACCCTAGAGGAAGTTTCAATTCACAATAAAAGCGTACTCATTTTTTATTTATTTAAAGTGAATCAAACATACATGTTCATTTACAATTGACAACATCCCCTAAGGCTACATAACTGAGATTACTTAAATCCCCATTAACATACATCATTTAAAAATCATTGCATTTAATTACTCAAGTAGTAGCATTCATTCAACATACATAAACAACAAGATAAGAAGATAAACATCCATAGCATAAATCCACTACATGATTATATGATTACATCACTCATTTCCAGAATGAGGCAATAATAAATAAGTGTTATAATTACAAAATTTCACCTCATGAATACAAGAGGGGTAAAACCAATTTATTACATTTGAAATACAATAGTGCCAAAAAAGAAAATAAGATCTACGAGTTGTCCAACTGGATGTCTCGCCATAATGTTCTAAAGAGAAAGGGGGACCCAATGGTTTATGGTGCATGTTCCACCCAACCAAGTGGTACCCGAAGGCCCACCCCCCATGCTAGGAGATAGTAACAACGCAACATGGACAAAGAATCTACTACCTCTAACCAAAGGCAGACTCATACTGACACATACTGACTCAACCAAACACATGCACAATATAAGTCTAACACTAACATGGTCACATTGCTTCCAGAAATAAAATTAAAAGAGTATGACAAAAAATTCATACACATAACACATAACTCAGTGTTATCCTAGACAGAGTGTCATCGCATAGTTTTTCATGAGATCTCCTTTGGGCATTCTTCATAGGCTCCAATAATCCTCATGACCTTAACCAAATCCTGGCCCTCATACTCACTCATGTGGAATCAACTACCTCATATGGACAAGATTGTTGACCTTTCCATTAGTTGAACTTTCCATTCCAGGCCTTCTCACTCACCCCAAGTCTAAACAAGCCTTTGCGTCTATGAGTGACGTTAAATTATCTTGATTAATGTGAAGTGCATCCTAAACAACTAAGTGCATTACTTTAATTTTCACTTGTTTAAATCACTTCTAAAGGTTACCCGATTTACCTCTTTGGGCTCCGGCCCCTAACAAAAACCACTCTTCTAATGGATAACATGCTATACAAAACTAGACTCCAAGGGTAACTCAAGTGCTACTAAACTAAACAATGCAATCTCTCATATTCTAAGAGGCAACAATTAAGGAAACCCACTCCAATACTTGGAGGAAAAAAACACATAAAGC
Organism: Sequoiadendron giganteum; assembly: GCA_007115665.2. Taxonomy (NCBI): domain Eukaryota; kingdom Viridiplantae; phylum Streptophyta; class Pinopsida; order Cupressales; family Cupressaceae; genus Sequoiadendron; species Sequoiadendron giganteum. The sequence goes on along the minus strand of CM021102.1, from coordinate 622,626,103 downwards.
ACTACCCAAGGGAGAACGAACGATTGACTTAACAAAGAATCAACCCATAACCTCTGGAAGACTTTACAATTTATAACACAAATCACCCTTTCCCAAAATAATCAACACAAGGACATTTAATATCAAAATGCACTGGCAATGAAAAACACTATATTTGGATATCTTAAGTCCATTTCCTAATTAATGCATCTCGCATAAATTAAAATAATATCCTTCTAAATTTCCATTAAAACAAATAAATTCCTTCATTAAAATAAATACTTTTCTCAACCTTATCTAACCATGCACATTATTTATTTCAGTTTAAATTGCTGTCTAAAAACTTTGCATGCAACATATGTCTAAAAAAAAATATTAAAAATATAAATACTTAAATATATAAGCAACATTCCTTAGATATTTAATTACATATATTTTATTTATATACTAAACTATGTTTAAAAATAAACTTGCATTAAGTATTATTTATTAAACCTCTATTTTTCTAAAAATTACGAGACTGTAATATTAATTAATTTTGTATAAAATTCATAGTCAAACACTAATTTCCCAATATATAAATACATTTATATTAAATATTATATATTAATATTTAATATAAAATATTCACAACCTATATTAAACAAAAGAACACTAAATATTTTTTTTTTATAAATATAAAGATTTTAAATACGAATTAACATTTGCATTAATGCCTAATGACAGTGACCAGACGGTACACCGTCAGACGGACGGTACTGCTGGTCCCCAAAGCTACATACACCGACTGTATTTAGTACAATGGCCAATGGTGGTTTGGGAGGCCGCACTCCCCATGGGAGAGTGCGTCCCCCCAATGGGGTGGGCGCACTGCCTCATGGATAGTTCTTCCCCCCAAACAAAGGTATGGTGGGGGATTTGAAACCTCCCCCACCAATGTATAAAAAAGAAATTTATTTTGCATTCAAACAATTTTGAAATGCACAGGCATGAAAAATGAAATTCGCCATTGATGCAAATTAAGCCCAAAATAAAATTTTGTCAACGGCGACCTTTTCCACGAAAAAGTAAATAAATAATCCACATAACAAAATTTATATATATATTTACACATAATTTCTGACTGGTAAAATTGGGCAGAATAAATAAAAATAACCAGTTACAAGAAAATAAATAAAATTTTCCAAAATCCTTTCCTAAATTCATAGAGATATAAAACTGAATTCTTTTAAAATCATTCCTATAAATTGCAACTAATACAAAAAAAAAGGAAAACTAAAGGGGATCTAAATTTCTCCATTACAAATTTTCTACAAAGGATTTGTTTTCAAAACCAGATCTAATTGTTTTCTAAAAGGATAAAATCTCTTCAACAATCTACATGTGTTGCACAATCTAAGTTTTAATTTAACAATGATTCTACAAATTCCTCAATTAAAATTAAATCCTATAGTATATTTATACAATCTTCTAAATTTTTGATTAATTTGTACCTAATTTCCATTAATAAATTCTAATTCCCAATGAATTCAAAAAATAGATTTCTTAAACAATATATATTTGTTTTAAACATAACAAGAACAAAAATCACATAACAAAACCTGGATTTTGAAGCTACAGGAAAAGATGAATTTCTGATGCAAAGCCTCCTCCAAGGATCTCACGAATTCTCTTCTACCGTGCAATGAATCCAATCCAAAAGCTCAACCAATTGTAAATAGACTTTCCTCAAATCAATTCTACAATCAAAAATTTCTTCAAAACCCTTCTCTGTGCAATTTTCCCCAAAAATTCTTCTCTGCCTTCAAGAAGCTTTTCCCTTCCCAAAATCTTCTTCTTGAATGAATGGATTTTCAATCAACTCTTTTTATTAATTAAACATGCACTTGAGTCATAAATTAAAAATATCTTAAACAACCAAATATAATTTTGCATGCAATATTGAAAATTAAAATATCCACTTAATTCCAATTTTCGAAAACTAACTTTAAATTTAAAATGCAATTTCAAATGTCTTTCAATTTTAGCTTTTATTTAATTTAATCCAAATAAAGCTTAGTTAATTATTTTTAATTATTTAATAACTAAATTCAACCCTTTTGAGATTAAATTTAATTAATTAAATAAATTTAACTTAATTAAATTCAATTTTATTAATAACTTTAGATATAACTTCCAAGCATAATTTTAATTTAATATTAAATAATCACCACTTTTAACTAATGCAATCATTCTAAAAATTGATTAAATAATCACACTTTTCAGAATCAAATAACATTAAAATAAGGTAAACTATGACTCAACAAACAAAACTGATGACCCACTAAGGCTAGGGCGTAGACTTGACACATGGTACCTAGCTACTATCTCCCATTCAACTTAACCGTTGGATCGACACACTCAAACCTATGGAACCAGGTGGAGTCGATGTCATGTACCTGCAACCTAAAACTAAGTAAACAACATCATACAGTATATCCAACATATAATACACACCATGAAGAAGAAATCACGGATTCACAGGGTGCTCGCAAGCAAGTGATGCGAACCCATCTCCTTCACCAATACACTCATCAAAGACTAACATTAACATCCTACTCCATAATGTCATAGTAATTCTGATGTTATAACCACTAACATCATTAAACCATTAAAGCATGTGAAATAATAATTAGATAAACATGTCACAGAATAATAGTTGTCGCTCAATAGTAGCGATCAAAACATCATAACATAATATGTCCAGTATCAAAGTATCTGCAACCAAACAAAGCATAAAGCAATCCGAACAAAAAGCAAAACGAAGGGGTATTACATTAAAAGACCTTACTGATGTTCATAATATTCGCCTCACTTCACAAGAATAGTCGCAGAAGATTAAATTTGATGCCTAAATGGAAATTATAGCTAGGAAATACCCTACTTGCGAAAAAATTCCTCATAGTTGCTTCAACGGTCATGGAATATTCCTTTTATATATCACTAAGTTAAAAAGTGGTCACTTGCTTTTATGAACCCAACCGACAAGGTTGGTAATGGGGTGGTATCTACGCCATGTCGCACCACAATATCGTCACGTACCCTTCATGAGTACTAGAAGGTTTGCAGACTTGATACAGTCCATAAAATCTTTAATATTTTTATTAAATTTTTTTAATAATTTTTTTTGAAAAATAATATTTTGACTATTATTTTAAAAAAAAAAATTCGTAAATTTTAATAAAATATTCTATGAATCATACCATCGAACTTGACTATGAAAGAAACCATACGGTTGTACGAATAGCTTGGGGGAGTTATTTTTCTAATGGCTCTGGGCAAAGTTGTTTGATTTTGATGAATTAATAGTTGATCTTGGGGTTTTTGACCTTTTTGGACATAATGAAAAGGTCAAATTTGACCCAAAATGCTCCATAATCATAGGTACCTCTTGGATCTAGTAACCACTCTTCAGCTTCAAACCCTCATAGATCTTGCCTTATATGTTTGGAATTTTGATGAAATAAAAGGACAATTTGACTTTCTCAAACACCCTAAACTCAATAGTGAGCTCATATTTGCACCAAAAAGCTCCAAAAAAAACTTACAATACAAAGCCACAAAGAGGAACACCCCAAAATCTTGTATTTATATCAAAGTTTTTTAATTCTCCAAATCATCATATGATGCAAGAGAAGGACATACTCAACTTTTCAAGATTTACCAAGATATCGTGAAAAATACTAAACAAAGACACCCAACTTGCTCTAATACCATGTTAGAGTTAGCTATGGAGATAGTCACCGAAAATATAGAAGCCAAATGGAAAGCATAAAGAGATCAATATGCAATGCTCAATATTGCAATGCTATGAAATTAAATCCAATGAAATTGATTTACAAATGAGAACCACTTGGTTATATAACCAAGGTGAGACATAGGATTAGACAAGATCATGACAAGTTCCTTAATCCTAGATGACATGAGACAACTAAATTGACATAAAAGTAAAAAATATAATATCTAGACATGACAACTAAGTCTTCTAGAAATATTATTAGGACCCAAGTAAACTTAACATGTGAATAAGTCCCCTAATAGGAGTTAACTAGGTACACAATTTTTATTCACACAAACAATTCCTTCCTTTTATAATATATCTAAATAATATTTACATGATTCACATAAAAAATTGACAAGATAAAAGACCTTATATCAATTTCAATTCTCAAACATAAATTTATGTAAATATTTTAAGATATAAAAATTCACTAATTTTATTTTTAATATAATGCATATTTTATAACTTTTCAAATAATCACCACATAAATTTGATGCCAAAATATTAAAATTTATAATGTTGGTTTCACATGAACTAAGCTAGAAAATAAATCAATATTTTACACATGATATATAAATTCACCAAAAATGCTAGAATTGGTTTATATTCATAATTTTTTTATAAAATTATAGAATAGATCATTCAATTACATAAATACATAAATACATATGACTATGAAATATGGAATAAACTCTATTTGTTGAAGCTTTCTTTACAAATCCTACTAATACAAACCACTAAATTATGATAAAATCTAAAAAAGAGGAAATCCTCACTAGTAAAATAAATTGGTTTCATCCTCTAATTTGCAAGAATCCAAGGGGTTTTATCCTCAAATACTATATATAACAAAAGTACTCAAGGTATGAGGAAAATTGATAGATTAGAGAAAATATATGAATTGAAAATATTTCTTAGTTTATATAGAAATTATGGGCATTGATCTAAATATCCCATTATTATTTAAAATAATAAAAATAAAATATTAGAATATTAATTTCTTTTCAAATATTCTCTCTCCAATTAAATTGATTAGAAATATGTTATAACTCTTGATTCCCTATTATTTTGAGCTAGAAAAACTCTTCTTAGACCCAATTATAATTTCCATAAGTAACTATGAGATGATCGTACAACATGTAAAGAATAAGCTCTTTGTAACTCCCCAATTATGATTTGTCATAGAATATATCATAACCTTGTCATAGAATCTATCATTAATAAGATTCCAAATGATTTGGGAGTTACATATGACCCATTTATGAATTCCCATGCCTCATTTAAGGAATTAAAAAATAATTTTATATATTTTTGGTCCATTTTCTAAATGTACAAAATTATAATTAATCATGGAGGCCAAAAATTAATAATTATTTCTTGAGAATTCCCCTATAGTTAATGGGAAATATTAGAATGGTATTTTTATCCAAAAAACTAAATTAATTGACAAGGGACATTACAAGGACCAATCCTCGAATAATCCTTACAAACTAGTAGAAGTACAAGATAAATAAACATGGATGCAATTGTGAATGTTTTTATTATGTATTATATCATTTGGGATACAAAGAGATGTATATATCTTAAATGAGATAGATAATTTATCTTTCCCTTATATATTGGTGAAGGGATATAATTTCCAACTTATAAAATACATTTAAAAAGGTGCATATAATTTATGATCATACTAATATATCTTTATATAATCATTTGAAAAATTACTTTATTCTTGTGTAATTTAAGAAGTGATGCAGGAGAATCCAAGGTGAAATGGCAATCTTGTGTCACCAAAAATATTGTTATTTTAATTGGTTTATTTTCAATAAGGGCCTAGAGGCTAGGTGAATAAATATTTTGATTTGCATTTCTTTGTAATTTCCCTTGGGATGAAATTGTAATTGTAATTCTGGTGAGAATTATGTAATTATGAATATTTTCTAAGGAAATTTTGGGAAATTACCCCTCTTGGGCATCCAATTCTTGGTGGGGACCATCTGGGGTGCATGTGCTTGCATGTTCAATTGCATGCCTTGCATGTAATTTCATGTTTGTGCCATAATATTTGCATGTTGTTGCATGACCATATTTGGAGCCTTCGAGGCCACTGTGACTCAAAGGTGTCTTGATTGACCAAGATGATTGGCAAAAATTTAGGCACCCATGTGAAGGCGGTAAAGGAAATGAATTATTTTATATTTTATTTTCTTATCTCTCCTCAATATGGGCGTTGGAATTCTTGGTGCTTTATGGATGTTGTTTTGGGAAACCAATGGTGGTTTCTTCTCACACAATTTCTATATAATGATGCTTGCTAATTTGGAGAGGGGGAATTTTGGAGAAGTTGTGGCTGCATACCTAGATGCTATCAGAATGAAGCTAGAATGTTGAGTTGCAGAATTTTGTATGTGTGAAGCCCATGTTGTATGTGAGCATATGAGCTCCATGTTTATGTATTTCATTTTCAGATTTTGAAGTTAATACATGTTGTAGATTTCTCTTCCACTTTATGTGTTTCAAGTGAATTTGTTGTCTTCTTGCATAGTATTTTATGTGTGTTTTTAATAATATTTGAGAGGGAGAGTCTCCATTTCCATCAATGGTATTAGAGAAGGTTATCTTGAGTTTGTAAATAGAGCGTCAAAGAGAGGAAGTTTACATCAAGACCTGTGAGTTCTAGGTGAAGATTAAAATTCCTCCAAGAGTTGCCAACTATGGTATAGGTAGAGGCAGAGGAGGAGGAAGAGATCATCCAAAATATGAATTTAGAGCTCTAAGAAGGAAAGTCGAGGTTTTTTAGGAAGAGATTCACATAAAAGATGTGCATAGAGAAGATGAAGCTGAAGAGGAAGAACACGATAAAATGGATCTTGGATAAATCATATTGTTGAGAGCTATTGCACAAATTGGAAATAATCCTAAGATGTAGGTTTCAAACTTTAGTGGAAGCTTGAATCCAAAAGAGTTGATAGATTGGATTAATGACATGGAGGAATTCTTTGAGTTTGAAGAGATTGAAGACCCTCACAAGGTGAGGTTTGCAAAAACTAAACTAAAAGGGCATGTTAATATTTGATGGAAGGAAATTCAGCTTGAAAGAATAAGAAGAGGGAAAGAAAAAAATTCTAGATGGGATAAAATTGTAGAAAAGATGAAAATAAAATTTATTCTAGTAAACTATGAGTTGGAGCTGCTCATAAAGATGCAAATTTTGAGACAAGGAACAAGAACTATGAAAGAATACACAAAAGAATTTCACAAAGTTTTGATAAGAATATGACACTCTAAAGAAAAGAAGGATAAAGTAGCTCATTACATCAATGGTTTAAATCCAATAACACAAGAAGAGTTGGCATTAGTGAGAATGTACAACATTGAAGATGCATACAAATTTGTATTAAAAGTTGAAGAAAGATTGAATAGAAAATTTGAGAGAAAACAAAGAGGAAGAGGTCATGGTGCAAGAAGAGGAGGAAGAAATAATGATTGAAATTAAAAAAAATCAGAATTTTGAAGACCAAGGCAGCAACAAAAATTAGAAATCATAAAATTATTACCCTCCCAAATATCAAAATTGAAGAGGTAGAGGAAGATCAGATAGATGATTCAAAAGAGGTGGCTTTCACATAACCTATTTTCAATGTGGAGAAGAGGGACATAGAGCATATGAATTCCCTTGTAATAAAAAAAGCACCAATATAATATTAGAAAATCATAATAGAGAAGAAAACATCAATGAGGTGGATGCACATTCATCACATTCAAAATAATTATAAGGAGGTGAAGTCCTTATGACAAGAAGAGCATTGTTGAACGAGGAAAATGAACTAGCTCAAAGAAAGAGAATATTCAAGACAATATGTAAATGTGAAGGGAAGGCTTGTAATATCATCATAGATAGTGGAAGCACAAATAACTTGGTATCTAAATAAATGGTGAGAAAATTGAAACTAGAGAGGAAGAAGCACTTGAATCTCTACTGGATAGCATGGGTACAAGAGAATCAAAATATTTTGGTCAAAGAGCAATGTTTGGTAAAATTTAAAGTAGGAGATTACTTTGATGAAATATTGTGTGATATAATTCCTATGGATGCATGTCATATTTTGTTAGGAAGGCCTTGGCAGTATGATGGGAAGGAAACACATGATGGTTGTGCTAATACATACACAATAACTAAGGATGGAGTGAAACATAAATTGAAGCCTTTGAAAGAAGACTTGGTTCAAGTTTTTTGTAATGCAAGAATTTGTTTAGTGGATGAAAGGAAATTATTATATGGTATGAGACATGAGAAATTTTTTTCCTTTTATCCCTAAAAATAACTGTGAAAATGTTGAAGATGTTCCTATGGAGGTTGCAGATTTGTTGCAAGAGTTTCAAGAGATTATTTCAGATAATGCACCTAAGGGGCTACCACCTATTAGAAAGATAAGTCATAAAATTGATCTGATATTGGGGGAAAGTTTTGCTAACAAATAATCGCACATAATGTCTCCAACGAAGAGTGAATATTTGAACAAGCAAGTTCAAGAATTGTTGCAAAAAGGCTTGATTAGGGAGAGCCTAAGTCCATGTGCAATGGCTGCTATTTTGGCACCAAAGAAAGTGGGAGAAAGGAGTATGTGCATGGATTCAAGGGTTATAAACAAGATCACAATCAAATACATATTTCCATTACCAATAATGGATGATATCATGGATTATTTGAGTGGGGCTGAATACTTCACCGAGATTGACTTGAAGAGTGGTTACCATCAAATACGAATCAGAGAAGGAGATGATTGGAAGACAATGTTCAAGACCAAAGAAGATTTGTATGAATGGTTGGGTGTGCCTTTTGGACTAACCAATGATCCTAATACATTTGTGAGATTGATGAATGAGGTATTGAGAGATTTTTTGGACAGATTTTTTATTGTTTATCTAGATGACATATTGATATTTAGTAAGAGAGTAGAAGAGCATTTGATGCATATCAAATTTGTTTTTGAAAAGTTGAGAGAAGAGAATTTTCTCATTAACTTGAAGAAGTTTAGCTTTATGTAGAGGGAATTGGTATACTTTGGGTTCATTATTTCAAGTAGACTCAAGATGGATCCAAAAAAGGTGAGAGATATTTTAGAATGACCTACACCTAGAAGTGCTACCGAGGTGAGATCATTTCATGGTTTGGAAATTTTTTATAGGAAGTTTATTAGAGGTTTCAGTAGTATGTGTGCACCAATAAATGAGACCATGAGAGGGAACAAAAGAGATTTTAGATGGACTATAGGGGAAACAATAAGTTTTGATTTTTTGGCCAAAGTGATGGAGCGACCTATTTTACGACTTCCAAATTTCAGCAAGGTATTCCAAGTTTATTGTGATACAAGTGGTAATGTTATTGGAGATATCCTAAGTCAAGAAGGTAAACCCATTGCTTAAATTAGTGAGAAGTTAAATGATGCAAAAAGAAAATATTCAGTTTATGATCAAGAATTTTATGCTATTGTGCAAGCATTGGAAAAGTGGAGACACTATCTTTTTCCTAAGGATTTTGTTTTGTTTACTGATCATAAATCAATTCAATATTTGATTATTCAAGGGAAGCTAAATCAAAGGCATATAAAATTAGTAGAGTTAGATTGAAAAGTTAGACTTTTTTTTTAAACATAGAAGTGGGAAGTCTAACAGAGTTGCAGATGCTTTGAGTAGAAGGCAAGGTTTGTTGTTTGAAATGTAGGTTGAGGTTGTTGGATTCAATGAGTTGAAGGATTTTTATGAAGAGGATCTATATTTTGGAGAGGCTTGAAAAGAGCCTATTTATGCTAATAGAATCAAGTGGCTGGATTATTTAATCCAAGAATGTATTTTGTTCAAAGGTAATAAGTTATATATTCCTAGAAGTTCAATGAGAATGAATTTGATTAAAGAAAAACATAATGGAGGACTTGTAGGACATTTTGGTTTTGATAAAACTATAGCACTTGTGGGAGAGAAATACTATAGGTGTCAATTGCAGAAAGATGTCAAAAAATATGTATAAGGTTGTATATTTTGTCAAGTGGCTAAAGGAACAAGTCAAAACACAGGTTTATATTGGCCTTTACTAGTACCTGAGAGGCCATGGCAAGAGATTAGTATGGAATTTCTTTTGGGTTTTCCAAGGACCCAAAGGGGGTATAATTCAATATACATGGTGGTAGATAGATTTTCCAAAATGACTCATTTCATTCCATGTAAAAAGACTAATGATGTTTGTACATGTTTTAGAGTTGTTTTTTAAGGAGATAGTTAGGCTACATGGTCTTCTGAAGATCATTGTTTCAGATAGAGATACAAAGTTTGTGGGATAATTTTGGAGGAAATTATGGAAGAATATAAGGACTTTTTTGAAGTGTTTCTCAGCCTACCATCCACAAATAGATGACAAAATAGAGGTGGTGAATAGGATCTTGGGTTATTTGTTGATATTCCCAGTTGGAGACAAGCCAAAGGGGTGGGAGTTGATTCTACCTCAAGTAGAATTTTCATATTAAAACTCGGTGAATAGAAGTATTAGTAAGTCACCATTCCAAATTTTTCATGGTTGCAACCCAAGATTTGTTTCAAATCTAAAAAAGATTGATAATGTTGATAAGAAAAGTGTAGAAGCAAGAGACTTTGCTAATCACATAAAGAGCATACACGAAGAGGTAAGAAAACACATCAATAAAATAACTTTTTAGTACAATGACAAGGTTGATTTGAAGAGGAGACATAAAGAGTTTAAAATTGGTGATGAGGTAATGGTACACTCGAGGAAAGAAATATTTCCAATTGGTACTTATAACAAGCTAAAAATGAAAAAGTTTGGGCCTTCCAGAATTATGAGTAGGCATGATTTAGGTAATGCATATGAAGTAGAGTTTCCTGTTGGACTTAATATTTCATCTTTATTCAATATTTTTGATCTAACAAAGTTTCATGAAGTTGAAAGTGATGAAGGTACAACAGGTGAACCAATTCATATATCAACACCTACTTCATAGGAGGAAAAGATAGAGTCAATATTGGACATCAAAGTAAGTAGGAGTAAAAGAAATAAGAAATATATCCAAGGAGTAGTTGGTTACAAGGTTTGGAAGGCCTATTGAGGACTCATCTTGGTTATCAAAAGATGAGGTTAAGTGTCTAGGTTATCCTCTTGAGAAGTGATAGGGTCACTTTTCTTCTACCCTGGGTGTCTAATGCAGGAGTATCCAAGGTGAAATGGCAATCCTATGTCACCAAAAATATTGTTATTTTAATTGGTTTATTTTTATTATGGGCTTAAAGGCTAGGTGAATAAATATTTTGATTTTCAACTTTGAAATTTCCCTTGGGATGAAATTGTAATTGTAATTTTGGTGGGAATTATGTATTTATGAATATTTTCCAAGGAAAATTTGGGAAAATACCCCTCTTGGGCATCCAATTCTTGGTGGGGACCATTTGGGGTGCATGTGCTTGTATTTGGAGTCGTCAAGGCCATCGGGAGTCAAATAAGGTGTCTTGATTGACCAAGATGATTGGCCAAAAGTTAGGCACCCATGCAGAGGTGGTGAAGGAAATGAATTATTTTATATTTTATTTTCTAATCTCTCCTCAAGTTGGGCATTGGAATTATCGGTGGTTTATGGAGGTTGTTTTAAGAAACCAATGGTGGTTTTTTCTCACAAAATTTCTATATAATGATGCTTGCTCATTTGGAGAAGGGGACTTTTGGAAAAGTTGTGGTTGCATACCCAGATGTTGCTAAAATGAAGCTAGAATGTTGAGTTGTAGACTTTTGTATGTGTGAAGCCCATGTTGTATGTGAGCATATGAGCTCATGTTTATGTATTTTATTTTTAGATTTTGAAGTTAATACATGTAGATTTTTCTTTCATTTTACATGTTTCAAGTGAGCTTGCTACCTTCTTGCATAGTATTTTATGTGTGTTTGTGATCAGATTTGAGAGGGAGAGTATCCCTTTCCATCAATAAGTAAGAATGCTATATTTTTAGTCTACTATCTCTAGTAATAAGAGTGAAGTGTTATTACTTGAAAATTCATTTTTAGATAAAAATGTGATAGTAAAATAAATATTAGTAATAGAAAAATTCATCATGCTAGTTTAAACATCTTTGATTAGAGAAAAAATAGAAAAAATTAATACATATAATTTTGGGAAGATTATTTGTTTCTATTCCAAAGTTCTATAGGAATAAATGGATATTAAGCACTTGTTTAAAACACCCTAAATATAAAGTTAAATAAATTTACTTGAGCATTAGAAAACCCTAGAATTATTGAGAGAAATAATAAGATTGAAATTTATATTGATTTGGTCTTACTATGATATTAAATTAAAAAACCTTATTATCCAAAGATAATAATTATAGATTTTTTCTTAGGCTATGATAGTTTTAAATAAGTATTTACCTATGAATATACATTTTAGTGAGTTTAGGAAAAAAATATTAGTCTCATATTTTGGAGTTATTATATTAAAAATTTGAAATCCATCCAATTTCAAAATATATGCTCACCGCATAAAATACATACCCAAAAATCATACAAAACTAATCAAGATGTTATAAAATTTTACAACATGCCACATAAAATAATCAAAACATAAATAATAATTGAACAAACAAATCATGGAATAATTACAACAAATATAAACATATAGAAAAGAAAATACCATAATGCAAATCGCTCATACCACACACTCCTAAATTTTCTATATTGTGCCAAGATTTTCCCATTTTTAGTGTACCACTATGTGTAAATTATCTCAAATAAGAAAGAGTTATTCATAGAAAGGGTAGTGCACACTACCTAATCAAGTAGTTTATGTGTACACCATCAAGTTAGGACACGTAGCTTCATATGGATAACTTTATAGCTCTAGTGATTGGAGGAAACTACTAAAGTATAACACATGTGGATGTCTTTGGTAATGTGAGTATTAGATGTTATTTGATGTAATCCTATGGCAAGAATAGAAATACCAAATTCTAATGTAATGTTGTTTTAAGGGAATGATGAGATTCAAATATGCTTGACATGAAGTAGATAAATTGGTATCTAGATGTATCTATCCTAAATTAGGACACACAATTTCTCTCTCTCCAATATATTCCTACTACCTTAATGGTAGCCAAGATACTCAATATCAATATGATATTAAGGTGTGATCTAAAAGTTCCCAAGTAGAATTTCCATTAAATACTTACTCATACAACACTTACCATAATAACATAATATTATTAAAAGGTACGATCTCCACCTAAACTAATTTGAGGTCTCAAGTAAGAATATATAATATTTATAACAAGAAAATCTCCATCCAAGTTAGGTTAGGGAGTCAAATAAATAAAATGGAAGTGAAAAAATTATAAATATAATATCAATTTTAGAAATTCCTAAATCCACTAAGTGGCGCTCAATTACAAAAACATTGTATTCATAATTAGTACTTGAATTTATAAACCTTGATGATTAAATAATTGAGGCAATCTAACATGTAACCATATAGATTACTACTCATTAAGGAGCCCTAAATATCACTTTATAATTGTACAATTTTTAATATTCCTAAGGATGTAATAATTTTCCAAAAAAATTGGAATCACATGTACACACTAGGTCAATCAATTTTCCTAATGATCTAGTCAAAGAAAACATCACATAGAAAAAATTATTTACTTTGAATGCAATATATAACACAATCTAAACTTACATCTTATATATGGGATTTAAAAAAATAGAGGATAAGTAAACTAAGTTCCAAAAAAGACTTTTCTTTTCTCCCAATTTGTTTTTTCATAATTTCTATTGCATCTAACTTATACTAGAAATCACTTATAAACATAGTTTTAATAAGTTTAAAACAATCAAATAGTCACTAATTTATGCATGTATACAATTATGTAAGCTTGTTATGGATAATTTTGTATAAGTATTCAACCAACCTGATGGCACACTATCCAAAATAAGTTTTGAGGCACCTAATTTATAAAGGAGAAGTTACTGCAAACGTAAGAATTGGCTATTTTTCATTGTAATAGTTTCACTATACTTTTCAATTTACCCCATTCTAAATTCATTCAATTTTAAAAAATTACATAAATTATCAAACATACTTATCAAAATCAATAAATAGATGTTTGGTGAAATCATAATCATTTCTTAAATTCATTCATACAAAAATCCATTTAATTCAAACACTCCTTTTACTTAGAAACATTTTTCCTAGTTTAGTTATTCACTAAATTTTCTAACACAACATACTTTCAAACACTATTATATTTTCAATTGAAGAATTAACATTAGAATCATCTTAGATATTCATTAATTATTTTAAAAAAATTATTATTATAAATCCATCTAATCCCATGATTTTTCTCTAAGTTTCACCTTGTTTCTTCCTACATAAGTAACACTAGATCTCTTCTTCTAACTCAATCTAGTAAACTAGTAATTTAGACTAATAGTTTACCAAATCAATTTTAATATAATTTTAAAACTATTCTATAATAATCTCCAAAATAAAAATATTTTCTCAAATTGAATATATCTCCTAATTCTAATAGGTTCATAGTTTCTATAACAATTCCCTCTCACACAAGAAACCACACTTTCAACAATATCAACATTTCTTTAAAAAATTAAACCTATTTTAATATATATATATATACTCAATAATTTAACAATTTGAACCAAATTGAACAAGACAAAAATTTACAATCATAGCCCTTGAATTCCAAGAAAAACACTTCAATATTCAATGTTCAATAATATGTGTGTATTCTTATTAGAATCCAAAAATTGTCTCTAAATAAATCCTATCACTTTTATAATAATTCATTTTTGTCAAATTTATCATTATAGAATCTCAAAATAAGATAAAAATTCTCTTTACTACGGAATTTTAATTAAAATATTATTATTCTATTTCATACATTTCATTAAAAAAAATTGAAGTAATATTTCCATATTTGATTTTATTTCTAATAATTAAATTTTCTCAAAATTAAAATATAAAAATAATATTTTATTTCTTTCCATTAGCTCTTACCAATTTATTTGATTCAAGAATCTAAATTTAAAAGATTCCACAATAACAATGTGAATCAAAACTAACTTATCAATTTAATTTCTATTTAATTTTAAAATTTCTTCTATCTAAAAATTATAATTTGAAATTAAAGATAATAATATTTTTCTTTTATGAAAAGTAATATATTAGAATGTTATTTTTTCCCTTCATGCACATATTCTTAAAAAATCATGTAATATTAACATATTAACTTCTCTATTAAGTAATAAAACTCATTCATAAACCACTCTCAAGAAATTGTTTACATTTGATTTTCAAATATGATAAATATAATAATTTATTTTCCTTATATCTCATTATGTAACTTGCATAATCAATATTTAGATAAATTAAAATTTAAAATTTTAATTAATTTATTTCATTTTAATAATGAATTAAAAAATAAATAATTAAACTAAATTAAATCTATGCACTCATAAATTAAGCATCATAATAGATTAATTAACTATTTTTAATTAAGTATCCTATCTAATTTAAATATAATTAATCTTTTCCACACAATAAAATCATGGGTGAAATATTTCAACACCAACACCTACTTTACCTCAACCTAATCTTATTGAACAGCATACTTGTCATACAATTTAACTTAGTAGCATTCTTAGATAACCATAGTAAATTTATAATCAATGTCAAAAAAAATTTAACAAGTTTAAAGCAAATAACTTCTCTAGCAAACAAGGGAGTAAACACTCTATATCACATAATCTATCCACTAGAATTTAAAATATATATTTTTCATATATATTGAATTATTTTATTCAAAAGATAAAAAATGAGGGATGTTACAACATGGTTATCCAAATTAGACAGAATATAAAACTGTTCTACAGTCATTTTATATACATTCAATTTTATTTTGGTGGAAAGTATGTATATGCACATTTAAAGGTATATTTGTTTAGGATGCATCTATAAATTAAATATATGTGTATATGTATGCATATATTTATATTGTGTGTGTAAATATGCATGTATGTATGTATTTAAATATTTATGGTATGTATATATGTATATATGTATGTGTATAAAAATATGTATATATCTATATGTGTATGTACATATATACATACACACACATATATGTCTGTATGTGTGTGAGTATAAATATGTGTATTTATGTTATGTATATGTGTGTGTATATATATGTGTATACATTTATATATCTATATGTGTATGTATGTATGCATGTATATATGTGTATATATATGCATCTATATGTATGTATGTATGTATGTATGTATGTATATATTCACATACACATATGTATACATCTATATCTATGTATACATATGTGTATGCATATATATACATATATATACATACATACACATGTGTATGCATATACATACAATCTATATAATCATAGCTTATCTAACACTTTGTGTTGGGTGGAAGCCTTTGTAACCCTTCTTTACATTATCAAAAACAATCCAAACCATAAAGAAATGGGTGCATGCATGAAAACAAACAATGTAAGCAAATGGATTACATAACTATATGTATCTTTGCTATTTACGTGAATTGCATCATGACGAGTAAACATACATCTAAACCAGACACTACCATTTGTCTAAAACATACATCTAAACGAGATACTACCATTTTCCCAAATTACAACAAATAGAAAAAACTAATTTATCAAAACGACCGAAAACTCAAACCTAACTCAATCATACTTCAAAAAGTTTGAACATTCATTGATGTCATAATCGAAGAACATACCTGATTTTTTTATTTTAATTATAAACCTTTTGTCTGGCTTGTCCCAATTAAGGTCCACAAGCAAAGGTCAACATACCCCTGAGAGCACGAGCAAAGCACTAATTGTTTTTTTAGCTGGACCTAATGCTGAAAAGTCGACGACACCAACCTTGCATGCTTTGAATAGGTCTCTAGTCCATGCGCTATGGATGGGGTGGAGGTGGAGCTTAACATATTCGAAGAGCAATAAAGAAAGGTAATCGATTTGGAAATGTGGTCCACGGATACAGCGTGAACCCACAAGGAGTTTGTGACCCCCCTTTCCCTGCAACTTCACCCGACCCGGTCAAGCTCTTCAACTTCACACCTTTCTTGTTTCAGTTGACATTCAGGAGTTTGCCTGCCCTAAAACCGGATACCGGATGACCCGTGACTCACAGGAAGGAGGGAACATGTGGGCCAAACCGCCTGTTCTCTTAATTATAAGAAAAGTGGTAAGCGACCTATTCTTTCATTTAATTCTGCACTCTTTTCTCGTGGGATTTACATGGTTTTTTAAAAAGAAATGTTTTAGCAATGTGATCCTTTTGCTTAAAAGTTGTTCTGGTGGAAAATCGGGTAGCAAAAACGACAATTTGAGGGATTCTGTTGTTCACTGCTGTCGAAGTTTCTGGTCGGATACTCATTGAATATGAGTCTTCTTTCTGGTCGGATACTCATCGAATATATGTCTTCACACTTGGCCAAAGGCTGGCGATCGCTTTATAAGCTGGTGAAGTCTTTTCTGTCATGCTTTAATGGTGATCTTGACTTGGTTGTAGTGCATTTTTGCCCCTTTTGAGATTTACACTTGGCCAATTACGGACATGGATTGATGGAAGGAAATATGGTTGGAAAGTATGTAGTCTTAAAATAGGGTATAGAGTGAGAAGTTGAGGCCTAAACATGACCTAAACATGTTGTTATTATGTCATTATGTCAAGTAAAACATAACCTAAGTCATTATGTCAACCTAATAAACATATTGTTATTGTGTCATTATATAAGTATTAGGTCTCCTAATTATGTGGCTGTTTAGTAGGATTCAATTGTAATTTTGAAGTAATTATTCATTAAAACCCATTCTTAATGAACATGAGTTGGTTTCGTAATGTTTCTCTGTAAACATAATGGTATGTTAAGTTAAATTCGGATGGTCGAGATATAAGTTGCAAGCAAAGTTTTCCTGTCTCCTTTAACACCTACTTTTATGTTTTTTCTTAAAATAAACACTGATAATCATCCAAACTATTCCTAATTTAGTAACTCATTTCACATTTACTTTTTTCAGCATAAGTTGTTAGGTTGTTTTTATTATTTAATTGCAAGCTAAGTTTTTTTTGTCTCCTTTAATAGCTACTTTTAAGTTTTTGCTTTTAACAGACACTAACAAACATTTCCCTGTCTCTTATTTCACATTTAATTCTTTCAAGATGAGTTGTTATACTATTATATTATTTAATTGCAAGCTAAGATTTCTTATCTCCTTTAACTAATTTTAAGTTTTTCTTTTCTTTTAATAGACACTAGTAATCTCAGAAATATTTCCTTATCTAATAACTCATTTCACATTTCATTCTTTTAAAATAAACAATACTAACTTCACTTCAATTTCATCATCCCACCACCTTATACCCTATCACACCTATGGTTTTGTCCCCTAGATAGGACTATACATACCTAGAATTACATAGATTAATATTTAAGTTTGATGATAAATAAACACCCTCAAAACTTTAAATGGAAAAAATATAGCAACCAATTTTTGATGTAAAAAATAAATATTCTCATTCAAACATCATACATTTTTAAACATGTTTCATAGTTTCTTAGTGCATTTTCTCTCTTTTCAATCTTTTTTCACTTGCATTTCTAGTGTTTTAGGCAAACTTGTGTATTTCTTCTAAATGGAAATTGTATAATTGATATAATGATCGCATATCTATCATAACAATCTTACATTTTCTTTATAAAAAAATTAACTTCCATGGTGATTTCATATTTATTGCTATGAAAATATCCTTATTAGTAATTGGCAATTTTATCAAAATTGACTTTGTAAGTCTTCCATGTACCTCTTTTTATTTTCTATTCTCCATATTATTCACCTTGCTTGCTATATGATTTTAAACCTTTATAGGTTTATTTATCTCTTTGTATATTTGTCCCATTTTAATTAAGAAAAAGGAAAGTTAATTTTGGAAAATACAATTTAGTAACAATAATCTCTTTTACAAAAATAAATAATTGTTTTTTAGCACTTTTACTTATTTTTTATTCACCTATAGTCATATCTCAATAATTAGTTTACATGCACTAAATCATAAAAATTAAAGAGGATAACATTCAAAAAAAATTGATCTTTGGATTTGTTTTTAGCTTTGTTGTTTCAATTTGTTGGAATATAATATTAGTTAGGGAAAAATTAAGTCTGATTGGTTTAAAAGTGAATGATATCAAGTTTTCACAATCCATAATGATAACTGTAGCCGATTTCTAGATTTGATTGTGTGAAATATTTTTGATCAACATTTCAGATCACACTCTGTGATCCATCATCGGGATGAAAGAGAGCATAAGGAAAAAATGAGTAGTTGTAGACCCAAGATTGCATAAAAATAATGCAAGAGGGAGGAGCATTAAATGAACATGAAGCACACAACACACGAACACTAAGATTTTTACGTGGAAAACTTAGAATGGGAAAAACCATGGTGAGAATTAACTCACAATATAGTATAACTGGTTATAAGATATTACAAAAGGGTGTCTCACTACCATGCTTCACTATCCAAAATGGAGGCTCACTACCTACAAAATATAGAAAGAAAAATGGCTTACAACCAGAGAATGAACTAATGTAAGTAGACCTCAGAGTGCAAATTTAGTTCCTTTGAAGCTCAAGAAATTTGCATGCCAGCAGATCACTCTTCACTCTTTTTGCATCCACACATAATCTACCAACATTCGCATACCCAATTCTCTTTTTTCTATTTCCAAAGATATCCTGTATATATATCTGATTTTCCCATAAGTAACAATCAAGTCGGCTCTAGGTAAACACAAAAACTTCTAAAAAGTAATTCAAACATGTGGTTTAAAAGTAGTTTAGATTTTTCTTTATTTTATGATTTTATAATATTTTATGATTTTATAATATTTTATAGTATTTTATAATATTTTAAATATTTTTGACAAATATTTTTTAATATATTTATGTTAATATCAAAACTTCTAAGAGCTCATATTTCAATTTTTACTGTAAAAAATAATGTTATCGTCAAAATTGTTGGTATGCAAGTTTTTCAAATTTGTAATGACAACATTATTAGCTTTGCAATCATGATTTATATATATATATAATTTTAACATTTTTATTTAATTTTACAAACTCATAACATTTATTACAACTTGACAACGTTTCTTGGAAACATTTATTAGAGAAAATAAACTTTTGTAACATTTTAATTTATTGATATTTGCAACTTAGAAACTAGACAATGTTGCTTTGTACTCTTCATTTTTCTCTTGATTACTTACAAAATTATGTCATGATAATATTTTTTGTTTTGAACACAATCTTGACAACATCTCTATTTTGCATCTTGGAAACTTTTTTTGTAAATAAGTATTTCTTGCTTCAATTGCAAAATCGAAGTGAATCTAATTTGTGTTAGATGAATTATTTTAATAGTTTGCACATTCATTTGATAGAATTTGAATAATCTAAATCAACTTTGATCTATTTGGATACAATTTGAGATTAGAAAAATATTCATATGTTCAACTTTCTCTTGTAAACTAGAAATTTATTGTATCCTAATTCTAGTTTGTTATATAATTTATATTCAAGCTTACTTGGTTCACATTTAATGTAAAGTATAGATTAGATAGTTGATTGTTATTTTCTTCCAAATTTTTGTGCCTTATAGCCTTTGGCATAAATCCAACTATATTCCTACAACTTACTCGAGGTTGACCCCATGAAGTTATGTATACTAGATTATGTGCATGCATATTAAGGCATGTGCACCAAGATGGGGCATAAAAAAGTGGCCAAATGCCCAAAAATGAGAAAAAGACACTCACATTTTGAAGAAATTCAAATAACGTACTCATGTTATGGGTCAAAAAATATGAGCCATAACACAAGTGTGTTATTTAAAAAAATAATGTGCATGTGCTATATGAAAAGAAAATGTGTTTGAGTTATTATCAAAAATGATGTGTGTGCATTTTTAAGAAAGAAAAACATGTACGCATTTTGCTCAATAAAGTTATAAAAAGAAAAAAACATGTCCATTTAGCTCACTCATGGCCCACGTTTTCTATAATTCTTTTCCTTCCCTCATCTCTACATAACGTGATTTTTTTTTTCCCTTTGCAACCTTTCTTCACAATGCCATGTCAAAGAATAGGTAAGTGATTTTTTTGCATTAGATTTAAATTTTGTTTGCACTAGAAAAAATGGGTTGTTTTTGATCAATTTCATGTTTTTTTAATTATATAACAAATCATGTAAACCTTGAGCCACAACCAAATTTAAGTGATGAATCACTTGAGGAAAACCCTTGGATGCTTGAATCTCCTTCTACCCTTCCAAAAAACCTTGGACAAAGACAAGAGGATTTGTTAGGGAATCTAGAGAAAACAAGTTGCAATTCATGAATTAGTTTCAAAATTGATGGGTTCAATATCAAACGAGAATCACCAATCCCTTGCCTCAACAGGGAAGCCATGTTGACTAATGTTGACATAGTTACAAATAAATCAATTTAAAACTTATATAGGTTCATGTTGTCAATATTATGCAACAAAATTGTCCTATGATGATGTGAAAAATAAAGACATAAGCAAAGAAATCATATGTCTTCTTTTTACGGATCCTAGAACCAATGAACCTATTCCTCTTAATTCAAAGAGGTTTCCAATACATTGGTTTAATCATGAAGAGATAAGAAATAATTTTTGGGATAGGTTGGTAATGGTCTTTTTCCAACCTCGATGTAATAGTTATGAGGTGTCGCTATATTTTCTAAAAAAACTATATTGTGAGTTTATCCTTCATCAAATTCCCAATTACTTAGATGTGAGTGTAAGGAAGCTAAGGTAGTGGAACAACTTCCTACACTAATCTTGAGAGAGGGATAATACAAAACTTTGCAGATCTTTAACAATTAAAAAAACTTAAACTGAAATAAACATAAATATCATGTGCATACCACAATAGGGTGATTTACATGGAGAAAACCGTTTCAAGAGAAAAAAATCCCACTCAAAAAGCCACCCAATATTTTATTCAAAAATCATAAAGATTACAATATACTTGCAAACCAAGCTTCTCACAAGAGTATCACCAAGTAGAGATATAGAGGAAACAAGACTGCTATCAGACTCTCATAATACATCACAATACATAGACATAATACAACACCCTAATAAAATAAGGTCACCTTCTAAGGAAATTCAAGAAAAAAAATTGGTCGTTAGGTCTGAGACAATGATGAATATTCCAAATTTATAATTATATATATATATATATATATATATAATTTAGCTTTTGAGGGTTTTTCCCTCAATCCTTCGCCAAGGCATGTGGCCCCCCGACCCCTTGTCGAGGGGATGATCCCCCCAGACCCATTGTAGGGGAGAACCCCTTCCACCCCCCCATCATTTACGTATTGACAATACCTTATGTAATTGCAAGGTTGAGACACATTTTCCCAACAATGAGGTTGTTTCAAGGTAGAGGTGGAGTCTTTGCATAGAATAGACTAGGATCCCACTAGGTAGATAACCGTGCTCATCGAAGAACACTAGAAAAAAGACCTATTTTTCATGTGACAATTCTAGTAGTCATTAGGGAGAGTATGGAGGTGCAGACTCTCCATGTAGTTTCTAGCCTATCAGAAACCAATCTAGATCATGGCATATAAATATCCTAGCCTTTCATCTTGCAAGAGGATGCAACAACTCAACCTTCTAGCTCTACTACCCCTAGCTCTCATATGGGAGAGATAATGATGCATATGGTACAAATGGTTCCATCTCCCATGTGTGTTCTCATTATTAGTATAAATGTCATAGGAGTAGCAGGGGCCATCAGGGTGGTGCATCATATGATGTGATTATGATAGATGAGTTGTTGAATGAGGTGTATGTTGGTCAAATGTAGGCATATTGATTTGAATTTATAACATTTGATCTATTAAATACTTAAAATTGTAAGTGTAAATATATATTTTATTATATAATTGAATTAAACTGATGCAAACATTATGCATTTCAAGGTGTAATACTAGAGTTTGGTACATCATTGAGCATTCCTGCAACAACTTGAACAATTGCATATGTATCAAAGGTAAAATTCATATAATATATCAAAATAAAATAATACTTTCTATTCAAAATAATGTTTAATAATTTAAAATACAATTTTTTATTGAATAGGTGGGCATGGGATCACCATCTACTACACATGTTACCATGGATGGTTATGGTCCATTGGATTTACTTAGATATAGTATAACACATTTAAGTTTGTTTTTACGAATTTCAAATTTATTGATTATATATATTTGTGAAATTTTGAGTTTATTCTATTTTTTGTTTAGATTATGAATACAGTAGGCACACCTCTTAGCATAAGAGAAAATTTGGAAGTTGGTGTTAGTGTAGCAATTTCATCCTCCATGTGTTTAACTCAGGTATGAGTATGAATATATGTGTGTAATAATTTTTATATTGTGTCAATTGATATTAATAGACCTATAAAAAATAATTGATAAATATGTCTTTGTTATGTTATAGATGGATGTAAACACCCTTGTGTGAGGACAAACATCTCTTGATGATGTCGAGTGTTGTAGGCAAGAAGAATTAGACTACCAGTATGTTGTGAGTGTGTTTATAATATATGTATCATTTTAAATAACTTTTTTAGTTTTTGAATTTGGTATAGTATCTAATTTTGTATTTTATATGTATAGGTTGGGCTACAAAATACCGAGGAGCATAGAAGATCAGAACGATGCAAGAGATTGACTATTAGCAATGATCAAAGTTCAGTTAAATGGGTTAATAGAGGCCCAGTGTTTCAAGAATAGTGTTCAATATTCATATATGAACACATTTTGTATGCTTATACATGGCACATAGACAACATTTTTTTATGGCTATATGTATTGATGATATTTTCTAGATTGAGAAGCAATACATTGGCCTCATGGAATTGTATGACATTTTTATGACATCATGTGCACCATCGTGAAGGTATTGTATCACATTTTGAGTGCCCTCATGATGGAATTGTATTAAATTTTGATGAAATTTTGTACAACCTCATGGCCTTATGGAGATCATTTTACATAAATATTTTTTGTAAATTGGTAGCTTAAATGGTTTAAAATGTTCTCATAATTTACATAGCCCCAAGCATTGTATGTATGAATCATATCCCATATCCAAATTTTAATTTTTGAATCTAATTACCTATGATATCAGAAGAAGTTAACTGCAACTTCAAATTCATCACCTTATCAAAAATAAATAATTAATAGACATATTTCCCAACAAACATTGATCTAAAAGATATTTATAGAGTGTAATGCAATAAAGAAAATGATAAATAAGTTAACAATAATGTATTAAAATTTTAAATATTATTTACCAGCCACTAGATGATGAGCATATCCTACATTCTATTGTCCTATTCATTAGGATTGACATGGGCTCATTAGGACTGACCTAGGTTCATTAGGATCTCCTAGGTTTAGTAGGATTGGCCTACATTCATTATCAACTCATTCATGGCACTTAGGATTTTTTTGTGTTAACCTACAAGGTCACATAGGATAAATCTACAATAACCTTGCTCAAATTTTTAATACTCCAATTGATTTGATTGTGGTGGCGAGTTTTCAAATGTTGTAAAAACCATTAAACACATTCAATAAAAAAATGTAATGTTATATAAATTTCATTTCATTTAGCATGGGCTCAAACCATTAGCTCCAAAACATCTAGGTGGGTATCTTTATACTAGGAAAGGTACTATTTTGTACCCCAACATGTCAAATTGTTCCAGACTACATTGTATCGATGCTTTCTCTTAAGAGCCCTAAATGCCAAAAAGTGACAAAATTTTACGAGTTGTTTCTTGAAAACCATGACACTGAAAAATGTTATTTCTGAAGGTACATAGAGATGTAGGGTCCCTCTATAATACCCTCTCTCATTTTTTCATATTTGCAATCCATTTGGTCGTGGTCAAATTTTTCTTGTTACCCCAAAAACTATCACATGCATTCAATGAAAAGTTGCGATGTTGCATAACTTTTATTGCATCCATCGTGCGATGAAACCATTAGTGTCGACACATTTGGGTCAATGGTTTTATGCTAGGAAAGGTACTATTTCACACCCTAGCATGTCAAATTTTTCTAGGCTATATTATACCAACGCTCTCTCTTAAGATCCCTAAATGCTAAAAATGTACAAAATTTGACAAGTTGTTTCTTAGAAACCATGGCAGTTACAAATTTTATGTCTAAAAGTACATGAAACTATAGGTTCCCTCTATAATACATGTTATCGAATTTCACTATTAGATCAATCAGGTAGAGCTCTTAAAGTTTTAAATGAAAAGTAGGGTTCAGTTTTAGTGTTGCTATATTCATTCATGTGTATAGCAAAAATATTAGAAGATTACATTACTGAGTTGCATTTATGCTTATGCATACAATATAGGAAAGATTATACAAATCTTTTTAGAAAAGGTAATCTTTATTGATAATTTAAATGTGTAAGGTCTCACACAAGCCATGAGACCAACTCTTTTTAATGCAAATGAAAAGAGTATACATTTATAGACAAAAGTAAATAAATGCAAATGTAAGGAAAGGTGACCCGTCATTGCCTGAATGATGAGTCTTGTTGAGTTGTCTTTCTTCATCTTTATCTTCAATATTTAGCCTTGTATCCAGCTACTTTCCTTGCAGCTCCTAGTTTCCTACATTTGAGAGATAAGGTTTTGTTAGAGCAATGAAAGGTCACAATTCAATACATGCACATCGATCCATAAACATATAATTTGATCATTATGTGCATTATAATAGTCAGGCATATCAAAGTATCCAAGGAAAGCAACAAAACTATCAAATACATCTGCAAATATTTTCTAACATGTTTGCTTCCTATGCAAGTATAAGAAAAGTAATGCTGTTGTTTTGAATCATCTAATTAAAGCATGTGGGTTAAAATGTGGCTCCCACAAGGATTGAGCCCAACATGTTGTTTTCCTTTGTTCATTGAAAGGATTAGGAGTGTAAATCATCATGTCTTATCAACTTTAAGTGAATACTCATCATCTATGGTGGTCAATTGGTTGACATAACGGTCATAAATGAAAAGTATTCACTTAACACAGTCACAATAAGGGGACAATCAGATGCAAATCATGACAAGGTAGTTTATTCAAAGCCTAATGGTAATCAATTATTCATGTGCAATCATTGTCATTAAGTTGCAGTGATAGGATAGTGTTCAAGAAAATCAACATTGTGTAAGACCTTGTATCAAGGGTAGAACTGAGCTTCAGGGAGGTTATGACTAATTGTGTTAAGTGTAGAGGACAGTGTGCTATTCGAAAGAAATAGGAAATTTTTATGATAAATTTGTATCCTCTCTCTGTCAACGTAGCATGACATCATAATTATCAAGGAGTGCCTAAGTAAAAGTATTCAATCAACAAAAAACAAGAAAGATAATCCTATGAAATTCATGAGGAAAGCATGTAATTGGTGCACATCCATGTTTCTAGTAGTAATATTAAAAAATAGGGATCTAAAAAAAATATAAAACTGATTATCGTGACTATCTTACAAGCACATAATATAGATGATGCTAGATGATTTTGTATAGTGCTCATTAGATTCACAATAAAAGTTCACATATATAGAGAGAAGAGAGTTACTAAGAGGTATTGTGTCTAGGGTACTTTTTTATTTGATAACTTTTGTTGAAAGATAAAAAAGACACATCTAGTGACAGTCAAGAGTGGGAAGTCACTCCCATGGGGTGAAAATAGTGTTCAAATAAGGGTTTCTCATGAAATGATAATGCCAACAAATACTATGAGTATTACAAGGATTAAACCTGGAGGCCTCATGCACCAAGGACAAGTCTTCTTGATAGTGACAAATACATGCATGGATAGTTATAGAGAAAAATAGTTATGACTAAGGTTTTCATGAAGACATGATAACCTTTTAAAAGAAGTGATAGTACTATCATGACAAAGGGCAGTTACATGTATGAATAAAGGATTGTCACTATAAAATGAGGTAGTAGTACATGCTTGACAATAGGGAAGTCACGAATGCACAATAAGAAATACAATGACAGTGAACACACTAATATTCAAAGTGGATAGTGTGATCTTGATAAAGAATGAGTCAGAGGGAGCAAGAAAAGGTTTGGGTTTTTGACAACCCAATAGAAACTTGACATCTGTGTAGCATGAATGGTTGTGGCCATTAGAAACAAAATATCTCTTTTTTTTGCAAAGAAAATAGAAATGGCAAGTGTCGAGGCCATTTTTTTTTGGAGAATTTCAAGTTCAAAAATACAAAAAGAAAATTAAACCCAAAGATCCAGTCTTCAAGACTTCGAAGTAGAATTTTCAGGTAAAGCAAACCCTCATATATATGCTTAAACCTGGAGGATGTGCATATAATACAAAGAAGCATGAAAGCTAAAACCTTGACATATAAGATGAAAACTAGAATGAAATAATTTCAAATACAAAAGCTTTCATCTTTTTAGAGACCCTCGACCTTGTGTTTGCAAGAAAATAAGATTAGCTATGAAGTTCATAATGGACTGAATACAAAAAAAAGAGGGTTTTAGTATTTTCCAGAAAGCATGAGAAGAAGCTACAACCTATAAAGAAATCAAACTATCGAAGCACATGTAGTACACAGAGATGCATGAAAGTAATCTTCATTATTTCTACATAATAGAGCTCAATTTGGAGATTATTCTACATAATGGAGAGAAAATGTTGAAGATAAGTATTTTTATTATTTTTTGTGCAAAGATGGGCTCGAAATGAGTGTTTTTTGTGTAAAAATGCCAAGTAATATACAAAAATACGAGGAAAAAATGCATGGAGCCAAAGAAACAGAGGATTAAATATATTCGTCTTTCTACTTGAATTCAAGATTTTTCTCTTCAACAAATGAAATACAATGATGAAACAAATGCTTTCGAAAGCTTACCTTAAGCTTTTCTTTGTTTTCCTTGTTATGAAATATGTTTAAATCCCAATGGAGCTTCAAAAATCCACCATGGAAATTGTTGGAAATGCTTGATGAAACCATGTGGCAGCTGGGAGGAAGTTTCCAAATTTCAAAAAGGTGAAAATGAAACTACTTTTTCTTCTTTCATCAATTTTGTGCTTAGGGTTTGCAAACCCTATCCTTTGGTCGATGGTCTAAAGTGGTATTTATCACTTTATTTTTTGAATATTTCATCAATTATTGTATGGTGTGGGCTTAGACTTTAAGTCTTATGTATTATAACACTTATTTTTGATTTTTTAAATTTCCCATTAATTTTGCATAGAGATTCAATTGTAAAAAAAATTGATTTAAGTGATATTCTTATAAGTCGCTTTAATCAAAATTGTTGTTGTTAATTCAAAAGATGTGGAATGCTTTGTAAGTGGTGAAGACGATTTACAGTTGAGTCTTATGCTTGTGAGAGCATATGGCTCAGATGTTAGATTCAGTTGGCAAACATATTGCGAGCATATATACGACAGTTTCACTTTCTTTTTGATAGGTTAAGAGACATTTGGAGGAAATCTAGGCCTTTTTGACCAAGTTTGGAGTCAGTTTCTTATGCCTTTATGGTAGACTTGGTCAAGGTTGAATTATTCAACACTTTGGAGCTCTTTTGGATAAGTTTCAATTACTACTTTTAGGGCTTTTTGAGGACATCTGGGCTCATGGAGTGTCTATTTCCTATTTTGGTGGATTTGTTTGAGTGAGCATATATTGACTTCACTTTTCATTTGTGAAGTGGTTCTTAGTTGTATTTTTCTATTATGTGACTTTTATGAGTCCTTTGGAGAAAAGAAAGTTATGTAACTATTTTGGACATGTTAGATAGTGGATACCTTGATGATTAATGGAGATAAGCAATATTTTTTTATTCAGATTCTCTATTTTATTGTGTGCATGTTAGTTGATTGATATAGCTACTTGTGAAGTTATTTTGTTTCCTTGTAGTTTTTGTCTCAATGAAAGCACCTTTTGCAAAAAATATGTATGTTGAAGGTTAGAGGATGTTCTAAAGGCAAATTTTCTAGTTGTGAGAGATATCTTTCCTTCTAGAGGTGAAGTGCTTAGGCCTTCCTATGAAACACTAATGCAAGAAACATATTATTTTGGGTTGTGTAAGCCAAAATTTTCCATTGATTAAACTATGTATGCAAGCTATTTGTAGGTCTAATGAATATTTAGGTGCATCACCATAGGATTTTCTTTTCAATTTATGTTATCTCCTTCTATCATTTTCCTTTGCAAGTTCAGTAGAGTATTTTTAGGTGACACCATAGGAAGTCGGCCTCATACGAAGATTCACTCTAATTTTTTGGGTGACTCACAACCTAGGAGTGATTTCATGTTTCTTTGGAATGCTAGGTCCTACAGCTTAACTTGTTGAGTCTTGTAGCTTAGTCAAGGTGCAATTTCAAGAGACAACAGTTTTGGCATGCCCGGTGGGACAAAGGACTGATTTTATGTCTCTCTTGTTCTACACATTGTTGTTGTTTGGTGTGTAAAATAATAGTTTCTACCATTGGAGGCAATAATGAACACACTAGCGACTCCGAAAGAATATTTATTGGTTTCAAGCAAAAAGGTGCTAGTATATTTCAACATTGTTTTATGAAGGTCTATTTTTTATGATTTTGAAGCTTCTTGAATGGAGTATGTCTTTGTTTCATGGAAACATGGCTTTTCATCCTCCATTCCATGAAAATCCTACATATGTGCCCTCTTACCAGCCATATCAAGCAGAATATAATGTTGGTTTTGTCCTCAATAACCCACCAATAGCAGATAACCATCAATTTCAATATGCCATCCACCCACCCACCCTTACTCGTCCTAGTTGGTAGCCTATGTATGCATCCTTAAGTAAATGCAATTAGTAATCATGATGTCACTATTTAAATTGAAATTAAATGATTATTTGAATGAAAGTTAAATTGAAATTGAAATTGAAATGCAATTACCATTATTTGAAATGCATTTATATTAATTTCGGGGTTTGTCATTGCTAATGTAAAATTGAGTGCAACTGAACGCAGGAACAGATGAACATGATTGCAGGCGAGAACAACAATTAGGTAGAGTTATTTAGTCGATTGATGTTTATAAGTAAGACGAAATCTCACACACTCACTTAGATAATATTTTAATGCATTTTATGATTAGTGTGTTTGCAATTTAAAATATAGTTTTATTGATTTTCCAAAATGCGAAAAAAATATATGTTTTTTTAAATGATGATTTCATTAAATTGTGATAAAATGGATCTTATTTAGATAACTGAATTATATATGTTGATATTTTATCATTGTTTGAAATATTGATGCTTGCATTTTAAAATGTAATGAAGTAGACTTTTATTTCAAAATTTATTAAAATGAAATCAATAAGGTGTTATAAAATTAATAGTTTTTAATTTTCATTTGAAAATTATGAAAGGAGAAAAGATTTAGAATTTGAAATTGAACAAAATCCTAAAATAGAGTTATTGGAAACAAGTAGAAAACAAACTCATGTACACATTAAACTTGGAATTGAAATCAAACTTCAGTTTAACAAGATGAAGAAAAATATCTTCAAGCAATTGAAGCAATAAAAAATTGGAGACTTTGAGTTTGAGTTCTGAACTGGAGATCAATCAGTCTTTAGTGGATCTCATTTCTTGATTAAATCAATGCATGAGAAAGAGAGAAGGAGGATCAAATACTGAAGAATTCTGAAATTGGACATTTTGGGTGAAAATTGGTTTTGAGATTTTGAAAAAAAAGAAATATATATGGGGAAGAAGTCTTAGTTTTTACCAAGCATAGAGGATTTTGAATATATAAAATATTAGTGATAGATTGAATTTAAGAAGAGGAGGCTAACTATTCACTAAGGAGGCACGCATTCCCCCATCCTCCACTCTTCCACGCATCTGGGAAGGCAAGGAGGCGACCTGTTTGGGAGGTGCACAGGTTTTGCTAATTCATGTGCATGAACCTCCATGATCTCCATACGCCAAGGGGAAATCAAGGGGGGTGCACGGCCAGGAAAAGGTTTCCATGCACCACACGCAGCCAGAGGAGAACCCAACGCTTGGAAAGAACAGGGTGCTGCCTAGGACTTACCCAAGCCGCCACTCTCCACACACGGCCAGGTAGGGGATAATTTCATGTCCCACTTAGCCACGGGTCTCCCATTACCCATGCAGGGACTAGTAAAGAAGGCATAGGGACTGGAAAAGAAAGTGCGGGAAACTAGTGTAGATAAAGGAAGAGAAGAAAGGCATGCCTAGGAGAGGAGAAGACGCCACAGAGAAGGAAGAAGAGGGCGCAGTGCAGGGAGAATAAAGTGCACCCAAGATAGCAGGGAGATAGTAGATAATATGTAGAGAGATAAGGTGGAAGGGTGAACAACATAGGAGAGAAAGGATAGAAGGCGTGGAAAATAGGTAGCAGGAGATTGGAAACAAAATCAACAGAGTGAAGTGTGGGAGTAGAAAGAAGAATTTTTATACAAAACAAAACAACAAATAAAGAATAGAGGAAAGGATTCAGAGAAAGAACAGAGGAAATTCACAATCCATTTTCACATCTGAGAATTTATCAAGTAGGATCTTGAGATTTTTAAACAAAAACAAATAGAGTAAATTTGAATGAGATAGCTAATTTATTGTATAGATTTTTCAAAACTATTTAAAAGTAATTATGTTTCTTAGAATTCTGTGTAAATTTCTTGAACAACAAACTATGAATTACTAGGAAAATAAAACTGCATCGAACAAGTTCAAACAGAAAAGATTGTAGGAAAAATCAGAACGAGAAAATAATGAGAAACAATAGTTTTACAAACTTAGGAAAAACTCAAAATGATTTGAAAAGAACTTTATTTACTTTTGTTTTTACAAAAAGCTTATTTGAAATTGGAATTGAAGAGAATTCAAACTAAAAACCATTTGATAGAATATCTCCCAAAATTTTAACATTATTACAAAACAAAAGTTTTTAAATAGTAAATTTAGCCATTAAAACCAAATAGTCAAAACAAAAATAAAAATGAGTTTGTTTAAATCTGTTTTCAATAATTATTTATTTATTTTACGAAAGTATGTTAAACTTAAACTAAATCATTTAAATTTTAATACGATTTATTTAGAAACAACAAGAACAAACTTGAAATAGTATTAAATAGATAAGTACAAATGAATGAGCATGTGCTCTTTTATGACTGTTTTTATATGTAATTAACTTGCATACTGGAGTAACAACTTCATTAATTTTAATTATTGAAATTACTCAATTTAAATAATAATTTTATGTCTTTTATGGATTTAAACAATGAAAAGAAACGACTATTTAATCTGTTTTCACTTCAAACAAGTTTTTAGTTTAATTGTTTTTAAAAGATTGTATTTTTCTGTTTAGACCATGCATGATTGATAGATGAATGTACATGTTATGTTTTTGGAAAAGTTACCTTCCGGGACAGGTGCCGAATATGGGTAAATAGAGAGTGTAGTTTTTCTTTTCCAAAACTGCTTTATTTGTCATGCATGACATTTTACATGGCCAAGTAACTTAAGGACCATTGAAATATATGGATTTATTGAACTCTCTACCATATCCTAGTATCGAAATTTCTTATTTCTTAAATGATTTAGAAAAATAAAAATGCTTGTTGTTTTACTAGTTATACTAGGCACGCACTAGATTTCATCTTGCTCATAGACTGCTTTTTGCTAAGCGGTTCATGCAAGGATGGGTATTTCTTGATTGACTAAGGAATTCTGGGGAAGTGTAAGCTTTGAGGTTGGGTGGAAAAAGCGCCCGATCCTTGTTCTCGTCTTCTTTATTGAAGATTTTCTTTTGGATGGAAGATCAATGGATGGCATCTTCTTTTATGCTTTATGTGTTCTTTATTATGTATTGAAGAGCTTAAGGTGACTGAATGCCTAAGTCTCGATTTGTAACTGATATTATTATCATCTACTGTATTTAGAATCAAAATTGTGTAATATGACACTTGTATGTATTCATATTGGATTTGTATATGAATTTATCTTATCAACTTTAAGTCGTTGATTTGTAATCGACTGGTTATTTGATGTCTAAATGAATGAGATGATGACTATAGTTTGAATATAAATGAATTTATTCAAAGTATTTGTTGAAGTTTTGAAGTTAAGATTTTTGCACTTTACATTTGGTATTAGAGCAACCAGGTTCTACACTGCAGCCTATGAGCTCAGTACACAATAATGTGTAAACCTTATCAGAAGATAAAGGTTGAAAATTTCTTGTGCGAGAACGACAAGAGACAAGAACTTAAAGAAGTGAAAAAGGAATATGTAAGTCTTAGTAACTTGGGTAAATTGGGGCTAGTTAAAGATTCATCCCTAGAATGAGAATTCCTAAATCATCAACTTATGATAAGACCTACAATTGCAAAATATTATGCAATCAGGGTATGTAGGAAGGTTAGGAAGAATAACCTGTACATATATGGCTCTAAGAAAAAGAGAATGGGTAAGAATGAGATAAATTGAACTGTAGAAATCTACAATTGAGAGAGAGTCAGGAACTCTTGGATTAGTGTAATCACTATGAATCTACATATGAAAATCCAACATAATTTTAGATTTTTCAAATGTAGGATATGAACGAATGAGGTATCCTCAAAGATTGGGGAAATCATGACTTAAAATTTTGGGTAAAAATAAAGGAGTTAGAACCGAGGAATTGAGAAAAGACTAGAGCAGTCATAAGAAAAAGTCGATGACATGAGCAAGGTTTGTCCAACTGGAATCAATGAGGTTATTGAAGTTTTTGGAATCAAACAACTTATGAATAATGGTTCCAAAAGGGAAAAAAGAATGCAACATAGCTTTATTTTCCAGGACCCTAGAAGTTGCAAGGAAAGAAACACTGTGAGTTAAGAAGTACATCAACAAAAGAGGTTAGTAATTATGGATATTCCTTCATTAAAAAAGATATTCTAGAAAGAATATGGCAATGAAAGGTCAACAATAAGGAATGAAAGACCTTTTCTAGGGAAGCAAGTAGATTACTAAAAAGTTCAACGTGAGAAGAACGAAAGTTGCGGAAACACTAAGGGGTGGAAAGGAAGAGAGTGGATTGACTCAAGATAAGTACCCCACCCAATGAAACTTGGTTATGACTTCTTTGTAAGTCATAAGGACAATTAAGTCATACATGAAATGACCACCAAAGAAAAATGACAAATGGAAAGGTTAAGAACTATGATTTTTATATCTTATGATTATTGATCTAAAGATTAAAGCATATTATTATAAATAACTTAGAAAATGATTCACAAATAAACTGATCATGATAAGGAAGATCATCATTTATGGGATTGACAAGAAAAGATCTAAGAGTCTCGTGATTGGAAGAAAGTGTCTCTATACTCCTATATACTTTATATAGAGAATTTAAATAATGATGTTATTTTGGTATGAAAAATATCCATGTCGTGAAACGGCTTGACATTGAAGCTTACTATGCCAAGAAACCTATGGACGAGAAAAAGGTTGGCTATTTAAGCCATTGAGATGAAGTGAAAAATAAAGTAAGATGTGACATTATGTGAACCACACCAAAATATCTTAATGAGAATGATTAAATAACTTAATCACTACCATACTTTTGAATGGAAACTTGGGTTAAAGATAACCTATGTGGGACAAGAAGGTCATTCAATAAAGAGAAATATCTAATGATGAGACTAAAACCTATTAAGTTGGATTACGTATTGGATTATTCTTTATATACCTATAAGTAGGAATTAAACTTGAATGAGCTGTACATTGGGTCTTGACTAGCCATATAAGGTGGAGAAATTTATAAACAATCGGACTAATCAACAATTAAGGATTCCATCCTAAGAATTGGAAGGGACTATGGGGTTTAAGATTTGCCCATGCGATTGAATATCTTTGGAAATAATGAAACTCTATAAGGATAGAAGCATAGGAGGGATGTCTAGTAAGTTAAAGGAAGTCGTAGTATTGACAAGACTTTATTTTAAGTAGCTCTTTTATTAAAAGAGAACCACTTTCAAAAGGAAGCATCTATTGTCATGACATAACATCATAGAATTTTTTTTTACCTAGAAAGAAATACTAAAAATCTTACAGAGAAGAACATCACAATTGTTACTTGTGCTCAAAATGAAATATGGAAGTTGAGTCTCTCTTATGATTAAGAAAATCATGAAATATGGAATGCTTATGCTTGATGATTAGGTATGCAATTAAAATTGTTTATTATCTATAGATCAACGTGTTTAAATGAGGATTACTACTCAAAAGTAGTACCAGTTTAAATCAGGAAATTAGATTGAGTTAAAGGATGAATTGCAATTTTGAAAATAATCCAAGGACAAAAGAAAAGCCAAGGTATGGATGTCTTGAGATAAATGGGAATTACCTCTGTAAAACCTATAACCATTTACAGGAAGAATAATAGTGGCGAAAGATCAAAATAGGTTATCACTTAGTCAAATGATAGACTATTGTTGGATATAAAAGAATCTATGTGTCCAAAATTTGAGAGATTCGAGAATGGAATGAGGGAAATAATGTTAGGGTCAGGACATCAAATTGAGAAAAGGAATTGTCAGATAAGGATCCACTATTATCTGGAAGAATAAAGAGTAAGAAACCGCACAAAATATAGCAAGGTAATGGCTAGTATGCTAGGAAATGAAGACCAGAAGTTATCATTGGTAGGACATATAACTCTCTTGAGATTCTAGAAGGAAAATGGTAGAACACAAGACAAATTGATTTGTCGATGTTAGTAGAATAACATAATGTTCTGGCGGATAGACTCATCAAAGAAACCAACAATTTTTGGAAACTTAACTTATAGGATTATGGTCCTAATTAATATATTGTGGGAAGTAGTTGCTTAGTAAACCTGAAAGGTGATTTCAGTTTAGCAGATGATGATAGGGTTGTGAAAACCAAAATCATACCATGAGACATTCATTTGAATAAATGTGCTTTATATTATTTTAGTCAAATAAGCAATGGTGGACCAAATCTTGAATGAATTCTAAACTCTAAAATTGACGTTTAGATTATTATATGAAAAGAAAGGAAACTCTATTAAAGCTAAAAAGGCTTGGATATAATCATAGACTTGATAAAATGTTAAAAAGGAAATAATAGATAGAAGTGATCAATTAAACTTAATTGATAATGAAGCTTAAGTGTAGAGCAGTATTAAAATTGATAAGTGTCTAGGAGCAAGGTTATGCTCGAGATAGACAAGTAATTAAGGTAAAGTACTTTATAGTAAGGATAATGAATGTGTAAGTGGTAGATGGACTCGGATTATGAGTTGTCTAATAGTGTAAATTCAAAGAAAAGGATTGGACCCATGATGTAGTGTACAATACATCGACATTCCTCTTCCATTTGGGTTATACTAAGGATAAATGCATGGACCAATGAATTCCGATCACTAAGTATAGATATTATTATATATTATATGTATTTGTGGAATAAAGCTCTTTGGGAGAGTAAGTATGTGTGAAGCATACAAAATTTCCCTATGTGATAGTAAGGACACTTGAAGCAAGGTCTAGAAAGGACAAGATTGCTAATAGGATGAATGTTCTGTAAATCTGACGTATTTTAGGAAATCATCAAGTTGGCTCCAAGATTGGTGGGACCCTCTGATGTAGTGGAAGTCATTAATCCTGTTGCTGATAGACTAGCATTAACAGAGATAGTACTCAGTACAAGGTCCAGTGGGACCAGTATACTGAGGATAGTGCTACGTGTGAGGATTCTGTGACGATGGATCGTCATTTTCCTCAATTGCTTTCTTAGATTAGTATTGCTTTATGTAGAGGTTCTTGATACTCTGGGTTTTGATTCACATGTTGTGAACTTTGATAGTGTGGATGCTACTATTATTTGTTTATGCTTATGTTTTTGAGAACTATGTTGTTAGTTACTATTTCATTATGATTGAGATACTATGTTTTATCTATTGTGATACTATGTTTACTAATTGAGATAGTATGTTTTATTGATGATGATGTTATGCTTATTAAATGATTAATAAAACATCGAGACGATGTCTCTTCCAAGAGGGGAAGGATGTCATGTATAGATTTCACTTGATTAAGTAAATGCAATTAGTAATCATGATGCCATTATTTAAATTGAAATAAATTGATTATTTGAATGAAAGTTAAATTGAAATTCAAATTGAAATGAAATTGAAATTGAAATGCAATTACCATTATTTGAAATGCATTTATATTAATTTTGGGGTTTGTCATTGCTAATGTAAAATCAAGTGCAAGTGAACGTAGGAACAAATGAACATGATTGAAGGCGAGAACAACGATCAGGTAGAGTTGTTTAGCCGATTGACATTTATAAGTAAGATGGAATCTCACACACTCACTTAGATAATATTTTAATGCATTTTGTGATTAGTGTGTTTGCAATTTAAAATATAGTTTTATTGATTTTCCCAAAATGTGGAAAAATATATGCTGTTTTAAATGATGATTTCATTAAATTGTGAGAAAATGGATCTTATTTAGATAACTGAATTATATATGTTGATATTTTATCATTGTTTGAAATATTGATGCTTGCATTTTAAAATGTAATGAAGTAGACTTTTATTTCAAAATTTATTAAAATGAAATCAATAAGGTGTTATAAAATTAATAATTTCTAATTTTCATTTGAAAATTATGAAAGGAGAAAAGATTTAGAATTTGAAATTGAACAAAATCCTAAAATAGAGTTATTGGAAACATGTAGAAAACAAACTCACGTACACATTAAACTTGGAATTGAAATCAAACTTTGGTTTAACAAGATAAAGAAAAATATCTTCAAGCAATTGAAGCAATCAAAAATTGGAGACTTTGAGTTTGAGTTCTGAACTGGAGATCAATCAATATTTAGTGGATCTCATTTCTTGATTAAATCAATGATGAGAAAGAGAGAAGGAGGATCAGATATTGAAGAATTTCGAAACTGGACATTTTGGGTGAAAATTGGTTTTGAGATTTTGAAAAAAAAGAAATATATACAGGGAAGAAGTCTCAGTTTTTACCAGGCACAGAGGATTCTGAATATATAAAATATTAGTGATAGATTGAATTTAAGAAGAGGGGGCTAACTATTCACTGAGGAGGCATGCATTCCCCCATCCTCCACTCTTCCACGCATCTAGGAAAGCAGGGAGGTGGCCTGTTTCGGAGGTGCGCAGGGTTTGCTAAGTCATGCGCAGGAACCTCCATGCTCTCCATATGCCAAGGGGAAATCGAGGGGGGTGTGCGGCCAGACAAAGGTTTCCATGCACCACACACAGCCAGAGGAGAACCCAATGCTTGGAAAGAACAGGGCGCTACCCAGGAGTTACCCAAGTTGACACTCTCCACATGCGGCTAGGCAGGGGAGAATTTCATGTCCCACTTAGCCACGGGTCTCCCATTACCCACGCAAGGACTAGAAAAGAAAGTGCAGGAAACTAGTGTAGATAAAGGCAGAGAAGAAAGGTGTGCCTAGGAGAGGAGAAGGCACCACGGAGAAGGAATAAGAGGGTGTGGTGCAAGGAGAAGAAGGTACATCCAAGAGAGCAAGGAGATAGTAGAGAATACACAGAGAGATAAGGTGGAAGGGTGGACAACATAGGAGAGAAAGGATAGAAGGTGTGGAAAATAGGTAGCAGGAGATTGGAAAAGAAATCAACAGAGTGAAGTGTGGGGGTAGAAAGAAGATTTTTTATACATAAAAAAAAAGCAAATAAAGAACAAAGGATAGGATTCATAGAAAGAACGAAGGAAATTCACAATCCATTTTCAGATCTGAGAATTTATCAGGTAGGTTCTTGAGAATTTTAAACAAAAACGAATAGAGTAAATTTGAATGAGATAGCTAATTTATTGTATAGATTTTTCAAACCTATTTAAAAGTAATTTTGTTTCTTAGAATTCTGTGTAAATTTCTTGAACAACAAACTATGAATTACTGGGAAAATAAAACTCCATCGAACAAGTTCAAACAAAAAAGATTGTAGGAAAAATATGAATGAGAAAATAATGAGAAACAACGATTTTACAAACTTAGGAAAAACTCAAAATGATTTGAAAAGAAACTCTATTTACTTTTGTTTTTACAAAAAGCTTATTTGAAATTGGAACTGAAGAGAATTAAAACTAAAAACCATTTGATAGAATATCTCCCAAAATTTTAACATTATTATGAAACATAAGTTTTTAAGTAGTAAATTTAGCCATTGAAACCAAACAGTCAAAACAGAAATAAAAATGAGTTTGTTTAAATCTGTTTGAATAGTTATTTATTTATTTTACAAAAGTATGTTAAACATAAACTAAATCATTTAAATTTTAATACGATTTATTTAGAAATAGAAAGAACTAACTTGCAACAATATTAAATAGATGAGTACAAACGAATGAATGTGTGCTCTTTTATGACTGTTTTTATATGTAATTAACTTGCATATTGGAGTAACAACTTCATTAATTTTGATTATTGAAATTACTCAATTTAAATAATAATTTTATGTTTTTTATGGATTTAAACAATGAAAAGAAATGACTATTTAATCTGTTTTCGCTTCAAACAAGTTTTCAGTTTTACTGTTTTTAAAAGATTGTATTTGTCTATTTAGACCATGCATGATTGATAGATGAATCTGCATGTTATGTTTTTGGGAAAGTTACCTTCCAACACAAGTGCCGAATATGGGTAAATAGAGAGTGTAGTTTTTCTTTTCCAAAATTGCTTTATTTGTCATGCATGACATTTTACTTGGCCAAGTAACTTAAGGACCATTGAAATATATAGATTTATTGAACTCTCTACCATATCCTAGTATCGAACTTGCTTATTTATTAAATGATTTAGAAAAATGAAAATTCTTGTGGTTTTACTAGTTATACTAGGAACGCACTAGATTCCATCTTGCTTGTAGACTGCTTTTTGCTAAGCAATTCGTGTAGGGTCAGGTATTTCTTGATTGACTAAGGAATTTCGGGGAAGCGTAAGCTTTGAGATTGGGCGGAAAAAGCACCTGATCCTTGTTCTCATCTTCTTTATTGAAGATTTTCTTTTGGATGGAAGATCAACGGATGGCATCTTCTTTTATGCTTTATGTGTTCTTTATTATGTATTGAAGAGCTTAAGGTGACTGAATGCCTAAGTCTCGATTTGTAACTAATATTATTATCATCTACTATATTTAGAATCAAAATTGCATAATATGACACTTGTATGTATTCATATTGGATTTGTATATGAATTTATCTTATTGACTTTAAGTCGTTGATTTGTAATCAACTGGTCATTTGATGTCTAAATGAATGAGATGATGACTATATTTTGAATATAAATGAATTTATTCAAAGTATTTGTCAAATTTTTGAAGTTAATATTTTTGCACTTTACAAAGTTCAATATGCCATCTACCCACCCACCCTTACTCATCCTAGTTGGAAGCCTCTGTATGCTTAAAATAAACCTCAAGAAATCCTATTTATTTCAAGTCAACATGATTATTCACATAATTGGTTACAAGAGCACCCTTTCCAAAATGTGTTGGATCTTATCCAACAATTTGATTGTATGTTGTGGGATCTTAGCCAAAGTATTGACTGTATGAAGATTAATGATATTAGTAGGGTTTTCTCACACATGAATAGGCTTTTGGTTGACATCAAGAAGTAGAAAAATATCATTATGCAGCAACAAGAAGTGGGTGAACAAGCCTATCTTTATGATCAAGAGTTGAAGACACAAAGGATAGCCGTGAAGGAGGGGTGAATGAAACTTTTATCTGCTCGGGTGGAAAGTAGTTATAATTATTCAAAGTATGAATGCCAGTTGCACGAGGAGGTTCAAAAGAGGCATTTTGAAGAGATTTTTGAAATGTAGAGAGCTGCTGCAATAGAGGAACAAATTCAAACAACTCCTACTATTCCATAGCATCCCATTAACCAACACAACTCACTCAACATGGAGGAGACTAGAAATATAAACTTGTTGCATTTAGCTA
The DNA here is from genome assembly GCA_007115665.2 of Sequoiadendron giganteum. Classification (NCBI taxonomy): domain Eukaryota; kingdom Viridiplantae; phylum Streptophyta; class Pinopsida; order Cupressales; family Cupressaceae; genus Sequoiadendron; species Sequoiadendron giganteum. The sequence continues at coordinate 622,585,053 of CM021102.1, read as the reverse complement.
GATGTAAGAATATAGATTAGAGCAGGAAAAGGATTGAACAAGAAAACACTTATTGAGATGAATCATTGAATGTTCTAACTAATAACCTTCCCTTTTTTGTTGGAGATGATAAAAAAAATTCAATAGTTCATCTAGAGAAGTAGAGTGATGAAGTGAAAAGGGTTATTGTAGAGAATCAAGCTTTAGCTTGGGTTGATGAATTACCTTCTTTTATTGACAAGGATTAATATTTGAAACAACAAGAAGACATCAAATAGTGTGGTGAGTTGCAAGTTCAGGAATCAAGACAGTAGCCTGAAGAGTTTGAAAAAGGTTATGTAAGCCATAATTTCATAGCTTCATTTGATGATCTTCCATGTTTTATTGAGCATGATGAGAAGAGTATACATTTGGTCAGAAGTCTACAACATGAGGTTGAATTCCTTGAGGTTTTATTTCCTCAAGCGATTTTCCATGAGCTCAATATCAATCCTTGCAATGAAAAGCATGAAGAGGATCTATTTCAAACTAAAATTGATTTTTTCTACTCATGTATAGATGCTATGACAACATCTTTGGAGGAGGATTATCAAGAACATACACAAGAGGTGGAAGTAACCATGTTCAAACCCTTTGTATCAATAAATCAATGGAATGAGACATGGAGCCAAAGGAAGAATATGGTCTTGGTGGGAGTGGGTTCATTCTCTCGAGTCAAAAAACTTCCCATGAAGTTGATTTGCATAATCTTAGCGAGAAGCTTCCTTTCTGGTGTACAAAGGAGGTTGAGGTTGTTGCATTGATTGGAAGTGTGATGGAAGAGGCTATCTCATTGTTTGGACACTTTCCTTCCCTCTTTGGAAAAGAAATTTTTGATCTGCGTATCCAGGAGGTTGAGCTACATGCAAGTATTGTTCAAGTTGAACAACAGAAAAAGCTAGATACTACTCTTCGAGATCTCAATCAAGAGGCCAATAGTGGTAGTTTGAAGTTTGTTCATTCTAGGGGTTGTCCAATCAGATATTTAGCCAGTTTGGAAGTTATTGAAGTACCATATGTCATGCTTGCACCCAAGCATGAGCATGCAATCGAAGAAGAAGCTAATTTTGGAGTTGCAGCTGAAAGTGATCAAATTCATCTCACTTGTCCAATCCAAGACAACAATAAGCATGATCACAATCAAGGTGTAAGCGATTTTATTTGCATCTTTCATGAAATGTTGCAATAGTCTATTGAATATCTGCATGTGTTTCATGTTCTTTCAACAATACATAATCATGTAATGCATCAGTTGTTGATTAGAAAGGGGCATCATTTTGCAAAGCCAGTCAGTGGTTTTGTTTGACTAGCTTCTTTTCTAGTTAGACTAGGATAGAACAAGTTTTAGTTTGGTTGCAGTTTCATTTCCCTAAGTGTTTTTCAACATAGTTAGGTAGTTTTCCTTTTTTAGTTTTTTTTTTAATAAGTTTCCAAGGTATCATTTTCTAATCTAGTGAGTTACAAAAGTTGTCAAATTTTTGGGTAAATCCATTCCCAATTGATAAGCCTAGGCAACTAATCTGATGTTTATTAGGTAAAAATTTATTGGATGTCACCAAAATTTTACCCAATTTCACTATTAGCTCAATCAGGTAGAGCTCTTAAAGTTTTAAATGAAGAGTAGGGTTCATTTTTAGTGCTTCTATATTCATTCATGTGTATAGAATAAAAAAATATTACATTACTGAATTGTAATTATCCTTATGCATACAATATAAGAAATATTGTACAAATATTTTTAGAAAAGGTAATCTTTATTGACAATTTGAATGTGTAAGGTCTCACACAAGCCATGAGACTGACTCTTTTTAATGCAAATGTAAACAATATATATTTATAGATAAAAACAAATAAATGCACATGTAAGGAAAGGTGACCTATCATTGCTTGAATGATGAGTCTTGTTGAGTTTTCCTGCTTCATCTTCATCTTCAATATTTAGCCTCGTATCCAGCTACTTTCCTAGCTGCTCCTAGTTTCTTGCATTTGAGAGATATGGTTTTGTTAGAGCAATGAAAGGTCATAATTCAGTACATGCACATCCGTGCCTAAACATATAGTTTGATCATTATGTGCATTATAAAAGTCAAGCATATCAAAATATCCAAGGAAAGCAACAAAATTATCAAATAAATTTGCACATATTTTCTAACATGTTTGCTTCCTATGTAGGTATAAGAAAAGTTATGCTATAGTTTTGAATCATCTAATTAAAGCATGTGGGTTAAAATTTGGCTCCTACAAGGGTTGAGCCCAACATGTTTTTTTACTTTTTTCATTGAAAGGATTAGGAGTGTAAATCATCATGTATTAATATCAACTTTAAGTGAATGCTCATCACCTATGGTGGTGAATTGGTTGACATCACAATCATAAATGAAAAGTATTCACTTAACAAAGCCACTATAAGGGGACAATCAGATACAAATCATGACAAGGAAGGAAATTTATTCAAAGCCTAATGGTAATCAATTATTCATGTGTAGTCATTCTCATTAATTTGTAGTGATATGATAGTGTTCAAGAAAATGAACATTGTGTAAGACCTTATATCAATGGTAGAACTAAACTTCAGGAAGCTTGTGACTAATTGTGTCAAGTGTAGAGGACAGTGTGCTATTAGAAAGAAAGAGGATAGTCCTATGATAGATTTGTATCCTCTCTCTGTCAATGTAGCATGACATCATAATTATAAAGGAGCGCCTAAGTAAAAGTATTCACTTAATAGAAAACAATAAAGAGCATCTTGTGACAGTCATGAGGAAAGCATGTAATGGGTGCACATCCATGTTTCTGGTAGTAATATTAAGAAACATGGATCTAAAAAAAAGATAAAACTAATCATTGTGACAATCTTACAAACACATAATAGAGATGATGATAGATGAGTTTGTATAATGTTTATTAGATTCATAGTAAAAGTTCACATATATAGAGAGCAGAGAGTTACTAAGAGGTATTGTGTCTAGGGTACTTTTCTAGTTGATAACCTTTGTTGAAAGACAAAAGATGACTGAGCAAATCAAAAAGACACAACTAGCGATAGTCAAGAGTGGGCAGTCACTCCCATGGGGTGAAAATAGTGTTCAAATATGGGTTTCTCATGAAATGATAATGTCAAAAACTACTATGATTATTACAGTGAGTAAACCTAGAGGCCTCATGCACCAAGGACAAGTCTTCTTGATAGTGACAAATACATGCATAGATAGTTATAGAGAAAAATAGTTATGACAGAGGTTTTCATGAAGAGATGATAACCTTTTAAAATAAGTGATAGTACTATCATGACAAAGGGTAGTTACATGTATGAACAGAGGATTGTCACAATAAAAGGAGGTAGTGCTACATGCTTGACATGAATAGGGTAGTCACGAATGCATAATAACAAAATACAATGATAGTGAACACACTAATCTTCACAATGGATAGTGTGATCCTGATAAAGAATGAGTTAGAGGGAGCAAGAAAAGGTTCCAGTTTTTTACAACCCAATAGAAACTTGACACCTGTGTAGCATGAATGGTTGTGACCATTATAGGGAAAATTTATCTTTTTTTGCAAAGAAAACAAAAATGGCAAGAGTGTTAAGGCTATTTTTTTTTTAGAATTTCAAATTCAAAAATGCAAAAAGAAGATCAAACCTAGAGATCCAGTCTTCAAGACTTCAAGGAGAAGTTTCAGGTAAATAAAACCCTCATATATATGCTTAAACTTGGAGGTCGCGCATATAATACAAAGAAGCATGAAAGCTAAACCCTCGACATGTAAGATGAAACCTAGAATGAAAGAATTGCAAATACAAAAGTTTTCAGCTTTTTATAGACCCTCAACCCTATGTTTACAAGAAAATCAGATTAGCTGTGAAGTTCTCAATGGACCTAATACAAAAAAAGAGGGTTTTAGTATTTTCCAAAAAGCGTGAGAAGAAGCTATGACCTGTAAAGAAATCAAAATATTGAGGCACATGGAGTGCACAGAGATACATGAAAGTAATCATCATTATTTCTACATAACAAAGCTTGAGTTGCAGATTCTTCTACAAAATGGAAAGAAAATTTTGAAGATAAGTATTTTTATTATTTTATGTGCAAAGATGAGCTCAAAATGAGCGTTGTTCTGCAAAAATGCCAAGAAAAAATGCATGGAGCTAAAGACACAGAGGATTAAATATATTTGTCTTTCTACTCAAATTCAAGTTGTTTCTCTTCAACAAATGAAATATGATGATGAAAAAAATGCTTTCAAAAGCTTACCTTAAGATTTTCTTTGTTTTCCTTGCTATAAAATATTTTTAAATCCCAATGGAGTTTCAAAAATCCACCATCGAAATTGTTTGAAATGCTTGATGAAACCCTGTGGAGGTTGGGAGGAAGTTTCCAGATTTCAAAAAGGTGAAAATGAAACTACTTTTGCTTCTTTCATCAATTTTTTTCTTAGGGTTTGCAAACCCTATCCTTTGGCCGATGGTATACAGTGGTATTTGATCACTTTATTTTTTGAATATTTCATGAATTATTGTATGGTGTGGGCTAAGACTTTAAGTCTTATGCCTTGTAATGCGTCCTCCTTATGTGTGACGTCTATGTAAGTCGTTTAAGACTGTTTTTTTTTAATTTCCCATTAATTTTGTATAGATTCAATTGTAAAAGCATTTGATTTAAGTGATATTCTTATAAGTCACTTTAATCAAAATTGTTGTTTTTAATACAAAAGATGTAGCATGCTTTGTAAGTGGTGAAGACGGTTTACAATTGAGTCTTATGATTTGGAGAGCATATGGGGGATGTTAGATTCAGTTGGAAAACATATTGCAAGCATATATTGCCAAAAACAAGGATAGACAATTGAGAGGGGGGATGTGAATTAGTTACAAAATTTAATACTTATTCAACCTTAATCAACATTTAATCTCAAATCTGATAATTAACATTGGAAAAATGAATCAATAACACATCAGAAACACATGAACACCAAGATTTTGTACAAGGAAATCTTATTAGGGGAAAAACCATGGTGGATGTTAGTCCACAAGATTATACCCTATTATAAGTATAATGAAAAATGAATAGGGAATGCACATGCATTTAGGCACACTACCTAGAGCTCACTACCTTACATAAAACAATCAGATTAAATCCATCTAATGAGGTTGAACTAAGAAATTACCTTCTACAAAAGCCCGATGACAGTTCCTATTAGGCACATAAACACTTCTTCACACAATTCGCTCAATATTCTTCACACTCTACTCTGAAATCGAATGATCTGATATTTATTCACACATTTCACATTCATTCACCGAACACACCTTTCACACACTCCAAAATGAAGAAACAATTACTCTTATATATCTGCTACATGAATTTACATTAACAACTTTGTCGGCCACAAATAATAGAATAAATTACAAACTATCGGCCTAATTCATGAACAAATATCAATGTGCACCAACCTAAGTTGGTCACAACATAATGAGGACCTAAATCAACATCCTTGAATACTCCAAACAATAAAAGATTAATCCATAAGGATCCACAACACTCTACCACCATCATGTCGGCCAAGAACATGAAAAACTTGAATACATAAGAAAATCTTCAATCAAGAGGACATCGATCAATGTGGACGTACCACAATGATAAAACACGATCTATAAATATTACTAATCATCATAGGAGCATACACAACAACTTAATTTACCAGAAATGCATTCTCTTCTTCCAAAAACACCTGCTACAGTAACATAATAACTATAGGGACTCAAAAACTCATAACTTGCTCCAATCTTGATGTGTACCACTAAATTTTTTGGACAACATACTAGATAGGCTCAACAACAAACCCTTTAATATGTGACTTCTGATTATCAACGTACACAAATTTCCACCATTCTAATCTTCACAACATCATAGACTACGTACAACATATTTATTCTAATTTTCTCAATATCCTTGACATATACAACCTTTATAATCATCAATTCTAATAGTGTTTACATCAATGAAAACCACATATCAGCAACACAACCACAACATCCAACAATCTCCCCCTTTGGCATTGATGGCAACACATGATGTGAAAAATACCATCAACACAACTGTCTCTTCTCAAACTATCCTTCTCCCTCTTACACTATTCATCTCTCATGACTCTTCTCACCCTTTCTTCCTCAAGGGTTTTTCACATAATTTTCTCCCACTTTGACATCAATGGTAAAGTTACACAATCTCTAAACCACATATCATCTAAATCATCTGACTACTCCCCCTGAGTAGCATCCACCACAACATCAATCTGAAACAAGATATGACTATGAGTGCACAGATTGATGCAAAGACTTGCATCTTAGTTTAGATTAGGAGGGGAAATCACCCCTAACTTGCCTCTGAGATACTCAAAATTATCCTTAGGAAAAAATTTAGTAAAGATATCTGCAATTTATTCCTTAGTGGGCACATATTCCAATTTGACTTCTTTATCACTCACTTTGTCTCTCAAAAACTAATACTTGATAGATATATGTTTTGTCTTTGAATGTAACACCAGATTCTTGGAAATGTTTATGGCACTTGAGTTATCACAAAATATAGCAATAGGCTCATTATACTGAATTCTAATATCTCTCAACATTTGTTTCATCCATAATACTTGAGTGCAATTATTTGCAGCAACAATGTATTCTTCCTCAACAGTAGATAAGGAAATGGGATTCTTTTTCTTGCTTAGCTAGGACACCAACTTCTTCCCCAAGAATATTGCACCACCACTTGTACTTTTCCTATCATCCACATCTCCTACCCAATCTACATTTGTAAAGGCATTCAGAGTGAGATCATCATCCTTAGGATACCATAGTCCAAAATCAACCGTTCCTTTCAAATATCTAAAAATTCTCTTTATTGCAGTCACATGTGATTCCTTTGGATTGGCTTGATATCTAGCAACCATACATACAAAATTCATAATATCTGATCTAGTCTAAGTCAAATATAGTAATCCACCAATCATTGACCTATACCATCTTTGATTAGCCTTAGGAGAATCATCATTTTGTGTTAACTTGCATTTGGTTACCATGGGTGTACCAACTGGTTATGAGTCTTCCATTGCAAACTTTTTCAGTAACTCTCTTAAATATTTGGACTAAGATATGAAAATTCCATCATCTAACTGAGTTATTTGCAATCCTAAAAATAATTTTAGCTCTCCTATCATTGACATATCAAATTCACTTTTTATTTCATCAACAAAATTCATGCATAAGTCATCATCACCTTCAAAAATAATGTCATCAACAAAGACTTCAATAATCAACTCTTTATCCTGATCCATCTTGAAATATAGATTATTGTCACTAGTACCTTTATTGAATCAAAGCTTCGAAAAGTATTTATCCAGTCTAGCATACTAGAATCCAGGGGCTTGTTTGAGTCCATACAATGCTTTCTTCAATTTTAAAACCATATATTTTTCATCAATTAGTTGAAATCCATCTGGTTTCTCAACATAAACTTCTTCTTCTAATTCACCATTTAGAAATTATGACTTCACATCCATTTGATAGACTTTGTAATTCTTGAAAGTAGCATAAGCATGAAATAACCTTACAACTTCAATTCTAGCAACAAGGTCAAATGTTTCTTCAAAATCAATACCTTTCATGTGTGAGTATCCTTTACATACCACTCTTGCTTTATTTCTGACCACTTCACCTTGTTCATTTAGCTTATTCCAAAAGACCCATTTGGTTCCAATCATATTTTTATCCTAAGGTCTGGGAACAAGAATCCATGTATCATTTTTCTCTATCTGCATCAGTTCTTCCTTCATTGCTTCCATCCAATATTCATCTTTACATGCTTCATTGGAATTGCTAGGTTCAGTCTTGGAAATCAGGCAATACTCTTCTACAATTCTTCTTCTAGTCTACACACCTTTGTTCTTATCTCCTATAATTTCGATTTTAGAATGATTTAGCTTCACATACCTTGGAACTTTGGGATTCTCTCTAACCTTTGGTTCTTTTGTTCTTTCTCCTGCACTTCCACTAGCTTCTCCTTCATGATTCTCTTGATTCACCAGAACAATTTGAACTTGATTCTGTGTCTGCGCATTCTTTCCATTATCTATACTATCTTGTTGATCTTCTAATTCATATCCACGGTATCTGGATTATCTAACAATGTCTTTATCAACTTTGAAATTTGCACTTTCAACCATTTTCGTCAATCTTCTATTGTAGCATCGGTAGGCTTTGCTCTTAGTAGAGTAACCCAGAAAGATTCCTTCATCACTTCTAGCATCAAACTTGCTAATATCTTCATCTCTCTTGATATAGCATCTACTTCCAAATTTTGAAATACTTAACAATAGGCTTGTAACCAAACCATGACTCAAAAGGAGTCTTACAAAAATTACCATTAACATTTACCCGGTTGATAGTGTATATAACAATGCTTACAACTTCTCTCCAGTAGATATGAGGAACATTGCCTTCCAACATCATCATTCTAGTAGCATCTAGAATTGTTTTTTTCTTCCTTTCAACAACTCTATTCTGTTGAGGGGTCCAGGGAGTAGATAACTGTATTTTGATTCCATTCTCTTCACAAAATGAATTGAACTCCTGGGAAATGAACTCACCACCTCTATTTGATCTTAAGCATTTAACCTTCAGACTTGTCTCATTTTCTTCCATAGCCTTGAAACATTTGAACTTTTCTAGAGCTTCATGTTTTTCTCTCAAGAAAGCAACCCATATCATCCTAGACTAATCATCAATTATCAACATAAAGTACCTTTCTCCTTATAGACTTTTGATTTTGGATGGACCACATAGATCAGTATGAACCAACTCTAGTACTCCATTTGAATGATGTTGTTTGCTCCTAAAATAAATTCTTGTTCGCTTTCCCATTTGACATTCCTTGCATATAGTGTTAGTAGGCTTCACTAACTTAGGTAGATCTCAGACTGTCTGTGTGGAGCTTACTTTGACAATGTTATCAAAATTCACATGACATAGCCTCCTATGCCATAACCAACTTACATCAACTTGAGCAATTAAACAAATTTCACTAGCAGCACTTAGGTGAAAAATGTTAGCTCTTTTCTTTGTACCTGAAGCAATTACATTTACAAAGCTTCCTAATATCCTACACTTTCCATATTTGAAGTGAATATTGTATCCCTTGTCTACCATCTGTCCAACACTCAACAAATCATGCTTCAATCCTTCAACATAAAGGACATCATCAGTATTGTATTTACCACCAAGAGAAATAGTGCCTCTGCCACAAATCACACCAACATTGTTATCTCCAAATCTTACAACACCACCATCATACTTTTCCAAGCTTATAAAATTTCTTTTGTCACTAGTCATATGATGTGAGCATCCGTTGTCAATCACCCATTCATCCTTTTCATCAATTTTGGAAGCAAGATCTTTCTCAATATTCTGAATGTTAGCAGATTCATTGGACACCGTACCATTTTTATCTTCACCTTTACAATACATAAGAGAAGTTTTCTTGTCTTCAATTTTCTCTCTAATGAAGTGATGTTGAAGAGCAATGTGCTTGCTCCTTGCATGAAAAATTGGATTCTTTGCTAAAGCAATAGCACTTTGATTATCCCAATATAAAGGAGTAGGATCCATTTGAGATAGACCCAATTCTTCAAGTAATTTTACTAACCATAGTGCTTCTTTGGATGCATTAGTACTACCTTTATATTCAGCTTTTGTAGAACAATGAGACTTGATAAAATCATTTTCACTATGCTTAACATCACTAATCAAAATGTTAGAATTAGAAGTGATAATTAAATCATCAACATATAAAAATAATAATCACAATATCATTTTCACTATGCTTAATATATAAATTTGGATCATTTTTACTTCTAATGAAACCATGCGATAGAAAGAAAGCATAGCCCAAATTATAAAATGTCAACATATAGACATAGAAATAATAGATCTAGGTTTCCTCTCACTACATAATTGTATTGTAAAGGGAAATTGAATCAAGATTAATAATAAAGGACTTTGAAAAAATGGTCTTAAAGATGGTTTTTTTTTTAAAACCATAATGCCTTCAATAAAATAAAAACAAAGAAGTTTCAAGAACTTGATCCCCATCAATTAAGAAAATAGATCTAAGTTCATCATAAATAAATAAGTGCATACCATCAAAGTGGATGGGAATATTTTTGATGGGTCCCAAAAAAGACTCCAATGAGACTTGATAAAAATATATGATTTATTATAGATAGGGCTCCCTATGCAACATTATTGAAAATGTGACTAGCGCATAAAATATATATGTAAAGGGTCCATTGAGACTTGATAAAGAGATTAATTTGCAAGAAATATATATATATATATATGGAATAAATCCATCAAAAAGGAAAAAACTGCAATGAGCTTTTAATTTTCAAAAATACATAGATGAGATAAATCCATCAAAAAGACAAATTTACCAATAAAAAAATTCCCTTTATCAAAACAACATAATTGTAGATGAGAAGAAAACACTAGGTTTGTTTTAAATATTGTAATAGATCAAGCCTTAGGTAGAGAGAATGATAATTTCTCACAAAGTGTGATAGAAAGATCTCAAAGATATATTTAAATATGAAGGGGCACAAATCAAGCCACCTTGAATTAAAAAATATATATATTTAAAAACAATTGTGATGGAATAATGAGAATTGCATACTATGAGGTGAAAGATTATTAAGTAAATAAGTAATTAAGATGATATTCATGCATTCATGACTACATGAATATCCCCTTTTCATATTCCAAATATAACTGAGTAAAACAAGTACACTATTATTGGGTTGATCAAGTCCAGTAATAAAGTACTTGTGAAGTTATTTAAAAAACAAATATTTTATGTGAAGTAACATGTTGAGATGCACCTAAATCAATAACCCATTCAAAAGGTTTAGAAACATTAAAACTACATGTAAAAGCACATCTAGATTGATTACCATTGTTATGAAACTGTTGATTATTTTGATTCATAAGCTTTTTCTCATTTTGTTTTTTAAAACAAGTATTTTTCCAATGACCATCCTTATTACAATAAGTGCAATGTGGTCTCTTAGAAGAGTTAAAATCTCTATGATCATTGACATTATTATAATGAGGTTTGGAATTATAATGTTGTTGTTTAGAATGAGGTTTAAAATTTTGCTTATGATTAGACAAAAAAGCATGTTCATTAGACTTAAGATTTCCAAAATTCATCAACTTACCTTCTTCTTGTCTCAATAAATTGCGAAAAATACCATAAGTTAATTGAGTAGCTAAAGAAGGAATAGCTAATTGAGCATGAATATTAGTAATAAATTATTGAAACTGCCTAGGAAGACACTTTTTAAGAATAAGATGAATTAATCTAAGATTATCTAATTTTACTCCTAAACCATTCAATTGACTATTTAAAGCATCAAATTTCAATAAAAAATCATCCATAGATTTAAAATCAGAATAGTTCAAATCTTCAAATTAATCTTGAATGTGATTTTTTCTTGATTCATTTGTACTATCATAAATTGTTTTGAGTTTGTTCCATGCTTCATAGGCAGTTGTGCATGTTCCAATGTGAACATAAAGTTCGAGTGACATGGAGATACCTATGAGGCCAAGGGCTTCCTCATTTTTAAGATTCTATTTTTCGGTTTCATCTTTGGATGTAGATGAACCCGGTTTAGATTTAGGATCCATAACAACATTTAAAAGATGTTTAACACGAAAAATAAAAGTGATATGAGTCTTCCAAGAATGCTAGTTAGAAGAATTTAATTTAATTTATGGAATTAAAGTAGACATTGCAAAGATATTATAATGCACAAAAAACAACTTTACTAAAAGATATACTTGAGAAAGGAAATAAATAATTAAGCTTAAAAGAAGAAAAAAATAACTCTCCCTAAATAAATTTAAAGATTTGAAAGAAAATAAACTTCTTTAGATTAATTTTTAGAAATAACCTCCTTAAAAAGACAAAAATATATATATACTTGATAAAAGAAACTAAATGACTAATTTCAAGATACTAAGAACTTCTATTAAAAAACAAATAACAAATTAATTGATTAATATTATTATGAATATTATGTCAAATATTAAAATAAAATAATATTAATTTTGAAAAATAAATAATATTAAATTTATAAATATTTTAAAAAACTTTAAATTTAATATTAGAAGAAAATTAATTTAAATCTTTAAAACCTTTATTAAAAACTCAATAAAGAACTTTATATAACATTTATTAAAGATAAATATGAAAAAAAGAATTAAAAAATTAAACTTAAATATTTAAAAGATTGAATCTAAAACTTTATATTAAAAAAACTCATTTAAAAGAACTTAAGAATATGTTTCTAAAAGAAATCAAAGAAAGCTATATTAAAAAAGCTTTTATTTTAAAAATGCTAGATTAAAAATAAAATAAAAAATTATTACTTTTAAAATTTACTCATACCACGTGGTAAAAGCTATATGTGGCCCAGGAAGAAGGGGCCACATATGAGTAGGAAGAGGCTTGCAAAAGGGGGCCAAAGCTCAACATCAAAAAAATTATTATTGATACAATTTTTTTTATATATTTATTAATATTAATGAAAAAAATTGTAGAGGGGGATTTTTTAGGAATTTTTATAAAAAAATGTTTATTTATTATTTTGATTAAAGAAAATAGTTTTATAAAAAAAATAGTTAGTTTTTTAAAATAAATCTATTAAGATTTTTTACTTATTTAAACTTTTTTTTAAAAGATGTAGTAGACCTTTAGAAAGATTTTAGAAAGAAATTGAATAGGGTTGAAAGCCAAAAAAAAAAATTAAATAAATTTATTAAGATTTTTTACTAAACTAGGGATAGAGCCTAAGAAAATATTGATTTTTTTTAGGAAATTTGAACATGCAAAAATATAGCATGTAAAATATAGAGGATTTTTATTACAGATTTGTAAAAAAGTAGAGTAACCTTTTTCTAAAACGATTTCCAAAAAAAAATTATAGAACTAATGAACTCTTTTTTTTTTTTTTTTTGAAAAATAACCTTTTATTAGAGGTTTATAAATTTTTATGCAAAAATAGAACATGCATGCAAATTATACATATTTGAAACAATATTATAAATAAAATATCCTACATAAAAGGATTAGGAAAGCTTGAAATTTAGAAAAATGGGCTAACACTTATTGGGTATTTTTGTTTCTTAAAAAAAAAACACTAAATGCAAATAGATTAATTGAAATATGAAACTAGAAACTTGAAATTCCTACACAATAAAAAATAGGCTAGAAGACAAAAAAAATTCAAGATTAGACACTTTCTCTTCTTCTCCTCTTTGAGAGTGTCCCAAATGGTGTGTTGAAAAATATGGTAAACCTTCAACAATGTAGTTCACTAAATATTAGTAATACTAAGCTATAAAAGAGCATTGGAAAGTAATAATGAATGAGCAATTGTTTGAAGGAAAGAGATTGTCAAATAGATTGAAGCAGCCAAACCAAGCACCACCAAAGCAAGAGAGACACAAGAATTTGTTAAGGGGAAAAAACAAGAAAACACTCCAATATTATGAATGGAAGAAAAATGCCTAAAGAATAATACAAAGAGAGAGAGAGTTCCAGCCTTAGGCTTGCTTGCTTGAGTCTTGAAGAATGAGAGGAGAGACATCTCAATAAGTAGAGGTGAGAAGGATGATTTAGAATGTAAATCCCAACTCAATGGATGCCACCACTCATCTATGTGTGTGCAAAGTTTCACCTCTTAAGGAGGTGGTTATAAATATTCTTTAATAAAGGAATTAAAAAACAAGTCATCCTCACACATGTGTGAGATGACAAAAAAGATAAAAGGCTTGTAGGGATTTCTTTTGGAATATTCCTACAAGTTAATAAAAAATTACATTTAAAGAATAACCTTTACCAAGTAAAGATTAATCTTTTAACATGCACATCCATGTTTCTAGTAGTAATATTAAGAAACATGGATCTAAAACAAAGATAAAATTGATCATTGTGACAATCTTACAAGCACATAATAGAGATGACGCTAGATGATTTTGTATAGTGTTTATTAGATTCATAGAAAAAGTTCACATATATAGAGATCTGAGAGTTACTAAGAGGTATTGTGTCTAGGGTACTTTTCTATTTGATAGCCTTTGTTGAAAGATAAAAGATGACTAAGTAGATAAAAAAGACACAACTATTGATAGTCAAGTGTGGCATTCACTCCCATGGGGTGAAAATAGTGTTTGAATAAGGGTTTCTCATGAAATGATAATGTTAAAAAACATTGAGTATTACAGTGAGCAAACCTGGAGGCCTCATGCACCAAGGACAAGTCTTCTTGATAGTGGCAAATACATGCATGGATAGTTACAGAGAAAAATAGTTATGACTGAGGTTTTCATGAAGACATTATAACCTTTTAAAAGAAGTGATAGTACTATCATGATAGAGGGTAGTTACATTTATGAATAGAGGATTTTCACTATAAAAGGAGGTAGCAGTACATGCTTGACAATAGGGAAGTCACGAATGCACAATAACAAAATACAGTGGCAATGAACACACTAATCTTCACAGTGGATAGTATGATCTTGATAAAGAATGAGTCAAATGGAGAAAGAAAAGGTTTGGGTTTTTGAAAACCTAATAGCAACTTGACACCTATGTAGCATGAATGGCCATAGCCATTAGAGGAAAAATATCTCTCTTTTTTGAAAAGAAAACAAAAATGGAAAGAGTGTCAAGGCCATTTTTTTTGGAGAATTTCAAGTTCAAAAATGCAAAAAGAAGATTAAACTTAGAGATCCAGTATTTAAGACTTCGAAGTAGAAGTTTCAGGTAAATAAAACCCTCATATATGTGCTTAAACTTGGAGGTCGTGCATATAATACAAAGAAGCATGAAAGCTAAACCCTCGACATGTAAGAAGAAACCCAGAATGAAAAAAATGCAAATACAAAAGCTTTCAGCTTTTTACAGACCCTCAACCCTGTCTTTGCAAGAAAATTAGATTAGTTGTGAAGTTCTCAATGGACAAAATACAAAAAAAGAGGGTTTTAGTCTTTTCCAGAAAGCATGAGAAGAAGCTACAACCTATAAACAAATCAAAATATCAAAGTACATGGAGTACACAAAGATACCAGAAATTAATCTTCATTATTTCTACATAACAGAGCTCGAGTTGCAAATTCTTCTACGAAGTGGAGAGAAAATGTTGAAGATAAGTAGTTTTTATTATTTTATGTGCAAAGATGGGCTCGAAATGAGCGTTTTTCTGCAAAAATGCCAAGTAATATATAGAAATGCCAGGAAAAAATGTATGGAGCTGAAGACACGAAGGATTAAATATATTCATCTTTTTGCTCGAATTTGAGCTTTTTCTCTTTAGCAAATGAAATACAATGATGAAAAAAAATCTTTCGAAAGCTTACCTTAAGCTTTTCTTTGTTTTCCTTGCTATGAAATCTGTTTAAATCCTAATGGAGCTTCAAAAATCCGCCATGGCAATTTTTGGAAATGCTTGATGAAACCCTGTGGCGGCTAGGAGGAAGTTTCTAGATTTCAAAAATTTGAAAATGAAACTACTTTTGCTTCTTTCATCAATTTTGTGCTTAGGGTTTGCAAACCCTATCCTTTGGCTGATGGTATAAAGTGGTATTTTATCACTTTAATTTTTGAATATTTCATCAGTTATTGTATGGTGTGGGCAAAGACTTTAAGTATGCCTTCTAATGCATCCTTCTTATTTATGTCATCTATGTAAGTCTTTTAAGACTATTTTTTGTTTTTTTCTTAGTTTTCCATTAATCTTGCATAGAGATTCAATTGTAAAAGAATTTGATTTAAGTGATATTCTTATAAGTCACTTTAATCAAAATTGTTGTTGTTAATGCAAAAGATGTGGAATTCTTTGTAAGTGGCGAAGACGGTTTATAATTGAGTCTTATGCTTTTGAGAGCATATGGGGGATGTTAGATTCAGTTGTTAAACATATTGCAAGCATATAGGGGGGTTTTACACTCTTTTTGAGAGGGTAAGAGACATTCGGAGGGAATTAAGGCCTTTTTGACCAAGTTTGGAGTTAGTTTCTTATGCCTTTATGGTAGACTTGGTCAAGGTTGACTTCTTCAACACTTTAGAGCTCTTTTGGAGAAGTTTCAGTTGCTACTTTTAGGACTTTTTGAGGACATTCAGGATCATGGATTTTATAGTTCCTATTTTGGTGGATCTATTTGACTGAGCATATATTGACCTCTCTTTTCATTTGTGAAGTGGTTCTTGTATTTTTTTTGCTCTGTGACTTTTGTGAGTCCTTCAGAGAAATGATAGTTTTGTAACTATTTTGGACATGTGTAAGACCCCTTTGTTTTGCTTTTTTGATAAAACAGTGTTCTATTGGTTAGACCTTATTTTATGTTAGTGCTTTGACTTAGAACTCAGTTGTTGTTTGATCGCTATCTGTAAAGTGATGTGAATGTGATATTTTATTGTGATGGTATTTGATCCTGATGTTATCATTATGTCATGCTTTGGATTAGCATAGTGGATAATTGAATTAATGATGTTTATGCTTTTGATCATATTAATGATGTTAGATTCGCTAGTTAGTAATATTGTATTGGTGAAGGGGACGGGTCGCATCACTTGCTTGCAAATGCCCTACGATTCTATGATTCCCTCTTCATAGTGTGCTTTAATTTTAACTTATATATATATGCATGTGGATATACTCTGTGTTCATAGGTTGACAGGTACAAGACATCGACTCCACCTGGTTTCACAGGTTCGAGCGTGTCCAATGACCAATGGTATTTGATTGAGAGATAATAGCTAGGTTTTCCGTGTCAAGTCATCACCCTATTCCTAGTATGTCGTCAGGTGTTTGTCGAGTTGTGTTGCTTCGAATATTGTTCCCTCTCTTCGTTATTTAATTTCAAGTTAGAAAAGGGTAATTAAATGGCTTAATGTATTTAAGTTGTGGATTAATTTGTTCTGAGATTATGTTGAAATATAATTTATTTTATTATTAATTTAATCTAATTAATAAATAATTTAATCGTTGATTAAATCTATTTATTAATTAATTCAACTTATGATGTTGAAAGAATTTAATTTATTAATTTTGGAAATTATTAAATATTTGTTGAAATTGAAAAATAAGAAAAATGAGTTAAAAGTCAAATTTGAAAGTTTGAATTCAAAAAATTGAAGAAATTGAAATATCTTGCATTTTCTGTTTTGGAGAATTTATGAGGGTGGTTGTTGAATTTTTAGGGTTTTATCCTTATGTTTGAATTTGCATCACAATTTTGGATCATGGAGTTCTGAGAAAATTAAGAATGGAGAGAGGAAGAATTTTGCATTTTTGGTGGGTTTTGTTTGAATATGAGGAAACTGTTGATTGGAAGAGGGAATCCAAGCAAGGATTTGTGCACCCTCTGGATCTTCTCAAACTTTTGGAAACCAGGTTCATGTTATTAAATTGATATTGAAATTGAAAAGATTCTTGTATTTTGGAATTATTGTTTGCAAAACTCAATATTTGGAAACTCACATAGATTAAGTTTAGAAACATAGGAAACCCATGCTGACAACTGAGTTGGTTGCAAAAATATCTTCATAGAAAAAATATTTCTTCAATAAAATCTTTGTGTTCCTGGCTGGAATTGGGTTTGAATATTTTCTTTCAATTAATTATGCAAATTATCATTGGGGATTTAAATATATATATATGTATATATATATATATATATATATATATATATATATATATACATACATATATATATATAAAATATTCATATTAAGATTATGCTGTTGAAATATTTCAAAATGCCCTTTTGGAAGAGGTGCGGATTTCAAAATCCACAGGTTTTACTAGTAAAATAAAATAAAATAAAATTTATTTGGGAGGTCACTGGGGGCTCAACCCCCACCACACCCCATGGGATGCGGGTGGACGGAGCCGTGCCCAACGAAACCCCCCACCTCCTCCGTTTCGCCGCTTCCCTCCTCCCTCCACGCGCGGTTGTTGTGGGAATAGTCACCGCCATTGTTGGTGGCCCTGTTCACACAGCCACCACCAACAATGGGGCGGTTGTTCACATAGCCGCCAGTCACCCTACCGCTCGCGCCCTGCGCGCGACCTGTCGCCGCCCTGTGTGGAGTCCGCGTGGCCAAAGGGAATCCGCAGCCAAGGCAAACATGCAGCCGCTCCAACCCTAGAATGCACGCGGCCCGAGGTGTATAAGCCTCAATCAAATGCATAAGTTGCATTTTAATATAAATAAATAATAATAATAATAAATAAATTTTATTCTTAATATTTTATTATTATATTTACAATATTTTAATTATTAACATATATATGATTAAAATACATATATAGTAATAATTTAATATTGTATAATATATTAGTAGAATATTAAATGTTTATAGATAGTTGAAGATTTATTTTTAAAGTTATTTAAACGGAGGCACAATTTAAATTGTTTGAGAAATTTTAAAATTATTATAGAAATAGTTTAATTGATGGATTTATTTTGAAAATAATATAATTGAAAAGACAATTTAGAATTTAAAAGAAATGTGTGTAATAGCGAAATTAATTGATCTCATTTTAAATGATTTAGTTTGCAAGGGCGAACAGTTATTTATTTTAATGATGTATTCTGAATCATAGAAGTAAATGCTTATTTTATGATTTAAGGAAATTAGGGAATTAAATGTTTTGTTTAATCTTCATCCTTTGTCTAAAAGAGACGTTATTTGAATCAGTTTAATGTGCAATAAATTATTGAATGTTATTGAAGGGAAATGGATTTAATGTATCCAGAATTAGTTTAATTCCTTGCAACTTGCCTTCATGATTGTTTTCCTCTGAGTTCATGTTTTGGGGAAAGGGGGTTAAGTGTATTTAATCTATAAGTCTTCTAGAGGACCCTAGAGGTTGGGGGTTGTCATCTTGTGATGTCGATTGTTTGTTAATTCCCTTGGGTAGTGCATGAAGATATGTCAATGTCATATCTGTTTTCCACGAATGGGAATGTTTTGTGCCTCTTGTGAAGGGAGTGGATTTTGTAATGTGTGCCTCCTTGTCAAGAGTGGTTTTGTTATTGTTGTTACCTCTAGTGTTTGGAGATGGTTTTATCTTTTTCGCCTCCTGAGAAAGGAGTGGACGTGTTATCTTGTTTGTGCCCTTTGATACCCTTGGTGTTTGGATGGTATGTGTGTTGTCAAGTAGAAGAGTGGCTTTCGTAGGGGCCAAAGCCTGGAAGAGGTAAACTGGGTAACTTACGGAGGTGGTTTAATCAAGTGATAACTAAAACAAAACCTAGAAGATTAGGTGGTACTTCTCACTAATCAAGATAATTATGCCTCACTCATAGACACAAGGGCTCGTTTAGACTTGGGATGAGTGGGAAGGTATGGAATGGCAAGGTCATATATCTTGTCTGTACGAAAGGTATTTGATTCCACATGAGTGAGTATGGGGGCCGGGAATTTGGTAGAGGCCACCAAGATAACCCTTAGTGGGGGTTGGAGCCTAGGAAGAATCCTAGAGGATAACCCATGATGAACTGTGTGATGACACTCTGTCTAGGACAATAGTTGGTACTTGTTTATTGTGGGTATGGTTTCCATAACATACCTGATGTGACAACTGTTGGTACTTGTTTATTGTGGGTATGGTTTCATAACATACCTGATGTGACCATAGTCGGTATTTGATTATTATGTGTATGGTTCTCTTAACATACTTGATCTGCTGTTATTTGGAAACAATGTGACCTTATAGAGTTGTACTTGTGTTGTACTCATGATGCTCTTGAGTTGTTCTTATGTGGTACTTGGGTTGTACTTGTGATGTGCTTGTGTGGTACATGTGATTGGTTGTTTTAGTTTGGTTTAGCTATGATTTAGCCTGTGTCTAGAGGTAGATGGTCTTGGCTAGGATTCCTTGTTACTATCTCCTAGCATGAGGGGTGGGCCTTTGGGTTCCACTTGGTTGGGTGGTATGCACCTAAATCCGTTGGGCTTTCTTCATGTTCTTGTGGATGAGACTTTTAGTTGGAGAGCTCATGGGTTTTAGTATCAGTTCTTGTTGTATTTCATTTCAGTTGATCTTGTATTATTTTACCCCTCAGTTGTTATTGAGGTGGAAATTGTAATTGTAATTATGATTAAAGATCTTGCCTCATTTAGGGAATGAGAGTTGTAACCTTATTGTTTAATGAACGGTTTGATGAGATTGGACAGTTATCTTTATGCTTGATGTATGTTATCTTAATTGGAATGTATGTGTTTAATTATTGTCTAAATAATTGACATAGTTTATATTCATATTGTTGTTGTGGGTTGTTAAGTAATCTCAGTATCGTAACCTTAGGGGATGGTTGCATTGGGAAGCGAACTTACGTATTATTTGTCCTTAAACAAAAAAAAATTAGCCTGTTTAAGTAGTTGTTTGCAACATCCTCTAGGGTCGCATGGCAAGGCGTTACACATGGTATAATAGCCTAGGTTTAAACACTGGGTTCTCTGGGTACATTTGTGCCCACTGTGTTGTCCTTGCGAATTGTTAGTAGAATGGTTAAGTGATCACATGTTCATGGCATCTACTTTAGCATGATGTACTCTTTGAAAAAGAGTAGTGTGAAGGAAACCTGATAAAAGGTTTTGGTTGTGAAGTTTTGTTACGTATCCCATGAGTTTGGAATTGAATGTTCCTATGGGATTATGTATGTAGTAGTACCTCGGTAAATGTAGGAAGCTAGTATTTGTATCTTGTTTGAGTCTCGCGGATACACTCTGGGTTATGTGAATTGCGTGCTCCTTTCGCATCACATGAGGGCTATTATCATTCTTGTCGGACATTGTTTCCTCCTTCCTCATTTTGTGGCTAGTAACTAGTCACACAGTTGTTGTATAGTGAAATTTAAAGATTGTGAACTTTCTTTCAGTTATTGATGATTCTTTTTGGTTGTGTGTGAGGACCGACACTTTGTTTATATTTGATTGTGAAGGTTAGCCACAACTTGTGATCTTATTTTCTTATAACCCTAGTGGTTATAAATTTGATTTAGTGTTGAAATTACACGTATCTATTTCTTTATTGTTGAAATGGAACTTCAATTTTATCTTCTTTATGAACTTGGTGGCTAAGCTAGTTATCTTTGTTGTTTTCAATGTTGGTTATGTTTTGTATTGTAATTCCTCTCCAAGGACATATGATACAGACTTGGTGAGTGTGTACAAGGAAGTAGATGCAGGAAACGTTGAGGATGGGGGTATGTGAGGTTGTTTTGCAGCTAGGACCCACTACTCACCTTTGTTGTGATGACTATCTCTTGGAGGATGATCACCTTATACAATAAGAGACAGGTCATTGTGGTCTTGTTGGATTTATTTGAATTGGATAGTTGTTCATGGTTCATGGATTATTTTATCATGGACCGATATGTCGCTTTCTAAGTGGTGTGTATTGGTATGTATGTGTATTATGTATGTTAATCTTTGGGTGTGTGTTTTTGGAGACTTGTTTGGATTGGAATTGTACTTGGTTGAGTTGTATATGGCACAGATTGTTGTTGTTTTTATGTGGAGGCTTGGAGTGGTTTAGTTTCGAAACCCTTGGTTATGTGTGATTGTATGGAGTTTGCACTAGGGGTAGTTGCAGGCTTCCAAGAGTAAGCCTAACCCTAGGGGGGGAGGATGTAAGACCCCTCCATTTTTCTCTTTTGATCAAATAGTGTTATGTTTGTTAGACCTTATTTTATGTTAGTGCTTTGACTTAGAACTCAGTTGTTGTTTGATCACTATCTGTAAAGCAATGTGAATGTGATATTTTGTTGTGATGGTATTTGATCCTGATGTTATCATTATGTCATGCTTTGGATTAGCATAGTGGATAATTGAATTAATGATGTTTATGCTTTTGATCATATTAATGATGTTAGATTCACCAGTTAGTAATATTGTATTAGTGAAGGGGACGGGTCGCATCACTCGCTCGCGAGTTCCCTACAATTTTGTGATTCCCTCTTCACGGTGTGTTTTAATTTTAACTTATATATATATGCATGTGGATATACTTTGTGTTAGCAGGTTGACACGTACAGGACATCGACTCCACCTAGTTTCACAGGTTCAAGCGTGTCCAATGCCCAACGGTATTCGATTGGGAGATAGTAGCTAGTTTTTTCATGTCAAGTCGTCACCCTAGTCCTAGTATGTCATCAGGTGTTTGTCGGGTTGTGTTGCTTCAAATATTGTTCCCTCTCTTCGTTATTTAATTTCAAGTTAGAAAAGGGTAATTAAATGGCTTAATGTATTTAAGTTGTGGATTAATTTGTTCTGGGATTATGTTGAAATATAATTTATTTTATTATTAATTTAATTTAATTAATAAATAATTTAATCATTGATTAAATCTATTTATTAATTAATTCAACTTATGATGTTAAAAGAATTTAATTTATTAATTTTGGAAATTATTGGATATTTGTTGAGATAGAAAAATAAGAAAAATGAGTTAAAAGTCAAATTTGAAAGTTTGAATTCAAAAAATTGAAATAATTGAAATATCTTGCATTTTCTGTTTTGGAGAATTTATGAGGGTGGTTGTTGAATTTTTAGGGTTTTATCCTTATGTTTGAATTTGCATCACAATTTTGGATCATGGAGTTTTGAGAAAATTAAGAATGGAGAGAGGAAGAATTTTGCACTTTTGGTGGGTTATGTTTGAATCTGAGGAAACTTTTGATTGGAAGAGGGAATCCAAGAAAGGATTTGTGCACCCTCTAGATCTTCTCAAACTTTTGGAAACCAGGTTCATGTTATTAAATTCATATTGAAATTGAAAAGATTCTTGTATTTTGGAATTATTGTTTGCAAAACTCAGTATTTGGAAACTGAAATAGATTAAGTCCATAGGTTTTACTGGTTAAAAAAATTAAAATAAATAAATAAATAAAAATTTATTGGGGAGGTCGCTGGGGGCTCGACCCCCACCGTACCCCATGGGAGGTGGGTGTAGGGAGCCACGCTCAGCACAACCCCCCACCTCCTTCGTTCCATCGCTTCCCTCCTCCCTTTGCACGCGGTTGTTATGGGAACAGCCACCGCCACTGTTGGCAGTGTTGTTCACACAGCCACCGCCACTGTTGGCAGTGTTGTTCACACAGCCACCGCCACTGTTGGTGGCGTTGTTCGCACAGCCACTGCCACTGTTGGTGGTGCTATTCACACAACCACCGCCACTATTAGCGGCGTTGTTCACACAACCACCACCAACAATGGGGCGGTTGTTCACACAGCCGCCAGTCACCTTGCCGCCCGTGCGCTGTGCCCTGTGCGCGACCTGCTGCCGCCCTGTGTGGAGTCCACGTGGCCAAGGAAAACATGCGGCCACTCCAACCCTAGAACGCACACAGCCCGAGGTGTATAAGCCTCAATCAAATACATAAGATGCATTTTAATATAATAATAATAATAATAATAATAATAAATAAATTTTATTCTTAATATTTTATTATTATATTTACAATATTAATTATTAACATATATATGATTAAAATACATATATAGTAATAATTTAATATTGTATAATATATTAGTAGAATATTAAATGTTTATAGATAGTTGAAGATTTATTTTTAAAGTTATTTAAACGGAGGCACAATTTAAATTGTTTGAGAAATTTTAAAATTATTATAGAAATAGTTTAATTGATGGATTTATTTTGAAAATAATATAATTGAAAAGACAATTTGGAATTTAAAAGAAATGTGTGTAATAGCGAAATTAATTGATCTCATTTTAAATGATTTAGTTTGCAAGGGGGAACAGTTATTTATTTTAATGATGTATTCTGAATCATAGAAGTAAATGCTTATTTTATGATTTAAGGAAATTAGGGAATTAAATGTTTTGTTTAATCTTCATTCTTTGTCTAAAAGAGACATTATTTGAATCAATTTAATGTGGAATAAATTATTGAATGTTATTGAAGGGAAATGGATTTAATGTATCCAGAATTAGTTTAATTCCTCACAACTTTCCTTCATGATTGTTTTCCTCTGAGTTCATGTTTTGGGGAAAGGGGGTTAAGTGTATTTAATCTGTAAGTCTTCCAGAGGACCCTAGAGGTTGGGGGTTGTCATCTTGTGATGTCGATTGTTTGTTAATTCCCTTGGGTAGTGCATGAAGATATGTCAATGTCATACCCAGTTTCCACGAATGGGAATTTTTTGTGCCTCCTGTGAAAGGAGTGGATTTTGTAATGTGTGCCTCCTTGTCAGGAGTGGTTTTGCTATTGTTGTTACCTCTAGTGTTTGGAGATGGTTTTATCTTTGTCGCCTCCTAAGAAAGGAGTGGACGTGTTATCTTGTTTGTGCACTTTGATACCCTTGGTGTTTGGATGGTATGTGTGTTATCAAGTAGAAGAATGGCTTTCGTAGGGGCTAGAGCCTAGAAGAGGTAAATTAGGTAACTTACGAAGGTGGTTTAATCAAGTGATAACTAAAAAAAAACTTAGAAGATTAGGTGGTACTTCTCGCTAATCAAGATAATTATGCCTCACTCATAGACACAAGAGATCGTTTAGACTTGGGGTGAGTGGGAAGGCCTGGAATGGAAAGGTCATATATCTTGTCTGTATGAAAGGTATTTGATTCCACATGAGTGAGTATGGGGGCTGGGAATTCGGTAGAGGCCACCAGGATAACCCTTAGTGGGGGTCAAAGCCTAGGAAGAATCTCAGAGGATAACCCATGATGAACTGTGTGATGACACTCTATCTAGGACAACAGTTGGCACTTGTTTATTGTGGGTATGGTTTTTGTAACATACCTGATGTGACAACAGTTGGTACTTGTTTATTGGGGGTATGGTTTTTGTAACATACCTGATGTGACTATAGTCGTTATTTGATTATTATGTGTATGGTTCTCTTAACATACTTGATCTGCTATTATCTGGAAGCAATGTGACCTTATAGAGTTGTACTTGTGTTGTACTCGTGATGCTCTTGAGTTGTTCTTATGTGGTACTTGGGTTGTACTTGTGATGTGCTTGTGTGGTACATGTGATTGGTTGTTTCAGTTTGGTTCAGCTATAATTTAGCCTATGTCTAGAGGTAGATGGTCTTGGCTAGGATTCCTTGTTACTATCTCCTAGCACGAGGGGTGGGCCTTTGGGTTCCACTTGGTTGGGTGGCGTGCACCTAAATCCGTTGGGCTTTCTTCATATTCTTGTGGATGAGACTTCTAGTTGGAGAGCTCGTGGGTTTCAGTATCAGTTCTTGTTGTATTTCATTTTAGTTGACCTTGTATTATTTTACCCCTCAGTTGTTATCAAGGTGGAAGTTGTAATTGTAATTATGATTAAAGATCTTGCCTCATTCGAGGAATGAGAGTTGTAACCTTATTGTTTAATGAACGATTTGATGAGATTGGACAATTATCTTTATGCTTGATGTATGTTATCTTAATTGGAATGTATGTGTTTAATTATTGTCTAAATAATTGACATAGTTTATATTCATGTTGTTGTTGTGGGTTGTTAAGTAATCTCAGTCTCATAACCTTAGGGGATGGTTGCATTGGGAAGCGAACTTATGTATTATTTGTACTTAAACAGAAAAACAATAGCCTATTTAAGTAGTTGTTTGCAACATCCTCTAGGGTTGTGTGGCGGGGCGTTACAACATGTTAAACAACAGATCCTTGATTATTAATGGAGATAAAGAGTATTTTTCCTTCTCATTCTCTGTTTTATTGTGTGCATGTTAGCTAATTGATATAACTACTTGTGAAGTTATTTTATTTCCCTATAGTTTTTGTCTCAATGAAAGCACCTTTTATAGAAATAATGTATGTTCCAAGTCATAGGATGTGTTAAATGTAGGTTTTCTAGCTGTGAGAGATATCTTTCTTGCTAGAGGTGAAATTCTCATGCCTTCCTATGAAACACTAATGCAAGAAACATATTATTTTGGGTTGTGTAAGCCTAAATTTTCCATTGATTAAACTGTGTATGCAAGCTATTTGTAGGTCTAATGAATATTTAGGTGCATCACCATAGGATTTTTTTTTCAATTTATGTTATCTCCTTCTATTTGTTTCCTTTGCAAGTTTAGTAGAGTATTTTTAGGTGACACCATAGGAAGTCGGCGTTATCTGGAGATTCACTCTAATTTGTTGGGTGACCCGCAGCCTAGGAGTGATTCCATGTTTCTTTGGAATGCTAGGTCCTACAAATTAACTTGTTAAGTCTTGTAGCTTACTTAGGGTTCAATTTCAAGAGACAACAATACCCTCTCTCATTTTTTAATATTTACAATCCATTTGGTTGTGGTGAAAGTTTTTTCTACCCTAGAAACCGTCAAATGCATTCAATGAAAATTTATAATTTTGCATAAATTTTGTTCAGTCCATCGTGCGACCAAACCAACATTGCCAAAATGTCTGTAAGTGGGTAGGTTTATGCTAGGAAAGGTCCTATTTTTCACCCCAACATGTTGGATCATTCCAAGCTATGTTGTACCAACACTCTCTCTTAAGATCCGCAAATGCCAAAAAGTGATGAAATTTGACGAGTTGTTTCTCAAAAACCATAGAACTTACGATTTATTTTTTCTGAAGTTAAACTAAGTTGTAGGGTTCCTCTGCAATACCCTCTCTCATTTTTTCATATCTCTAATCCATTTGGTCATGGTGAATTTTTTTTCTACCCTAAAAATTGTTAAATGTATTCAATGAAAAGTTGCAAGGTAGCCTAATTTTTGTTACATTCATCATGCATCCAAACCAAAAGTGCCAACATGTCTAGGTGGTTGGGATTATGCTATGAAAGGTCCTATGTTGTACCCCACCATGCCTAATAATTCCAGGCTACATTGGATCGGTGCCTTCTCTTAAGAATTCTAAATGCCAAAAAGTGGTAAACTTTGATGAGCTATTTCTTGGAACCCATGACACAAACATTTTTTAAATATATGGGAATTTGTAGGGTCCCTATACAATACCCTATCTCATTTTTCATATCTGGAATCCATTTGGTCATGGTGAAAATATGTTTGCTACCCCAAAAATTGCCAGATACATGCAATGTTAAGTTACAAGGTAGCCTAATTTTTGTTTTGTTCTATGTGAGACCAAACCATCAATGCAAACATGTTTGGGTGGTCATGTCTATGCTAGGAATGGTTCTACTTTACACCTCAACTCTCCAAGATATTTCAGGCTACATTATGTGAGTGTTTTCTCTTAAGATCTTTGTTGTCCAATTTTCAATAGTTTTTGAAATTATTAGTTAGTTTTTGTCTTCAATCTATAAAAAAACATTCATATTTAAAAAATTGAAACATTTTATTTACATATTGCTTGATTAACTAGAAAAATGTATAAAAGTTTCTAAATGTTCAATGGAAGATATTAACTATACATATATAAAAACCTACTAAAAATGTACAAAAATCACGCATTTACAATGAATTGGTACAATCATAGTACAATATTGGTAATTTATATATATATAATTAGGTTTACATAGATACAAATCAGTTGATAATATTTACAAAAAAAATTGTGTTTCCAACATTTCATAGAATACATGGTTGTTTATACATACAAAATTTTAGTTGTACATAGATACAAATCAACTGATGATATTTACAAAAAATCACATTTCATACAATTAGTACAATGAATAGATGATATGTCAATTAACCAATGATATATACCAAAATTTCAAACTTGTTCTACCCTTACATAGAATAAATTTGATCCAATGCTTCAACACATTGAATACCTACAATTGACCCAAATTCAATCTATTGAACATTATGCATAAGCTCTAACCCTTATAGTGTCAAGTATTGCCTCATGGTCAACTTCGTGAACTTTCCGTAAATTCTTATTAAGTGGTCTACCACAATATTTAATCAATTTAATATTCATTGCAACAACAATGTTAAAGTAATGAATAATATGTCGATGTGTGTCAAAGTTCTCAGACAACCAAACATTTGATTTCTTAATAGGGTACCTTCTAAGCCATGTTCTTGTGATAACAAAAGAACCTATTGGATACTTAATACCATCTCCATCAATGATTGTGGTAGTCAATTTTTTTATCCCCTTTATACAATGGCACACAAAATAATCAATTCTTTCTTCATTATTCTAATTAGCAATAACTGCATACACATGATCTGCATTTCATTAAGTGGATAAATTAATTCCACAAACCATGTACAATGTAATAAAATAACTTAAAAATTTAATTTTAACTAATTAATAAATCACAATACCTGGTTGCACTAGGTTAAATACATGGTAAAAGTCCATTGATACTTCCATTTGGTTTAATTGTAGTGGTTGTGGAACTTGATATGTGTCAATAGGAACTAAAGGAATACAAGACCATTTGTCAACCCAATTTTTTGACTCACAATCTTCCCATACAAAATCCATACATGAAGGATAAAGATAAAAACATGCAATCTCTCTCACATAAATAAGAAGTGAACTTGCATTTGAACTTCTAAACAAGTGAAACTCCTATAATTGTACACCAATCTTGGCATTTTGCAATATTAGATTCATTTATCAACCAAAAATATTTAGAAACCATAGACTTACCTTTATTATTACCTAGTCCCATTATGGATTTACACCATTGCACAATTATTTCATTATGACACCAAATAAATCAATTATGAATAATAAATTCAAGACATAAATTGAATAGCTATTTTTTTTCATAACACAAAATTTCCAAATTAATGAATTATATTCATTCCCAAATGTCAAATTGTCCTGGATTACATAGTTTGACTAGGCTATCATTGTCACGTAGTCAACTAAAATTTTACATCAAGTAGTACAAAGTACAATAATCAAAAGATGGAATTCCTTGTGATTCCAGTTCAATGCTTGCCACAATTGGTGGATGAGAACATGGTTCGGGCACTTTTCCACCCAACCACGAAGCCATTCTTCCTAAGAATTCTTCCTAACTCGAAGAATACCCAACCCTACACGAAATACTTAGCAAGAGAAAATGATATGCAAGGTGGAATCTAGTGCATGTCTAACATAACTACTTGCATTTCTATCCATAATTAGAACATGCAAGATCAATGTTAGGAAATGGTAGAGAGTCACATCATAAAAGTTAGTCCATTCAATATTATGGGCTACAAATCCTTGTCCAAGCATAAAATGTATACAGCTACAAAATGATAATTTTCAAAAAAGAAAAACCTATACCCTCTGTTATTCCACTTTTGGCACCCATCCTGGAAGGAAATTTCTGAATTCATAAGGAAACACCCTTACCTTCTAAAATTTTAGTTTGCAAACATACAATTTGGTTTATAAAAGGTTATTCTAGCCAAACTTCTTATGATAATAAAAATAAAAATTCTACAAGAAAAATATGCATATGATTCGCTTAGGCAATCTTGAATTCAAATAGATTTTTGAAAAGAAAACTAAACCATATTTATTTCTTTTTGTATGTTATGAAACAAACATTCAACAATTTAACAGGTTCTAGTTTCATCAAATAAATGAGCGTTCATGCACATTTGACATCACATGCATCAGAATACATATTACAAATATTTCTTTACAAAATGAAACTTATAAAATTCAATTAAACTCAAAATAAATTGTTAAAAGAAGGTATATCGTATGTATGTGTATATACATAATTGGTTTATGTATATACACACATGGCCTTCAATTACAGTATTAAAGTATGTGTATACATTATTTTACTAAACAAAAAAGAACCATAATCCACACAGAATGTTATGCTTCCAATTCCATATAATGTGCAAAAAAGATAACATTAAATATTATTAGATAACCCATTATCCTTTTAAAATTTTAATTCAATAAGATAAGTTTAAGGATTTTACAAGTATTCACTTTGTTTCAGAAATAATTCTTCAAAAGTTTCACATATATTTTCACAA
Organism: Sequoiadendron giganteum; assembly: GCA_007115665.2. Lineage (NCBI taxonomy): Eukaryota > Viridiplantae > Streptophyta > Pinopsida > Cupressales > Cupressaceae > Sequoiadendron > Sequoiadendron giganteum. The sequence continues at coordinate 622,554,999 of CM021102.1, read as the reverse complement.
TAAGTTAAGAATGTTTTATTTATTCATTTAACACATTATTTTCCCTTTAAGTAATTGTTTCTAATCATTTTTCCAGATATGCAATCATTTGTTTCAAACATATTAACAAAGAATTCTCTGGTTTCTATCATTTAGACTAAATTTTATTGATTTTTCCGACTATAGATCAAGCTACTTGGAAGTTGGTGATTCATGAGTCAATTTTCTCTAGGGATTAATGGTATTTGTTTGGTGAACATACTACAACAAATCCTTATGCTTAGCTCCCTTTTTTGCTCCGTTTTTGCTTCCACTCACTATTTTAAGGTATTTTTCTCTAATTTTTTGAAAAAGTCGGTGCTATTTATTGGGACGGTGCTATTTTTGGCATTTATTTCACCGATCAGAACAAGTAAGCACCACTTAGCACCTAAATTAGCCCAATTTTAGCACTGATTTTAGCACCTAGTTTTGAATGAGTTTTTCACTGACATTATTGCCTAATTTAGCACCTACTTTAGAGCTTGCTTTAGTGCCTCATTTAGTGCCTATTTTTTTTTATCTAGCAGGGATTAGGGGTGTTAGAACAAAACAATCTTCCCCAATATTCAGTGGCTTTCAATTGCTTGCCTAAATTTCACTTGCATCAAAAGATCCATCAAGCCTCAACCCCAATCTCTCAACCTTCAACCTTAAACCCTAAACTCTTAACCCTTATACCCTCTACCCTAAACATTGAACCCTAACCCCTAATCCTTCAACCATATACCCTAAACACTCTACCCTCAACCCTTAACCATCAACCCTAAACCCTTAAACCTTCTACCCTCTACCCTCAACCCTAAACCCTCAACCCAATACCCTAAACCATCAACCCTATACAGTATTCAACACTAATCAATTTCCTATTAGCAAGTGCATCCACAAAGATGTTAGCTTCCCTATAGCAATTCATAATTTCAAAGGAAGAAAAATTATGAAGAAGAGACAATATATGTCCCAACAAATAGTTCAAGTGCTATTTTTTAGAAGCCTTCCTTGATAGGGAATTAACCACCATTGACGAATCACCTCAATGAGGATTAAAAAAAAATATTCTTCAAATCCATGTCTATTGTAAATATACTTCTATTGTGGCACTAAACTAACAATTTGTAAAAAAATTTAGGTGGGTTCGTTACTACTATTGGATGTGTCTTTTCATTTCCCAAGTGTCTTAATCCTTCCAAGCTACATCATACTAAAAATGTCCCTTAAGAGAGATAAGACAAAAACAAGTTCTAAAGTGATCTTTTTTTAATTTCTAGCCTCACATAGGCTCCCTTATCATTGTACATGTGTATACAAGCATTATTCAAACACTAAAATAATCAAAGGATTTTACTAGCTATATGATGGAAACTCATTATTTTGACACATTATAACATCTTCTACATATTTCTTATCACTCCTTGAGCTTCAAATAAATTGAGAAATCCTAAAGCATATACCTTGCAAGGTATTACATGAGTAATTGAAAGAGAAGGATATGGATATACATTGAAATAGAAAATATTTAAATTGAGAGAAAAAGAGAGGTGGATCCTTAAATGTATAGGTGCTATCAAAGAATCATATTTTTATCACTATCAACAATAAAAATAATATTAAGTTTGTAGTTAGTGTTGAAACCATTTTAAAAATTTATTGTCACTCCTAACAAGTAATATTAAGCCTTATTATTCAAACAACTCAAATAGTTTAAACCATTTAAGCCTTGAATACATGAAACATATATATATATATATATATATATATATATAGATAGATAGATCTCAATAAAGCCATGAAGGTATACATAATGTTTTTAAAATTTCATATAGTGTTATAAGGTCTAAAATGCCATATATACATTTGATGAATGTCTAAATAAATTCATATAGGAATAAAATTGTACACATTGATAAAATATAAATACATACATATAAATCCATATAGGTATATACAATGATATACATTAGAATAAAAATCTACATCTACATTTCATGAAGGTGTACAATAAATGTGAAAATATATATAATTATGGAGTGTCATTAAATGATCAATGACTCTTTCTTTATTAAGAATATGGAGAATCAATATCATAGTTGGTAGCTCTCCTTTTCCAATTAGACTTCCTAGGCTCAATAATTTTTTTAGCTTCACCTATTAATGCAACTAAACCATATATACAATAGTATATAAATCTTGGATAAAATTAAATAAGTAAATAATCACTTTCCATAAATTAATGATCCTCTACTTCTCTTCGTTTACCTAGATGGGCTAGATTCACAAAGTGGAGTTGCCTCCTCTTATGGAAAGAATGAAGAAATAAATCAAACTAAAAATAAATATCATTTATTTACACTAAGTGGTGTTAGATAAAATAAAAAATACATAATGTTATTTATATTACTAGCTCATACCTATGTGAGAGCCTTATGAGATAAAATCTCCATAGCAATTCCCATATCCTAGAAGAGTGTGTATTGATGTCATTAACTAAAAATAGGAATAACATTATTTGACCAAAATAGTCATAACATTATTTACATACATAATGAATAAAATTAATAAAACTTATCCTTTAATGAAATTTGATAACTAAGTAAGTACCAGTAATGTTTCATAATATTCCAAGTCCAAAATCCACTTCTTCATCATCAAATTATCATTTTAAGATTAACATTGATAAATGATACAAATTAACATATAGTAATTTTTCCATTTTATTACAAATTACATACATCTTGACTTGGCATGCCTAGATAAGCATATGATGAAGAATTGGCATATGTAGGATGCATAATTTAACCTTATAATTTTATAATACATATAATTAATGTTTATAATTGATTGATATAGTTAATTATAAATTTCAATAGGAAATATACTAAATTGCATAAACTTATTGAAAACTACCTATTTTTTAATACTAAAATTTGCATCCAGTAACTCATTTGTCAAGAGCATACTATCCAATATATAAGAATGATGCACTTCACGTTGTACGACATAATCATTAAACTATGGTGCATCTTCTTCAACATATGTACATATTTTATGACCATGAATATTTTTTTCTACATACTTCATCATAAAATTATTAGACCCATTATCACATATAGACCCACAAGAATGGTGAATGTTTCATGATTCCATAATGGAATTCCTAATTCGATGATTATTTTATGATGCAATTATGACATGTGGAATTAATATGTCATTTTTATCCAATGAACTCATCTTGGGGTTTGGGTGTTTATTTTCTAACTAGGTTTTTGGGTGCCACTTGTTTTGGTGGTTTTAGATCATGGTTTTGTAATCACTACTTATATTTATATGATGTTTGAGATTTAATTTTAAATAAATCAATTTCTAGGTAATGATATGCTACTAGAGTCACTCTAAATATTTGGTTGGTGATACTTGTTAATTTAAGATCAGAAATGAATGCAATCAGAAAATGCAACACATAAGACAATTAACACAACAAGATACCCTAGGAAAACCCTCCAACCTAAGGGAGAAAAACCAAGCCAATATATCTCTTATATATTGAATTACTTAAGAGCAGTAATCTGCTTACAACTTAGGCCAACACAATGCTGAATTTGATACAATGAATAATTCACACCTCTCCTAGATGCAAGTACAAACTGAATATAATAATCTACTGATACAAAATGATGATCTGCTGCTCAGATCAACCTCCTCTTCACAAATGCCAACTTCTCCTTGAAATCAATCTGCTGAATGAACTTAATTAAATTTTCTTGATATGCCTTGCATATATAGGTGATTTCACAAGAGACACACCTCTTCACCAAGAGAGATCGGCCTCTTTAGGAAACACAACTTTGTGTAGAGGAGCGATTATCTAGAAGGAGTCACCCTTAAATAAATCATCATTAAATAAAATCGCATTTAATTAATTACATATAATAGTGATGAAGTCGGCCCCTTCATGAAATCATTATCTCAAATAAATATATATATAAAAAATTGAATAGCTATCAACTACATTCAATTTTATCTTCTTCTTGTGCGCTTGGAAGTTTCTCACGCAGTTGTCTCAAAATCAACACTCCCTCTCAGCTAGAGAGGAATACTTTCAACTGCACAAGACATATCACCTCAATGTGATGTCTACCACAATGGCTACAACCAATTGTGGAAAGGAAGAATATCACCTCATCGTGATATCATATATCACCTCAACATGATATAAACCATAATAGCTACAACCATGTATGGTATGTAAGTCTTCATCACTTGTGTGATGTTATCACCTCAACATGACTTTCACCATGGATCTCCCAGAGGGTGAAACACAAGTACAAGAAATCATCACGGATTCTCTCATGTGATGTTGTCATGGAGTCACACACATGAAATCCACCATGAATCTCTCAGAGGGTGGAAACAAGGTATTTCACCTAAAATCTCAAAGAGAAAAGCATTAACAAGGGATTTCACCTCAAACTTCTCTCACAGAGAAGAAATCATTAAGCAGGCTCATTGATGTTGAGACTCTTTCTCAGTTAAGGTTGGATTCTCCACCATACCAAGCTTATCTCAAAAGTACACAAACTTGATTCTGGAGAGAGGCTTGGTAAGAATGTCAGTCATTTGTTCATCAGTGTTGATATACCTTAGCTGCATAGCCCTCCGTAGTACCATATCTCTAATATAGTGATACTTGATCTCAACATGCTTGGTTTTGTCATGAAACACAGGATTGACAGAAAAATTCACACAACTTTGGTTATCACAATGAATGATATTATGATCCATTGACTATCCAAACAATCCTGCAAGGAGCTTATGAAGCCACACTACTTCCCGAGCTTCCATACAAGCTGCAATGTATTTTTCTTTTGTTGTACTCAACGCTACAAATGACTGCTTCCTACTACACCAGGATATCATAGAAGAACCTAAACTGAAGCAACAACCAGAGGTACTCTTCTGATCTTTGACACACCTTGCCCAATCAAAATCAGTAAAACCATGTAGCTCCAAATCCACACTTGAAGAATATTTCAATCCATATCCAATTGTGCCACGCAAGTATCTTAGGATATGTTTAGCTGCAACAAGATGTATCTATCTCGGTACATGAACTAACTAAGTGCACTCACAACATAAAAAATATCTGGTCTAGTGTTAACTAGATACATCAAGGACCTAATCAGTTGTTGGTACATAGTAGGATCCACCAAGTCTGAACTGGCTACAACCTCTTTCAACTTATGAGAATTTGTCTCCATAGGTGTAGACATAGGTTTGCAATCAATCATACCAGACCTTTTCAAAATATCAATAGTATACTTGCCTTTACTTAGAATCATTTCATCCAATTTTTGCCAAAATTCTAAGCCAAGAAATTAATGCATGAGACCAAGATTCTTCATCTCAAAGTCAGAAGCTAACTCCTTCTTATATTTTAGAATCAAGTGTTCTTCCCTAGTGATTATCAAATCATCAACATATAGAACCAAAATCAAGGCATCATCATTTATTACCTTAATGTATAAATTAGAGTCAACACCATTCTTCAAGAAGCCTAAACTTGACAGGTAACAATCAATCCTTTCATACCATGCACAAGAAGCTTGATTGAGACCATACAAGGCCTTCTTCAGCTTGCAAACATGAGATTCCTTCGCATGAACCTCAAATCCATCAGGTTGCTCGATATAAACTTCTTCCTCAATCACACCATTTAGAAATGTTGTCTTCACATCCATCTGTTGAATCTTCCATCCTCTAGATGTAGCAATAGTAATTATGGTTCTAACAAAAGTATAGCGAGCAACAAGAGAAAATATTTCTTCATAATCAACTCCCTCTTTCTGTGAAAATCCATGAGCCACAAATATTTCCTTGTACTTCTCAATGCTCCCATCTGCAACATGCTTGATTTTTAAGAGCCATTTTGAAGATACCATAGATTTTCCCTCAGGTCTAGGAACAATGTCCCAAACATCATTTTTGAGAATTGATTGGTACTCCTTGGACATAGCATCTCTCCAAACCTGATGACTGGAAGCTTCCTCCACACTAGAATTCTCATACTCAATAATCTGACTCATCAAGGCAACATAACTGGAGAACTTATGTGGCCTTTTACTTTCTCTGAATGTGCCTCTAGGTGCTGTAAAACTTTCAGCCTCTTGCATAGTATGCCTAGCCCATAGAGGTCTTTTTCTACCAATTACAATGTCAGTAGGCCCATCAGTAGTTTCTAAGGGTTCAATAGGATCAATATCTTCTTTTACCTCTGAAGTCTCCCTTTGAATCTCAGGAGTATGATCAATTTCCATATGAGTGTCCCTGGATCTTTTGATTGCTACATCTTCCTCAAATATGAAATCCCTATTTATTTTGATCAACTTTTGTCCTGGAATGTATATCCTATAGGATTTCTCGTTGTAGCCCACAAAAATTCCCTTATTACCAGAAGGCTCCAACTTAGTTCTATTTTCCTTTGGAAAATGAATATAAACAGGGCATCCAAAGATCCTTAAATGACTAACTTTAGGTTTCTTTCCTATAAAGGCTTCTTCTGGAGTCATATTCTCCAAGATCTTGTGAGGGCTTCTATTTTGCACATATACTGCAGTCCTAGAAGCTTCTGCCCATAAGAAATTTTGTAGATCTTGGTCATGGATCATGGATTTTGCAGCTTCCACAATCGTTTTGTTCTTTCTTTCGGAAACACCATTATGTTGAGGATTATAGGGAACACATAACTCCCTCTTAATCCCTGCATCAACACAAAAATTCTGAAAGTTGCCAAAGGTGTATTCTCCACCATTATCAAATCTGAGGACCTTGATTCTTTTACTAGAAATATTTTCTACTAAGGCTTTGAACTCCTTAAACCTTCCTAACACTTCCTCAGAATCTTTAGTTTTCAAAAAATAAATCCAAGTCTTTCTAGAGTGGTCATCAATAAACAAAACATAATACAAGAATCCACTCGAATATGGAATAGACATAGGTCCAGATAAATCAAAATGAATAAGGTCTAAAATACACTTAGATCTATTTTCTCTACTATGGAAAGGAACTTTTGTATTCTTACCTAATGCACAACCTTTGCAAGTTCCTTCATGCTCCTGATTGAACTTCGGAAGACCCATAACCATCTTCTCCATGATAGGTAAGGCTCGGAAGTGTAGGTGAGCCAATATTTGATGCCAAAGATCACATGAGCTTGAAGAATAATGAACTAATTCCTGCAGTGGATGCGTACAAATCCTGTAGAGACTTTCATGCCTAACCCCAATTACTTGGGCATCCTTGAAGCTAGAATTCTCCATCCACATAGGTACTTTGCTTTTGGAGAAGGCAACTTGATATCCTTTATCTTCTAGGGATGAAATTTAAATGAGATTGCACTTGATTCCTAGAACATAAAGTACATTTCTCAACTGAAATGTGAAGCCAAAATCTAAATGAAGAATAGAGGTCCCAATCCTTTTCACAGAGTAGCTTGCATCATCTCCGATAATGACTTGTTTGGAAGACTCTTTTTCCACCAAGCTTGATAAGTGTTCCTTAAAACTTGTGATGTGATGAGAAGCACCACTGTCGATCAGCCAAGTGTTGGTGTATGAAGGTACATTTCTTGACAATGCCGAGTAGAAAAAGTATTCATATGTATCCTTCTGCAGAGAAGCATCATCAACATCTGCAATGGTGGCTTGTTGCTTAGGTCTAGTACGAAAATGCTTAGCAAAGTGGCCAAACTTATCACACCTAAAGCATTGAATCTTAGACATGTCTCTCTTCTTCTTGAAGGTGGGCAGATCATCATTTCCCTTATCTCAATTCCTCTTGAAGAACCTTTTCTTGCCATCTTTTATTTTCTTCTTCGTAGCATGAGAGGCAAGAACATGAATATCTTCATTCTTTGAACTATGACCAACACCTCTAGCCACCAACGTTGATTCTTCTTGAATACAATCCGCCCTTAGGTGATCAAACTTAGGAATTTTGGATCTTGCACTAATTCCTTGAATGTAGGAATCCCATGATAATGGAAGACCATTGAGAGAAAGCATCATCAAGTCTTTATCATCAACCACATGACCAATTGTAGAAATCTGATCTCTTAATTATGAAATCCTCATGAAATAAGCAATCATTGTTTCTCCTTTCAACATATTCACATGATGTATTTATTGCTTTAGTGCAAGTGCCCAAATCGTGTTGTTGATTTTGTACATCTCCTCCAATGTTTTGAACATATCCCTTGCCATCTTCAACTTGGAGATAACTAGAACAATATGATCTTTGATGCAATCAACCAACAACTTCTTCACCTTAATGTCTTTCTTCCTCCATTGCAACTTCTCTTCTTCGTCTTCTGGTTTGGGGACTTTGGTCTCCACAAACTCAGCCAAATCATTATCTTCCAAAGTGAGCATGACTCTAAACCTCCATGAAGTATAGTTGTATGCTCCCTCGAGTCTATCTTCAATCTTTAAACCATTCACCATCTTGACTAGGGTAGAGATAGACAACTAAATATCAAGAAGAGAATAGGGTATCACTGTAAGAACAAATCTAATCACTATCTCCTCAAACCTGCTCTGATACCATGTTAATTTAAGATCAGAAATGAATTCAATCAGAAAATGCAAAACATAAGATAATTAACACAACAAGATACCTTGGGAAAACCCTCCAACCTAAGGGAGAAAAACCCAACCAATATATCTCTTATATATTGAATTACTTAAGAGTAGTAATCTGCTTACAACTCAAGCCAACACAATGTCGAATTTGGTACAATGAATAATTCACACCTCTCCTAGATGCAAGTACAAACTAAATATAATAATCTATTGATACAAAATGATGATATGTTACTCAAACCAAACTCCTCTACACAAATTGGAACTTATCCTTGAAATCAATCAGTTGAATGAACTTAATTAACTTTTCTTGACCTGCCTTGCATATATAGACAATTTCACAAGAGACACACCTCTTCACCAAGAGAGGTCAGCCTCTTTAGCAAACATGACTTTGTGTAGACGCGTGATTATCTAGAAGGAGTTGGCCTTAAACAAATCATCATTAAATAAAATCGCATTTAATTAATTACATATAATAGTGATGAATTCGGCCCCTTCATGAAATCATTATCTCAAATAAATATATATAAAAAATTGAATAGCTATCAACTACATTCAATTTTATCTTTTTCTTGTGCACCTGGAAGTTGCTCACGCAGCTGTCTCAAAAACAAGAATACTCCTATAAAAAAATTTCCCTTCAAGCTTATTATAAATATGTTTAGACTATTGAATAGTAAACTGGGCTCTTTTGAGTGTGATTTTTTCTCCTAAAAGGGTTTTTACCATGTACACTTTTGTTGTGTTATGTTTTTGTTTATGGTTTATATGTTTTTCTCCTTTTTTTAAATGTAAATATATTAAATTTTTCATAATAATCTCCACTAAGATTAGTTTATGAAGAAATTTTTTGTACCCTACTTTGTTTCATTTGGTAATATTCTTATCAACTTAAATTATAGGTTTTAGGTAGAGAAATTTGTTTACTAATATTCATTTAAATTTGATATTTCATAGAAGGGTTTGATCTTATTATAGGAAGAGATGACAATCACATCTAGGCTATAAATGGAGAAGTTATTAGGCACAAAATTTAGGTTTTACAAGCTTAAGATGGAGTATATTATTGTGGATAGAGATATATAGGTTATAGTGGCTAGATAAAAACCTATTAGAATGTCATAATAAGGTAGAAGGAATGAAAAAAGAGAGAGATAAGATTCTCATTAGACTCTATTGGCTAATTTAATATTGTTGAATGTACATGAAAATACCATTATATCACTTATTTTAAAGAATTTGGGAGATACATATCAAGCTAAATCTATAGTTTATAAAATATTTGTAATAAACAAGTTATATACCATCAAAATGGAGAGTGGTGGTTCTATAGTTTAACACTTGAATTAATATTACTAAATAATTTCAAAGTTTAGGCCATAAGAATCAACCTTTTTTAAACATGGATTGCAAATAATTCTAAAAAATTAAAGTCTTGGTCATTAACATTATTGTGTGCTACAATGTCATCCAATGTATCATTGTTAATATTCATATGTTCTTTCAAGTATTTAATATTATCATCATCCTTATCTTGACCTGCATCATCTTCATCATCATTGAAATTTGACAGCAAAACATCTATATTGTTAAAAAATGTATTTGAATCATCATTTTCTATACCATCCATATTGTTGTCTTCCATAATATCATCTAACTTTGGATTGTTGTCTTCTTGTGCATGAACATAACCATCTTCAACATCATCATGGATGCCAATTTCTTTAATGTTCTCTAATCCCTCTCTCTCATTTTGTTGGACATCATTTCTTTGCTCCGTATCCACTAAAGCATCGTAAAATACATGCCTTAATCTTGGATCGTAATGTATGAGAAATATCCATTTTGGTTCCAAAATATCTTCATAGAAAAATACCTGCACATGAATGACATGCATATATTAGACGTATGCTATAACAATTTTATTGATTAATAAACACATGTATATATTCAAAATAAACTATGAATTAATAGATTAGCGATCACTAGCACTTCTTGTTTGAGTTAAACAAATTCCTGCTCACAATGAATTAGTAGAACATAAGGCTCCTTATCCATCAGTAGGAAGCATGAGGAATCTATAGAAAAAAATCCAAACTGGGTATCATGTCTTTGTGTCCTCTCAAATGCTTGATACCATCTACACTTAAAAATACAACACTTAAAAGAGCAATAATCCAACTCAATAATTCCTTGTATTTTCCCCACATATTGTAGATTCCCTTCAATTATATTCTTATCTTTTGAGCTTGATCGACCGGATTGCTTGAAGTCAACTATGATGCCACAATCAAAGGATCATCTCTTTACATCTACACTTTCTACATGATAATGTCAACCATATGCCCACATTGCTATATATTTTGTCGCTTGTGAAAGACCATTTATTTTAGTGAAAACAAATATAATGACGAATATTAGAATAGTTAATAGTGTCAAAATTGTAAGGAATTAACATTTTGTAAAATTCCAACTGTACCTTTCTTTCACATCCCCTAGACATGTTGATTTCATCTTCTATTATGTTTGAATGTATACTTGCATCTTCTATTTGATTTTGAATTTGTTCAGTAACCCATTCTAGTGTGCAATATTTTCTCCATTCCCCAAGAAGATCAGTGAGAAGTGGAGTATTCCTTGGGTTCGATCTCTTAAACTATTTCCTTGCTTCTAACACTTGTTCTCTCTTTTTATCATACAAATCAATCCATTTGTTCATAAAGTCCATGTAGTACAGAATGAACTTGTTGAGTGTAGCACTTTCATCTACACCTATTACATGTCAACATGTTTATTTCAAACTCCAAATGTCATGCTGTTAATTTGATAAATAAATTATAGAGTAAATTAATGATTGCAAGAAAAAGAACCACATTGATCATGAATTTACTTACTAATTTCTATTTCAACACCATTAGATTGTTTTTTTTCTCCATCAATAATATATGATGCTCGTTCTTCATCCTAGAAGCGTGGCCCATCTTCAAAATCTGTACCAAGGAATTCACATAGGAAGAAAAATGCTTCATTCAATACATACCCTTCATTCATGCAACCCTCTGGATGTGCCTTTTGTTAGACATATATTTTTAGAGTTTTCATATACCTCTCAAAGAAAAAAATCCATCTCGTTGATATGACACCTTCCAATTCAATTCCATTGACTAGGTGTATAAGTAAATGGACTTGTAGGTCCATGAAACTTGTAGGGAGATCCTTCTCAAATACACATACAATTTCTGCAATTTCCTTCTTCCATTTTGGCACTTCACATTCGTGGATCTCCTTGGAGGTCACCCACCTAATATAAGAATAGTAAATTAGTATGAACCTTTAGTCAAAAATTAAAATGCACTATAATATCTCTATGTCTCTCACACATGAAAATTCCATATAACCACATACCTTGTAAATGTTGACAATCGACTTATGGAATTCCTTAAGTCAACTATCAGATAGGAATCCCCCCTAATTTCCAATGACATGATATGCTACCAAAAACATTTATGAAAAGGTCATTAGTATTTTTTCTCACACAACAAAATATCAAAATATATTTAGTATTGTTATCAAAATTTCTACCTTCAGCTCATTGTGGTAGAGATGGAATTGTTTTCTATATCTAAGGTGAAAGGTGCATAAATTTTATGTTGATAGTTCATTTGCAAATGAGGGATTTCAAATAAGATTAAGTTTATTATGCAAAATTCACACAACATAGAAGATTCATCAAAATTGCATAGTATTTCTATATTTTATTCATTTTGAAATAAAGGAATATACACGATTGCATAAACATTGTTGTTTCATACTTAGAAGAAAAAAGAGTGTTTAAAAGTCCCACACAAGTTGTGGGAATGACTGAACCACATTGACAAAACATAAGAGCTAAGCTATTCAACTGAAGATAAGAAGAAGAACACATATAATGAAACATCATATCCTTCATTTCTTATTCAATGTTGTGTTAATGTTTTATCTTTATCTTTGTCATCAACTTTCCTCATGTCTTTAGTCCTTCATTCCCTAGGTTCGGGTATACCTATAAGATGTTAAGAGGTTTGTTAGATCTTGGGACATCAAATTTCATCATATGGTTATCAATAATTGAATAACTTAAACCTATGAGCTATCAATCCAATTAAAACATATCATAAATGTACAAGAGAGAATCAGGATTAGATCATCAAAGTGAAAGTGAGATCATCATCAAAAGGAATATTGAACTTCTTTTATCTAATATGTTTGCTCATTGTGTAGGAACAGGTGCATCTCTTATTTTATAATCAATCTCTTTTCATTATAGTTGTGGAGAAAATGTGTCTCCCACAAGGGTTGCAACCAACAACTATGAAGATCCAAAACCAGTGTTCACAATAAAGGAACTATCATTAACCATTTGTGCAGTGCATAGAGATCAACAAAGATTTGTATACACAATTTTTGAAGGAAACAACAATTCATATTTAAACAACATTATTGAAGAAAAATGGAGCACACGATTCAAGCCTTTATTTCAGCATTGTGACATATTCAAATGCTCTAAAAAAGACATTCATTAAGGAGAGCTTACATTTGTGCCTTTGAAAGGAAGTTTCATTTTGATGCACACTTTTGAACAAAGAATTAATTAAAGTAAATAGGGGTAAAGTTTCATTTTGCTGAATATGTGAGAACAAAAATAATAAATCTACAATGCATATATTAAAAGAGGTGAATTCATGCTGTTTTCTTCATAACTAAATTTTTTTTACATACAAACAACATCATTTTGAAGCGAAAAGAGCAATCAAATCATCGTATTCAAACTTTTGTTTCAGCATTGTCACAAAATCAAATGCTTTTAGCTAAACAAATAGTTTTGACTATGCAAATACAATTTTGATTATACAAGAATCTTTATCTAAGTGATTCAATGGAACCATCTCTATTTGTTTCTTCAAAGGAGAGAAATAATAGCCAATGCCAATTCAAATAGTGAAGGTAGAAAAAAGGAATAATGAGGACTTCACAAAGGCTGAGGAAACATATATGAAGCTTTCAAGAATGGAGATTCAAACCACAACATAAAAATGATAGAGCTTCACATATATCCAAAAAATGAAGAAAACCTAGAATATCTTGTGAAGCCATGGTTATGAAAGAAAAGTTTCAAAGTCTTCTCATGGTGAAGCCAAGGGCTTCTTCACAGGGTTTATCTATTTATCATTTTAAGAGAAAGTGTCACATAATATTTAAAATAGAAAACACCTAGAATGGCCTTCATGAATCTCGGCCTACAAATAAATGTAATACCCAAATGGAGAAAAGTAAATCCGTGGCTAGAGACAATCTTTTTTTCTCACAAAAGACTAAACCCACATGGGGTTTTTGCGTAAAATCTCAAATACAGGGTAATAGACCAACCTCTAGCTCATTCGAGTATAGGGAACAAATCATAAATGACATAGAAGTCATGACCATAAAGTTGAAAGGGTTTCAAAAACATACATGGACGAAGCAAGAAAGATTTTTTTTAACATGTTGTTCACTGTGAGGCTCGAACTAAGCATATTCTACAGAAATAGGAAAAGAAATGGAGCAAGGTTTGATCAAAGAAAATATTACCTTCTTTGTTTCTGAAGTAAAATACATTCAAACCCAAGGATCTTCCAATAGAAAAAAGCTTGATCCAAGGTCAAGCATGGTGACATCAAATACAAAGAGCATCAACAGAAAAAAATACATCAAAAAAGCTTGCCAAAACCGTGGCCAAGAAGGCATGAAATGCTTTCATAATGGAAGAAAAGGCTCAGATTCATGACTGATAAAACTTACTTTATTCTTTTCTACAAAAAACCTTCAAGAAAGTCATCGGAGATAGTGAAAAATGTGAATATCTTCAAGCTAGAGCTCAAACCCTACTCCATGGAAACGCAACTAAGTTATTTTCTAGTACAAAATGAAGAATGAAAATATGATTAGGGTTTGGAATTTTTTTTCATGCCCTAGTTCGATATCATAGTCATTTTTTACTATGTTTTACAAAAAAAACCAAAATCATTTCATGTTACAAATAGTGCCCATGGTCTTCACTTATAAAGTCATAGACCTAATCATTTGAAGGGGAGCCCATGATTTTTTTCAAAGTCAAGTTCAAATTATTACTTTGAATTGAAGTAAATAATACTTGACTTAGTTTGCATAGAGTAAATCAAAGATAAAATGGAGTATGTCTCGACTGAAGTTTTACATTTATCTTCATTGCATGACATTAGACAAATAAAAATAATTATATAATTCAATATTAAAGCTATTTTAACTTTAATATTTAACATGTAAATGTGAAGGGAAAAAGAATGAACACATATTAAATATTAACATAATCACATCAATTATCTTTAATATTTGACCATATAGTTACCTTCACTTCAAAATCATGCAAAAAGTCAAGACAAGAGAGGAACTCAAGATTGAATGGCAGTAAAGTAAACTAATCATGCAAGGAGGTCAACTGAAGATTATTTTAATGCATTTGCAATCAAACTGGAGACTTTATCTTGATTGTATGGAGTTTTTGAGACATTTATTTAGTTTCACATCATTTTTGGAGCTGTTTCAATCATGCACATTGCGGGATGGATTTTGCAACATCCTAGCTCTAGTTTTCTTCAGTTTCAGACCCTGTTTTCGAGGATTTTCTTCTTTGCTCATGAGAGGATATTTTCAGGATATTATTCACTCCCAATTTTCTTTCAGTTCCAGCTCTTGGCGCATTGGATTTTTCTTCACATTGTATATATTGGAAAAATTTTAGTCTTTTTCCTTGGTTCTTGTTTTCTACCTTTGCATTCTATAAAGAGACTACCTTGTAACTCATTTTTATTTATAGTTAATATAATACATCTTTACATGTTATTTTAGTTTCATTTTTGCAGAGTTTTACTTCAAAATGCTTAGAAAAAACATAATTTCCTCCTTCACAACTTCAGGTGTTTTGTATCTCTTAAGTGATTTGATGCAAGTTTATTGTGTTTCAAACAAGAAACCTTTAAATTTTTGTCTCGTCTACTAATACATGTACACAAATGTAGTTTGGCATAGGTCATTAATTGTTCTTTTCAATTTTGTATTTTTCCTAATTTGTGAAAACCCAATTTTCCTTAGTAAGGTGAAAATAAGAAGAGCCTTTTAGTGAAGAATTTATGTGGCTAAGTTGTTCAAGTTGATTTGTGTTAGTAGTCCTTCTGAGAGAGAGTTTTAGTTATGAATCAATCTACAATTAGTACTTTTCGATGCATCACCTCCTAGAAGCAATTCATAATTAGAGTTTCATATAGTTTCATATATTAATCCTTCTCTCTTTTCCCACACATTTTATTTTTGAATTTCTAAGAGGTTTAAAGTGGAGCCAATCCATAATCTAGAGGTTTCTCCTCCATATAGGGTACCCACAACCTGAGGATATTTCAATGTTTCATAGAGTTGCAGAGCTTTACAACTTTGCATCACTAATGCAATCCTATTGATAACAATTTTCGGCACACCGAGTGGGACTTTGAATCATAGTTTAGAGAAATAATTTAAGCTTTCAAACTATTTTTTTCAGATATACAACAGTATTTACCTATCAGAGGTTTTTTATATTTATTTCCAGATGACTTTGTTTATTTTGGTTATATGCAGATTTGTTCAAGCAACACATGAGAAGAATTTGGACAAGATGAAGTGTTGACCCTTTCGAGTACTTGCAAGTTTCATCACCCAAAAGAAAAGGAAAAATAATGAGAAGAAGATTAAGGAAATCAAGATCATGATCAACACCAAGATCTCAGTCTACTCCTTTTTGCACGCCTTCAAGCTCGGTTCCTGTATTTCTAGTTCACACTATTCACTGATACATTTTGACCCAATTTCCAATGAACTTTCGTCGGAATTTTGACAACTGTTCATCGGAAATAGTTCGTCGAAAAATCGACAAAATTTGAAACGTCGATTTTCTGACCCAGGATTGTCGGTTGGGTCAGAAAATCGACGTTTCAAATTTCATTGATTTTTCGATGAATTCCTTCGACGAAAGTTTGTCGAAATTTTGAAGACCTTTTGTCAAAAATTGGGTCAAAATTTACCAATGATATTCTTGTACTTCAAGTAGCTATGATGGCTAGAGCACATGCGTCCGTAAAATTCAATGGGGGAAGCCCACTGAATTTGTAGTAGCATGATGATATACCAATTTCTCCACTCAAAAGCCTACCTATTTTCACTGGTGAGGATTAGACTATGCCAAAGGTAAAGCACTTCAGTGGTACATAGGTTTTCGTGTTAATACTATTGAAACATGGGATGATTTTGTAGACAAGTTAAGTAAACAATTTTTCAATAAATCTGATCACCTATCTATATTTGAACAAACGATAAATATTAAGAGAGAACCACAAGAACATATGAGAGATTTCAGCTTCCATTTTCAGAGAACTTGGAACATAATTCTAGCAATGGTAAGACCTTCACTAGATCATGTTTTCTTGTATTATCTTAGAGCAATAAATAGTGATATTTTTGTTATGATCCAATCTATGGGTGGAGTAACACTGCCAACAATCTGTGATATAGCTATTAGATCTAAAAATAACCTCATTCAGGTTGGTAAAATTGCACCCAAGCCTCTTATGCCTATTTTCTCTGATATTTAGCCATTGATTCCAATTCAAATACCTCCTATAGCCCCATTACCTACTGTTCTAGCCTTAGTATTTCAAGAAACCATTCAAAACAATGTTGTTCCACCAAATTTAGAATTGAAAGAGCTTAGAGGAGCCTAACAGGAAATTAGAGGTACCCAATAGGAAATGGCCAAATTGCTATAAATAAATAGCAAAGAGTTAGTGAGCCTCAAGAATCAGCAAGGCCAAAATTATAGACCTTATCAAGCACCCTTTTAGGAAAATAGATTGCCTTATCAGGCTTACTACCAAGGACAGAGAAGAAATTTTAATACTAGGCCTAATCAGTCATATAATCAGAATGTTGCCAACTCTTCTAAAGAGCTTGTACCCATGCATAATAATTTGGAACAAGATTATGTGTGGTGCTACCCCTATAATCAACCTCATAATCAAGCTACCTGTATGAATGAGGTTATTAATGAGGCTCTTATGGTGTAGAGAAGTTTTGCTACTTCTGAGAAAACAACAAAGGAGAACAATGATCAACAAGACGATCAAATACAACAAAATGATATTGATGTTGTCATGATGAACTCGCAAGGTGGTTAATTTTGTGGAGTTAATCATGCACAAGGGTAGAATCAATCATCTACCTCCATTATAGCCAATACAAGGTCAAAAAAGAGAGTTCTTTCTAGCGAACAAGGAAAAAAATATAAACAAGTAGTTGTTCAATAGAAAAATCAAACTTCTACAGTCCAATAGGGGCAAGTTCAACCTTCTACAACCTAGAATGTTTAAATTTTATCAAGAGGACAAGTTGTAGTAGCTAAAGAACAAAAAAAGACTCAACCTCGGCCTCATTCAACACAAGCAAAGCATGTTGTTCCAAAAGTGCAACAAAAGGTTAGTACGCCAACATTCAATATTGTTGACGATATGAGGAAAGCCACAATTAGCATGACTATGTTAGATGATTTACATCTTCTTGGGTAGAAAGAAAACCTGCAAGAGGCTCTGGGTAAGATTTCCATTTCTATTGAGTCTAATAAGGAGTAGCCTAGAGTTCTTGAAAATAGTCTAGAGGGAAAGAAAGAACAAACAACTCAAGAGGTAAAGTCACCACATTTTTATTTCAGTTTGATTAATTGTGATAGTATAGTGCATACTGCATGATAGACTTAGGAGCAAGAAACTCTATTATGCCTAAACAAATGGTAGATAAGTTAGGAATAATTTATGAACCATTTTCAAAAGGAGTAGTCCAATTAGATGGTACAACCATTAAGTTTGTTGGAGTGATTAAAGGTTTTCCTCTTACACTGCACGCTTGTTCGAATTTTTCAATTCCACGAGATATTTATATCATTGATTTGCCTACTTACTTTTCCATTTGTCTTTCTAGAGA
The DNA here is from genome assembly GCA_007115665.2 of Sequoiadendron giganteum. NCBI lineage: Eukaryota > Viridiplantae > Streptophyta > Pinopsida > Cupressales > Cupressaceae > Sequoiadendron > Sequoiadendron giganteum. The sequence continues at coordinate 622,536,289 of CM021102.1, read as the reverse complement.
TTTTACACCAAAGTTAGGTGGGTATTTTTCAGGACTAGATAAGGTACTAGAGTAGTTTTCCAATCAGAACCATAGGCTAAGAACCATATTGAGCCTTATGTTGCAAATTCTATAAATGCAAATCTATCCATCCATGAGTATGAGGATTAATCCATGAACCTTGACCATAATGTACCTATTAAAGGCATACCTGACATAAATTTAGATGAGTGGGCAGCCGAGAATCATGAGGTTGATCCATCCAGTCACATGGACAAAGTAGATTTGGACATTTATATGATTAGGGAGCCTGATAAGATTGTTCCAAATCTGGTCAAAGAGGAAAAACAATTAGAACAATAGATTAATCAGCTTTGGAAGTTGTACTATAATGGTTCAAGGAGTAAAGTAGGTGCTAGTGGAGGAGCTATGCTGATTTCACCTGAAGGAGAGAAGTATTTTTCAGCACTTCACTTTTCTTTCAGCTCATCAAAAAATACAACTAAGTATGAGGCATTAATTCATGGCCTAGAGTTGGACAAAGAGAAAGGTATCAAATGTCTGCAAGTATTCAGTGATTTTTGAGCTGATAAAAAATTAGGTAAGAAACCTGAATGTAACTAAAAATGATTTTTTGAAGCTATATAAGCACAAAACTTGGGATTTAATAAAAGAATTTAATGCTTTTAATTTGTTGTATATTCTGAGAAGTCTGAATAAAGAAGTAGATAAGCTTGTTGCTATAGGTTCACAATATTATATACCAACTGATATACATAATAATAAGGTACAAGAATATGTAAAGATGGTAGTAAGACCATTTGTACCTGATAATAACATTATTTGGAAAGTTTTTGATAGCGATGAGAAAATTATCAATTTTTTGATAGAAGAAGTAGAGATTTTTGTTGGAAACCAGCAAAATCTTGAGTAGCAATATGATAACCAGATTCTGCAATTAAAGTCCAATAAGCTGCCTAAGGGACTAACGACCCTTGAATCAATTTTTAACATTGATGATTAGGTAAGAAAATAAAAATCCATCACAGTGAAGTAGGAGCACTATGAGCCAATTGAAATATTTAAAGATAAGCTTCTTAAGTTTGGAAAAGTCTATACAAAAGAAGAACAACAAGAATTTATTTTTCTTTTCCAAGAATTAAGTGATGTATTCACTTGGGAGTATGGAGATATTAAGGGTTTTAATCCTGAGTTAGTGATGATTCTAGTTTATGGCTTAATTATTGATAGGATTGTTGTCCATTTCCTGCAGTTACATAAGATTTTGATGCTTGAGAGTTGATCTTTCATAATATTTCCTTGAAACCATAGACCTTGGACATGGATTTATTTTCATAAGCTTTCAAATGATATCGATATGCTAAGTGGACTATTTGTGTTAACTTTGCATGTGATTAATGAATGTCGCTTTAAGATGATTATGGATATGTAGTTGTTGTGCAAAATAACATTGTCATGTAGATGATTTGAGACCTGCAATTTAGGAAGATCCCACCAGGTAGATGTGTGTTATATCAGTCAGCAAAGTGGTCATTGAAGACTCTTGGTGACTAGAGATTCCTCATGCATTGGATTGTAATTGCCTTGTTATGGCCTTAAATGCTGCTAAGCATGTGCTGACATTATTGTTGTGCCAGATTTGAGTTAAGACCAGGCCTGATAGGTTTTGTGCATGCATAACCACCCCTTCTCTTTTATGTGTTTTCCCTAATGTGGAGTCCTTTGCATTTTCTAGAGTTGACCGCCTTGCTAGGTGGTTGAATAAATAAGGGCTCTGATATTTTTTCTGGCTCTCAGTTAGAAGATTGCTTAATTGATGTAATCACACTCTTGCATTTTTCGGCAATACAACTATGATGATTGTACTCATTTTTTTCTTTTGAATAAAATGAAGTTATAAGTTTGTGCATTTGAGTGTATCTTACTTTTAGGGAATACTTATCCAAGGGGGCCCACTTGGTGAGTATTACATCTTGTACCTTAGTTTAGTTTAGTTATCATTTCCTGTTCAGTAATTAGTTAAGAATTTGGCATTCACTGTTCAACAACCACTAGAATTCCATTATGTGACTATTCTCGTAGCCAAAGTAGACATAGTAGTTTCTTGTTTGTTCATTCATATCTTCATTTGTTTCATGCATTTCAGTTTAATCTAGTTGTTGGGTGATGTTCAATATTTATGTTATTTCTTTCCAAGCAATTTACTTTCAACATTGTGTTTTTCTTAGCTGTAGGATAGATATGGCTACTTTGGATTCCTAGTGCACATATAGTGCTGACCCATTTTAAGTTTTTGTCCCTGTGTTGACAATTTAAATGAACCTTCATGATGATTGAAATGACTATTCAAGTTAGATGTCCAATATATGAATCACAACTACAAGGGCTTAGTTGTTAAAAATTATTGTAGGAGGCCAACATTTTTGGCATTGTTGTTGGGGATGGTGTCAAACTAGGTAATTCTTTGGATTCATTGATATTTTTTCCTATTGTAGCATTTATAGAGTTGTTCTTAGTATAACCCTTATTAGAAGTAATGTTCCCCTATTCTTTTGCCAATTTTTTTGTGTGAGTTGGCTGATACTGCGTTAATACTACATACATAGAGGGAGGAGGAGAGATTCTCATGAGAGATTCCTTCCTAGAAATCTTGATCCATTCTAGTTAATTTAGTACCAAGATCTATCTAGAAACATAGAAGAAGAAGAGATATACCCCTTTGTTGATACATTTCCTGATCTGACCATTTTTTAAGTTTCCCTTGAAGATAAAAATCTGGTTGAAGAACCCTTTGCTCTGGAATTTCATCAAGCAGACATGGGTGATGTAAATGGAAACAAACCTAACAGAGCTAACCATTTAGATTTTCCTTTCCCCATTGCTCATCAAAATGAAGTAGAGAACCTCAAAAATATCATTGCTTCAGTTCTTCCTAAGTTCTATGGGCTTGTCATATAAGATCCTAATACATTCTTTTTTGAGTTTGATATCCTTTGTAGAATCTATGACTACACCAATGATGCCCATAGGCTTAAGCTATTCCCTGCCACCTTGAAATAAGTTGCATTAAGATGGTTCATGAGCCTAGGAAGAGATACTGTGGAGACTTGGGAGGACATGAAGACAAAATTCCTTGAGAAATACAAAGAGTATTGCAGGGGTAGTGACATGAGAGGAGATGACATTTTTGGATGCAGCAAAAGGAAGATGAGAGCTTGTAAGATTTCATTTCAAGTTTATGTTTTGTCTGCAAAAATATCCACACCATACACTGAATGAAGAATTACATAAGCTGATTTTCTTAAGAGGAATTAATAACATCTACAGTGATGCCTTGGACCTGATAGGAGGAGGAAATATCACCCAAGTTCCTTGGGAAGATATCAATAAAATATGTCAAAATTATTCTAGGGAAGCTTCAAAGAAAGGGAGAGCTTACCAATCTTCTATGGGTAAGTCATCTACTAGTGGAGTTTCAAGGATGGAGATTACTCACTTACTGGGAGATTTCAAGCAAGACATCATAAACAATCTGGATACTTAACTAGATTCACTTCAGGCCAACAAGAAACAAGAGGAGGAAAAGGTAATGTTGGTAGAATATTACCCTCACTGTAGGTAAAATAAGAAAGACAGGAAATGCAAGATGATAGCCAATATTGATAGCGAGAAGATGGCACCCGAGTTCAAACCAATCTAGGGTGATGATGATCAAGTCTACTATGTTGTACAAAGGAGGCCATGTGCTCCAAGATAGGGTATGCCACCAGATCCACTATCTTTTGTTGGGCCATATTTCAATTCTTATTCATCTAGTAATCAATGGCAACCCTCATATCCATCCAATTATGGAGGATATCCACTATAGCCTTGGAATAACCCTCCAAATTCATGGCCCAATCACCAAAAATCTCCACCCCAGTGGTAGAAACCTCAAGGGAATTGGCAACAATTTCAAGGAAATTGGTAGCCACCTCCAAGAAACTAGCAACAAACATCTCAATGGAGGGGAGGACAACAATGGCCAAGCTAGACAATCAATTACATGTAGCCACCTTCTTAGCCCCAACAACCTATTATAATGAATCCTCCTACCAATCCAAGTTAAAATTTTCCTAAACCTACTCAACTACCAACCCAACCCACACCTAACCCAAATAATAAACCAAAGTAGCAGCCAGTATACTTTGTTGATCCAAATCAATTATCTACATACGTTGTGAGTGTAAGTGACATTCGTTTGCATTCAGGAACCACTTTACTAGCTCCTTCCACACCTATTATCACTTAGCTTCCTATGGAAGAGGAGGAGCCTCTGAATGTCCCTATTCAACCAAGTGCACCTAAAAAACTTGAACCAATCCCAGCCAAGCAAACTAATCCTGAACCACTGTTTCCCTAGAGGTTGGAAACTATGAAGCAAAAAGAAGAAAAGGAGGACACAAATTTTGACATTATAGATCAGATGAAGCATATATGTGTCCAAATACCTCTATTTTAGGCCATCAAATATGTTCCCATATACGACAAAGAAATCAAGGAAGCATGCCCTAAAAATATTGGCAGGAAGAATTAATACCCCACTATAGTTCATGTGGTGGGACAACTCGCTAACATCATGCTTGGGAAAGTGACCATCCCCAAGTACAATGACTTAGGGAGTCTTGTGGTAGGATTTGTTATAAATGGGATGTAAATAAAGAATTATCTAATTGATTTGGGAGCAACAATAAATTCTATGACCAAGGACATCCAACAACAACTAAATACTATAAGTATGAGACCTACTCCTACTGTCTTGCAACTTGTTGATAGTTCTACTATTAAGCCTAATGGTATAGTGGAATATCTAGTGGTAACTTTAGACTCTTGGGAGTACCCAACATATTTTATGATTCTTTCTCCCAAAGCCACACTAGGCGGGTACCCCGCTATTCTTGGAAGACCGTGGTTAGCAACAACAAATGCTTATATTGGATTCCATACATGAGACATGACCATTTCAGACAAGAAGAGCACCAAAAATCTTGTTCTCTACCCTCCTGCTCAGCCATCCCATGTTAAAGATAGTTCAGTAAGGCCACACGTTGGTGAAGAGGTCAAGGAAATTAATTTTGTGGCACAACTTATGATGTTAGGTAGAGTTCCTTTCCTATAGCTTCAAGATGAAGAGGAGGTACTGCCTAACACAATTCAAAACCATTATGAGGTAGAAGAAACATCATCCTCTAATTTTTCCGATATAGTGAAGACACTTATGCACACTCTTCCTACAGCCACTCATCCTGCAACCACTCTTCCTACAACTGTTCTTCTTGCAGATGCCTTTCCTACAGCTGAATTTCCTACAACAAAATGTATGTTCCACGCATTAATACCACATGAAATCAAGGTACCAAGCATTAGTGAAGTAGATATGGTTGAGTTAACTACATAAATGCAAGTGTCAGAAGGTAAATATTTTAATATCAATAGTAAATTGAGTGAAGAACAATAGTTGTCATTAGAAAACTTGCCAAGGGCCCATCATAATACATTTGCATGGGATTATCATGATATGAAGGGATTAGATCCTAAAATTTTCATTAATAGGATATATATATAATAGATGATTGTACACCAGTAAGACAACCACAAAGAAGAATTAACCCTATATTGAGAGAAATTGTAAAAGGAAATTGTAAAAGGAGAAATGCAGAAATTGCTTGATGCTGGATTTATCTACCCCATTTCGGATAGCCAATGGGTGTACACATTGGTTATTTTTCCAAAAAAAGGAGGGAAGTGGTGAGTTTTATTGATTAAATGGAATTCAACTCTGCCACCAAAAAAGACCATTTCCCCTTGAAATTCATAGATCAAGTTTTGGACTCACTTGCAGGAAAGCAATACTTTTCTTTTCTTGATGGATTTAGTGGCTATAACTAGATCCAAATTGCACCAGAGGACCAAGAGAAAACCACCTTTACCTGTCCATGGGGAACCTATGCCTACTCAGTACTTCCATTTGGCTTATGCAATGGACCAACAACTTTTCAGAGGGAAGTCATTAGTATATTTTTCAGACATTTCTCATGATTGTAGGGAGATTTATATGGATGATTTATCTACTTATGGTGATGATTTCAATGAAGCATTGGAAAATATTAAAAGAGTCCTAAAGAGATGTGTAGATCACAATCTATCTTTAAATAGTGAAAAGTGCTTCATGATGATGCAAGAACGTGTAGTTCTTGGCCACTACATCTCTCACAAAGGAATTTAAGTAGATCCTACAAAGATTGAGGTAATTACCAATCTACCTATTCTCGTAAAACAAAAATATGTTAGGATTTTCTTAGGACATCTAGGTTATTACAGGAGGTTCCTCAAGGACTTCAACAAAATGGCAACACTATTGTATAATCTCCTAGCTAAATATTATGAATTCCAATGGATAGAAGGCTATGACAAGGAATTTTTTGACTTGAAAGTAGCTTTGACTCATGCTCCTGTGCTCAAGGGACCTAATTGGGAGTTTCCTTTTCACATCCATATCGATGCATTAGACTATGCTATAGGAGTATTCCTAGGACAGAAAGAAGGAGCTATTGAAAACACCATTTACTTTGTTAGAAAAAATTTACAAGGAGATGAATTCAACTATATAGTGACAATTTTTTTTTTTTTAGCAATGATCTATGCTTTAAAAAAATTCAGACATTACATAACTGGCTACCAAATCTTTGTGCACACCAATCATGCAACCATTAGATACCTCATGAATAAGCCTTTGATTTCAAGAAGACTAGCAAGATGGTTACTGCTGATGCAGGAGTTTGACATAACCATTATGGATAAACAAGGAAAAGCTAATGTTATAGATTTTATTTCAAGGCTGACCACATAAGAAGATAATCAAGTCATAGATGATTCTTTTCCTGATGAGCACTTATTTTCCATTATTGTGAAGACACCCTAGTATGCTGACATAGCTAACTTTTTGGTCACAAGGAGAGTCCCTCCTCACTTCTCTCCAAAAGAGAGGAGAGTGCTCATTGAAAAATCTTTTCCTTTCTCATGGATTGTTGGATTTTTTTTCTACACTAGACTTGACCAGGTCATGAGGATATATGTGAGAGAAGATGAAACATTTGATATTTTGCATGCATGTCACAATGATCCATATGGAGGATATTTTGTAGCCAAGAGAATAGCAATGAATATTTTGAACACATGATATTACTAGCCAAAACTTCACAAGGATGTAGGGAGATATACAAGGAAGTGTGATAGATGCCAAAGGATGGGCCAGACAACAAAATCTAATGAGATTGCACTTTGTCCTCGGGTAGTAATCAGTTCATTTCATAAGTGGGGACTGGATTTTGTAGGACCCATATATCCTCCATCAAAAGGTAAATCCAAATTTTTAGTATGCACTAATTATGTAACTAAATGGGTAGAATTTAAAGCCATAAAGCATGCACAAGAGAATAAGGTTGCATAATTTATATATGAGGAAATTTTCACATAGTATGGAGTTCCAAGAGAAATAGTGACTAATCAAGGGACTCAATTCACTTCAACCCTTGTTACAACACTGGTCAATGAGTACAACATTAGGCACAAGAAGTCTACTCCTTATCACCCCCAGGCCAATGGCCAAGTTCAGGTGACTAACAGAGAAATTGAAGCCATTCTGACCAAAAAAGTGGCTATCCATAAAAAGGATTAGGCAAGTAGGTTACCAGAAGTTATTTGGGATTATAGAACCACCTTGAAAACAACTACAAGATTCACTCCATTTGAGTTGTTGTATGGAAATTCAGCCATGATGCCCATTGAATTTGAACATAAGACTCTCAAAACTATGGTAGAATTGGGAATGGATATTTTTAAAGCACAAAGAGATAGAATCATGCAGCTGAATGCTTCGGATGAGATGAGGAAGGCAAACTTGCATCACACATAGGTAGTGCAAAATCAATGAATAAGATGGCATGCTAAATTCATCAAGGATAAGAAGTTTCAACTTGGAGATTAGGCACTTCTTTCTGACTCAAGATATCAGGATAACATAGGAAAATTGTAGACAAGATGGCTTAAGTATTTTCCAACGGATTTGTTCAACCTACTACCATTGACCTTGTCAGGTTTAAGTTATTGGTGAATGGTCATTGCCTGAGATTGTATCATGAGCCAACTTCTAAGGAAGAATTTCTACAACAATTCACTCAGTATGTAGCACACAAACTCCCTACAGCTGAAGGAAGTGGACCTAGTGTCCCTTCTTCTAGCTAATTAAGGTATGCCACTTCTCATAATAAAGATTCCCACTTTGTGGGGGTCCACTTCTTCACCCATTCACCCATTTGTTCCACCTTTCTCTCTCTTCCGCCTCACCACCATCATTTCACTTCACTTCATTTCACTCCACCTCATTTCACTCCACTTTCATTAATTGCTCAGTAGATTTCTTGAAAATGACAAGTACTTTCTCCATGATCTTTGCAATAAATCTTCCACAAATTCAGGTATGTGCACATTAATTGTTATATCTTAATTTTCTTCTAGGGAATTTATTTAATTCATATATATTAATATGGATGTTCACCATAGCATGTCATCATTTCCTGCCCCTTTCAAATTGTCATTTCACCTCACAGGTGAGGACACATGAAAATTTAGGTTGGGGGGGGAATGTACCAATGCCATGTCTGCATTTATGTTTGTACTGCTTCATGTCAGCAAGATTTAAGTGATTAATCTAATTTGAATTTGGAGATGATGGCTCATATGTGCTAAATGAAAATCCTCCACCGCCATTTTACTTAATTGAAACTTGCATTTATTACTCCTTTATTGCTTTAATTGTCCCTATCACAATCCTAAAATAAAAGGTAAAATTCAAACGACTCCAGCATTGGAAATTCAACAGAGTTGAAGGAAGGAAAAGTTTGTTTTCCATACAAGAATTATAGGAAGAAAATATTTGCAAAGTAACTATTTGATTACAGAAAATGGGAGGTGGGTTGATTCGAAATGAACCCACATTTCATGATGTTTTACTACAGGATGTGCCTTGCCTAGCTGAGTTTAGAAACTGTAGATGGCTAGACTATTTCCTAAAGCTAGATGGTTTCGACGAAGGTATTGCATTAGAATTCACCCAAACATTGTCTGAAGGAAGGGCCACAATAAAAGGGCTAGAACTCATAGCTACGGAGGAAAGAATTGCAAAAGTTATGGGGTTACTTGCTAACAGTGAAAATTGCCCTGCAGCCAGAGAAACCAGGTTGGCTAGGGCCGAATTCACTGAACCTAATGGTCCTTCATTGAGAATATACAAGCAAGGAGAAAAGAGGACTTCTTTTCCCAAGCTTTAGAAATAGGTTGCGGTCTATGTTGTTAAGTATATCACTTGCGAAGGTCGCCAATCAAATTTACATTTTATGCATTTTAAGCTCCTCAACCACATGAGGCACAAAAGGAGAATGAATTTTCCCAACATGTTTTATCACCTTATTTTGATCATGGAAGCAAAAAATTAGAAAGGTAGGGACAATTCCATTTCCCACCATTTCCTGATTAAATTATTAGTTGAAAAATATCTGCATGATGTGTCCAATATTTATTGGGAAGAATTTTTGAGATTTGATCAAATTAGACTAGAGAATTTTCAACCTAGGGTTTTGCCTCAACCTCATAGGGTTGGGAGGAGAAGGAGAAATGTTGGGACCATTGTTGGTACCTCAAATTCTGACGCAAGCCCTAGTGGAAACCCTCTTGTAGCCACACAAGCTATTGAAATTAGTTATTTTGAGGTAAAGAATTCTAATAATGAGGGTTCCTCTCCTGACTCCAATGATGATGTCCCTCTTGGCATATTAATGAAAACTAGGGCACAAAAGAGGAAGGATGAACTAAAAGAAGGAAAAGCTAAAAAGAAAATGTTATAAAAGGAAGTGCCAAGCTCCAAGAAACAAAAATTTGACAGTGTTCTTCCTGCAACAAAGGAAAAATGAAGAAAACCTCCCAAAACATCAAAGACAGTTGGGCCAACAATTAGGCTATCTCCTAAGGGAATCCCTACACCTGGAAATTCACCACAGGAGGATACAAAAGCTCCAATGGAGCATGCAAATGAAAAGGAAATGGATGTGTTCGAAGAAGCAAAAAATTTAACACTGACTGATCTTATGGATATTTCAGAGAAAGTTGAAAGCCAGACATGTGAAGGAAATCAAGAACTCATGTAGCAAGAGTTTTTGTAGCATGATCAAGGATAGGAACAACAGACCCTGCAGATTGAAATGGAAGAACAATTCCTAGAGCCCCTACAGCCAGAATTGGTTGAGCAAGAGGAAGCCCTGCAGATAGTACTTCACCAAGAGTAAGCACAAGTTCCAGGTAAAATAATAGTAAGAGTGCATAGGCCCTCTGATTTTTCAATGAACATAGTAATTCTGAATTTATGGAAGGAAATACAAAGAAGAGAAGAAGAATGGAAAGCAAAAAAATGTAGGCTGAAGAAGGAAATTGAACAGAAAAATGAGGAAATTGAAGATAAGAATTCATAAATTGTTGTTTTAAAGAAGAAGGTAGATGAAATGGAAACTTTAGTGCCATAAATATTGGAATGCAGAGCTCCTTCAAGGGTATATGCCCTATATTTAAAAGAAAAGTATCTTTCTTTCAAGTTTGGAAAGATTGTTTTGGGTTTGAACCCCTCAATTGAAACCCCTATTGAATTTTTCAATGCTTTTCAAATTTATCCCCCTGAGATGAAAAATTTGTTGTGCAAATTTTATTTACATAATTTTTTTGTAACCAAAGATCAAGATTGAAATCCACTGCTATATGTTGGGAATGTCCAATTATGAGCATTCATGTCCTAGATACAAAACAAAGTAATTTGGGGAAAGCAATACAAGACTTACAGGAAATTTGAATCCAACGTTCCCCTACCCATTAGGGTTGAGTCTAGACATCGAAGAGATATTTTTAAGATTGGCACAAAATGTTATACTAGCCAAGCTATAGCTATAGGATCCTGCCTGAGAGAGAGGCAACATACAAAGAGTATGAAGAGATGGCAAGAACCGTAGGAGACTCTGTGATGGGATTACTCTCACAGAGATGAAATACCCTATCTACTTATTTGAAGCAAGAAAATCCTCATTCCATGCACAACTATGTTGCAACACTCAAAAAAAATGATAATTATATTCAACTTGGAAGAACAAAGGGTAATTTTGGCTTCCACTAAATTTTCAGCTCCATATTCTATTGTGGCCAGTGCCAAACTATAGGTTTTACAGGTATGACATTGTTGATGAAAGGAAGAGATGGAGCAGGCTGGAAAGACAACAAGGGTTCTATTGGGATCCTAACTTAGATACAAAAGAAATAGATGTGGGACAACTTGTAGTTGCCAACTTTAGGGCATTGACCAAACAAAAGCTCAATTCTTCCTCTGTTGGGGGACCAACAAGACATTAAGTTTGGGGGGAAATGATGATTCTATTTTATGGATTAATTATTGATAGGATTGTTGTCCATTTCCTATAGTTACATAAGACTTTGGTTCTTGAGAGTTGATCTTTCATAATATTTCTTTGAAACCATAGACCTTGGACATGAATTTATTTTCATAAGCTTTCAAATGATATTGATATGTTATGTGGATTTTTTGTGTTAACTTTGTAGGTGATTAATGAATGTCGCTTTAAGATGATTATGGATATGTAGTTGTTGTGCATGCTAACATTTTCATGTATATGATTTGAGACCTACAATTTAGGAAGATCCCGCTAGCTGGATGTGTGCTATATCAGTCAACAAGGTGGTCATTGAAAACTCTTGGCGGTTGGATATTCCTGATGTATCAGATTGTAACCACCTTATTATGGTCTTAAATGTTTTTGAGCATACACTCGCATTACTGTTGTGCCAAATTTGAGTTAAGGCAATCAGGTCTAACAAGTTCTATGCATGTGTAGTTGCTCCTACTCTTTTATGTGATTTCCCTAATGTGGCATCCTCTACATGTGTTGGAGTTGACTGCCTTGCTAGGTGGTTGAATAAATAAGGGTTTTGATGTTATTTCTAGCTCTCAGTTAGAAGATTTCTTAATTGATGTAATCACACTCTTGGGTTTTTTGGAAATACAACTATGATGATTGTACTCATGTTTATCTTCTAAATAGAATGAAGTTATAAGTTCATGCTTTTGAGTCTATCTTAGTTTTAGGGAATACTTATCCAAGGGGACCCACTTGCTGAGTATTCCATCTCCTACATTAGTTTATTCTAGTTGTTATTTTTTGTTCAATAATTAGTTAAGAATCTAGCATTGATTGTTCCTCCAACCACTAGAATTCCATTATGTGACTGTTCCTACAACCAAAGCAGATAGAGTAGTTTCCTATTTTTTCTCTCATATCTTCATTTGTTTCATGCATTTCAGTTTAATCTAGTTGTTGGGTGATGTTCAACATTTACGTTATTTCCTTCCAAGAAATTTACTTTCAACATTGTGTTTTTCTTAGCTATAGGATAGATATGGCTACTTTGGATTCCTAGTGCACATATAGTGCCGACCCATTTAAAGTTTGCGCCCCTAAGTTGACAATTTAAATACACGTTCATGATGATTAAAATGGATATTCAAGTTAAATGTCCAATCTATGAATCACAACTGCAAGGGCTTAGTTGTTAAAATCATTGTAGGAGGCCAACAGTTAGCCCAACACACAATTGAGTTGGAGCCCAACATGAAACTAGTAAGACAGAAGCAAAGGCGACCGAATCCCAAGCTGGAACACCTTATGAAAACATAATTGAACAAGCTGATAGAAAGTAGTATTATATTTCTGATAAAGGACACCACTTGGGTTTCTAACTTAGTACCTGTTAGGAAGAAGAACAAATACATAAGGTTGTGTGTTTATTTACGTGATCTAAATAGAGCCTCACTCAAAGATTACTATCTACTACCTTTAATGGAGCAAATATTACAAGTTGTTTCAAGTTCAAAAATATTCTTGTTGTCAGATGGTTATTCAAGGTATAACAAGATTTTTGTTAAAAAGAAGACCAGTTCAAAATAGGCTTTACCATCAAGTGGGGTACTATGGCTTACAAAAAGATGCCCTTCAGTTTGTCCAATGCAGGGGCAACCTTTTAGAGGGAAATTGACATGGCCTTCCAAGGCCTTATTAACAAATTTGTTCTTCTTTACTTAGATGATATTACTGTGTTTTCAAAGAAGGTTAATGAACATTTTTCTCATCTTAGGCAGATCTTCAAAAGATGCAAAGAGTATGTGGTGTGATTAAACCACAAAAAGTGAGTTTTTGCAGCCCATGAAGGAAAGCTTCCGGATCATATTGTTTTAGAGCATGGTATCACCATTGACCCAAAAAAAATCACAACTATTTTAGCTTTACCACTACCTGCACATAAGAAAGGTTTGCATATTTTCCTAGGTAGGATTAATTTCATTAGGAGGTTCATTCCTAACACTGAAACTTTATTGTAGCCACTTACAACCATACTAAAGAAGAATATTCCATTCAACTAGACAAAGGAAGGTAAGAAATTTTTTGAACAAATTAAAGAGGCACTTGTAGCAGCCCCAACACTTATTAATCCAAATTTTGATAAATATTTCATATTATATGCGTTTGGAAGTGTTGATACAATTTCAACCATGCTCTATCAGTAAAATGAAGAGGGATTAGAGCAGCCTTTCACTTTATTTAGTCAAGTTTTGAATGATTATGAAGCTAAGCATTAATTTGTAGAGAAGCATGTATTAGATGTAGTAAGAAGCCTTAAAATATTTAGGCATATGTTGTCAAATAACATAATACAGCTACTAGTTTCTAACACAATAGTTAAATATTTTCTACTAAACAAAGACATAATGATAAAAGAGCAGTTTGGATCACAAAAGTGGAGTATGACATAGAAACTAAGTTCACAAATCTCATTAGGGGCAAAGGCCTATGTGAAAAGCTTGTTGGAGATGCAATAAACAAAACAATAGTTGATCAACAAGTTGATGTTCCAGTTACATCAGCAAATTGGATACAACAAATGATCCATTACTTGCACACAAGTGACTATCCTAAAGGTTTGGACAAGTCAAAATGTATGTATTACAGACTTCAAGCCATCCCTTATGTTTTAATTGATGGAATTTAATATAAAGGAATTTTCATGGTGTTTTATTAAGATGTTTTGAACCAAAACAAATCGAGAAATTTCTACAAGAGTTTCATGATGCACCCACTGGAGGCCATTTTGCACCAAGAACCATAGCCTTGAGGATAATGAGGGTTGATTATTACTAGCTTGAATTATTCAAGGATGCCCATACTTGGGTCAAAAAATGTAACAAATGTGTAATGTTTGCATGAAAGTAGAAGCTTGCAGCTCTACCTCTACATCCAATTCAAATGGAGCAACCTTTTGGCAAGTGGGTACTTGAATTCATTGGTACCATAAACCCACCTTTAAGTGTTGGTTACATATAGATACTGATAGCTACATATTACTTCACAAATTGGACTGAAGAAGTTGCACTGAAACATCCAAATGAGACATCTGTCTTGAATTTCTATCAAGACTTGGTTTCTAGGTTTGGTATACCAAATTCAATCATTTCTAATAATTCTTTAGAATTTATAGGTTTAAATTTTTTAGATTGGTCAGTAAAGCATAATATTTATCTGAATACATCTTCAAACTATTACCCTCAGGGTAATGGACAGGTAGAGTCCACTAATAAGAACTTGATCAAAATCATCAAGAAAAAAATTCAAGACAATCAGAGAACCTGACATGATAAGCTGAAATTAGCCCTTTGGGCTGATAGGGTTACACCTAAAATAGAAAATGGTAATTCACCTTACGTTCTAACGTATGGCAAAGAGGCTAAAATACCCATCTTAGTTGAGCTTCCTACATTAAGCATGATCAAAGAATTAGACTTGCTTGAAGAGGAACCTATGGAAATTCAGCTATCATGGATAATGGAGTTGGATTAAATAAGGAAGGAAGCATTACAGAACCTGGAGATTCATCAAGATTAGATGAAAAGGACATTTGTTAGAAAAGAAGTCAAAAGAGTTTTTAAAGAGGGAGATGTAGTATTAAAATGGGATGAACTCAAGAGCAGACCTGGTAAACACACAAAGTTTGATTCCATGTGGGATAGTCCATACATTATCAAAAAATGCAAATAGAATAATGCATTCCAACTCTCAAAGCTAGATGGAGAGGTGTTTCCAATCCCTATCAATGAGATTCACCTCAAATAGCGTTACTAAAGAACAAATTTTTTGCATATGTACATAGTAGAGTAGTTGTTTTCTTTCAATAAGTTCTCATGGCACATTTGGTTTCAATTTTGTTTTATTTTCAATAAGTGTAGATGTTGCATGGTTCTCTGGATCTCTCTTACACAAAGTTTTGATAGTTTCTTTCAATTTGGTTTACAACTCAGCTATAGAATTCTCTGAGTCACAAAGGAGAAAATTTTGACTCCATGCCCAATGGTTTATCAAGGAACTAATCTTGCATGCTTAGCAAGAAAGCATCCGATAGAAATTGCCAAAAAAATTACCAATTTTTTTACCTTAAGTTCATTTTGGTAGAGCTGAATTTTTTTGCTATATCTAAGGTGAAAGGTACATTCATTTTATGTTGATAGTTCATTTTCAAATTGGGGATTTAAAATAGCATTCAATTTATTATGAAAAATTCACACAACATAGAAGGTTCATCAAAGTTTCATAGTATTGTTGTATTTTATTCATTTTGTAATGAAGGAACATACAAGATTGCATAAACATTTTTGTTTCATGCTTAGAAGAAAAAAGAGTGTTTAAAAGTCCCACACAAGCCATGGGAATGACTGAACCACATTGATAAAAATAAGAGCTAAGCTATTCAATTGAACATAAGAAGAATAAAGAATATAATGAAACATCATATGGTTCATTGCCTATTCAATGTTGTGTTGATGTTCTATCTTCAGCTTTGTCATAAGCTTTCCTCTTGTCTTCATTCCTTCATTCCCTAGGTTTAGGTGTACCTGTAAGATGTTAAGAGGTTTGTTAGAGCTCAAGACATAAAGTTTCATCATATGGCTATCAAAATTTGAATAAATTAAATCTATGAACCTATGAGCTATCAATCCAATTCAAACATATCAAAAATGTACAAGAGAGAATCAAGATCAAATCATCATCAAAAGATATATTGAACTTCTTTTATTTAACATATTTTCACACATGCTGGAATAGGTGCATCTCTTATTTTATAATCAATCTCTTTTCATTATAGTTGTGGAGAAAATGTGGCTCCCACAAGGGTTGATCCCAACAACAATGAAGATCCAAAAGCCCATGTTCACAAAAAACAAACTATCATTAACCGTTTGTGCAGTGCATAGAGATCACTAGAGGTTTGTATACACAATTTCTAAAGGAAACAACATTTCACATTTAAACAACATTATTGAAGCCTTTGTTTCAGCATTGTGACATATTCAAATTCTCTAAAAATGACATTCATTAAGGAGAGCTTACATTTGTGCCTTTGAAAGGAAGTTTCATTTTGA
The DNA here is from genome assembly GCA_007115665.2 of Sequoiadendron giganteum. Lineage (NCBI taxonomy): Eukaryota > Viridiplantae > Streptophyta > Pinopsida > Cupressales > Cupressaceae > Sequoiadendron > Sequoiadendron giganteum. The sequence continues at coordinate 622,519,674 of CM021102.1, read as the reverse complement.
TGCACACTTTTGAAAAAAGAATGAATTAAAGTAAATAGGGTAAAGTTTCATTATGCTAATATGTGAGAAGACAAATAATAAATCTACAGTGCATATATTAAAATAGGTGAATTCACATTGTTTTCTTCAGAATTGACAAATTTTTACATACAAACATCATTTTGAAGCCAAAAGAGAAATAAAATTATCATATTCAATCTTTTGTTTCAGCAATGTCACAAAATTAAATTCTTCTAGCTAAACAAATAGTTTTGACTATTCAAATACAATTTTGATTCTACAAGAATCTTTATCTAAGTGATTCAATGGAACCCTCTCTATTTGTTTCTTCACAGGAAAGCAATAATAGCCAATGCTAGTTCAAATAGTGAAGGTACAAACAAGGAATTATATGGACTTCACAAAGGCCAAGGCAACATATATGAAGCTTTCAAGAATGGAGATTCGAACCACAACATAAAAATGATAGAGCTTCACATATATTTAAAAATGAAGAAAACCCAAAATATCTTGTGAAGCCATGGTTATGAAAGAAAAGTTTCAAAGTGTTCTCATGGTGAAGCCAAGGGCTTCTTCATAGGGTTTATTTGTTTATCATTTTAAGAGAAAGTGTCATAGAATATTTAAAATAGAAAACACCCAGAATAGCATTCATGAAGCTCAACCTGTAAATAAATATAATACCCAGATGGAGAAAAGTAAAGTCATGGCTAGAGATAGTATTTTGTCTCACAAAAGACTAAAACCACATGGGGTTTTTCTGTAAAATCTCAAATACATGGTAATAGAGCAACCTCTAGCTCATTCAAGTATAGGGAAAAAATTAGAAATGACATAGTCATCATAGCCATAGAGTTGAAAGGGTTTCAAAAACATACAACATGGAGGAAATGCATTACAATATTTGACAACATCTTAGTAAACACCGTTAGGTTATTATTGAATTGAAAGCTTACAAGGATGAATCAAGGTAAACAAGGCCAAAATCCAATGGAAAACGCCAAAATGAGTGAAAAAGTACCAATGTTTACACTTTTTGGTGACACATTTATCCCCCACTTTAGTGAGATTATGAATGTACTTCAAACTCACACTAAAGTAGTTGAATCATGTGTGTCAAGTGAGACCTAATGCACTCATGCTAGTAAGGTGAGATGACTCATGATCAAGAGGGATGATCAAGCCCCTGGGATCAAGATCCCATGGAAAACTAAACATAAGTATAGTAGATCACACAAGGAGTGATATGAAAAAGGTCAGATCAAGCTTCAACCATTTTTCCATCTAGTTGTGGATAAGATCTAGGTTATTTTTCTAAAAGGAAAGGATGTACTCACTGTGGGGTGATGATACTTTAAATTTTCCATCAGGTGAGAATTCCTAAAGGTGGTGAGATACATACAAATGGTTGGTATGCACTCACACACAAAAAGGTGGCTATGGGGAAAGTCATGCCGCTAGTTGGGCTTCCCGCTCAACTATACCAAAGTTATACCTCCTAATAACTTTGATAAGGTGCCACAAAAGACAGGGGTGAGGTTCATGAGACAAGCAAAGCCTTGGATGCTTACAACCCATGAACAAGTGCAAGATGGCACCATAGTCATGCAGTTTTTGTTATGCAAGGTGGCCATGTATGCACAAATGCAAAAGTAAAAAGTCCAAAAATGAAAAATGAAAGTGTTAGAAGGAGTCTTATTTAGTTCATATGAGGTCTTTGACTTAGGTAACATTGTTTTTATTTTCTCCAAGAGAGGACCAATGAAATGATAGAAGATTCATAACTTAAGGGACTTAGTGCATCGCACCAGGCCACTAAGAGGAATATAATATGCTAAGAAAAGTCACACTTATGAAGGAAATTACACCGAATGTCATTCACAAAGTGATAAATGCATCATGTGAAGTGAATTCTAGAAAATAACAGAGGATAGAAGGTGTGCACCTAGAAAATTGATGTTGCATATGAATTCTCTCGAGAAAATTTGGAAAATGTTTGAAAATATTAGGACACTTACGCCAAGTCGGGCGACCTAGTCCTCCAACCGGGAAACTTTCCCAGAATAGGTTTCAAGGATGCAGAAACCATTTTCTGGACCTAGCACAGGGACAAGATTTCCAATAGGGGAAACCTAGTCCTCTTGTAGCTTTCTGAGGAATTAGGGCTTGATTTTATGGGTCTCAGTTGATGTTTCCATTTTCTGTAGCAATATGTGACAGAAACTCCTAAAAGTGACCTATAGCTTGTCTTCTTGCTGCTTCTAGGGTTTGAGGCTTGGATGTGACTTGAGAAGAATGTTGGTACTTCTTGCAACACTTTGTACTTGACCAAATCTGCATCAAAACTGGCAATCACATGCAAAGACCAAGAAAGTATTGGGGTTAGGAAATAGGGGTTTGCTTAAGTCTAACCCCTTTGTAGGTGATTAAACCCAAATGAGATGAAAGAAAAGGAATGTAATATTGAATGATAAACTTAATGGAAATGATTACCAAACCTTTTTTATTGATGATCTACAACATGCAAGATCATCTCCAACGGAGTTAGCTTGTAAACCCTAATGCTTGCTTGCTTGCTTGTGAAGTCTTGGATTCTTGAGCACTTGAGAAGAGAGAAAAAAAAATGATATTGGGAGAGAGAAAAATGAGGATGAAAATCCTTATTTGTACATATGAAACCCTAATTTTCCCGAAATGCAACCTAATAGGCCGACCCTAGGGTTTAGGAGGAAAGATTCTCACTGATTTTTATTTAAATTTTGAATTTTATGCCTTTGAAGGGACTAGGTCGCCCAAAGTGGCGACCTAGTTCACTTGGGAAAATTTTACTGGAGGTTAGGAATTAATTTATGTTTAATTATGTTAATCAGTTTTGCCTCCCAAAACACACTTAGGTCGAGACTAGAGATACAGTAAAGGGGTAAATTAGCATAGAAAAAGGATTAATTTAGGGGTGATAAGGCGAAATAAATGTGGAAATGCATCACAACACTGTCTTAAGGCTTAGGAAGGTGTAAGAATGTATTATTTAGGTGAATTATATTGAAATGGTCTTAGAAAAGTGAGGAAATGTGTTACAATATTTCACAACACCTTAGTAAACACCATTAGGCTATTGTTGAATTGCAAGCTTACAAGGATGAATCAAGGTAAACAAGGCCAAAATCCAATGGAAAAGGCCAAAATGAGTGAAAAAGTGCCAATGTTTACACTTTATGGTGACACATTTATCCTCCAATTTAGTGAGATTATGAACGTACTTCAGACTCACACTAAAGTAGGTGAATCATGTGTGTCAAGCGAGATCTAATGCACTCATGCTAGTAAGGTGAGATGACTCATGATCAAGAGGGATGATCAAGCCCTCGGGATCAAGATCCCATGGAAAAATAAACATAAGTATAGTAGATCACACAAGGAGTGATATGAAAAAGGTCAGATCAAGCTTCAACTGTTTTTCCATCTAGTTGTGGATAAGATCTAGGTTTTTTTTTCTGAAAGGAAAGGATGTACTCACTATGGGGTGACGATACTTTAAATTTTCCATCAGGTCAGAAACATACAAATGGTTGGTATGCACTCACATAGAAAAAGGTGGCTATGGGGAAAGTCGTGCCGCTAGTTGGGCTTCCTGCTCAACCATACCAAAAGTTATACCTCCTGATAAATTTGATAAGGTGCCACAAAAGACAGGGGTGAGGTTCATGAGACAAGCAAAGCTTTGGATGCTTACAACCCATGAACAAGTGCAAGATGGCACCACAGTCATGCAAGTTGTGTTATGCAAGGTGGCCATGTATGCACAAACGAAAAAGTGCAACATGTGAAATGCAAAAGTAAAAAGTGCAAAAATGAAAAATGAAAGTGTTTGAAGGAGTCTTGTTTAGTTCATATGAGGTCTTTGACTTAGGTAACATTGTGCGTAATGTATCTAAGAGAGGACCAATCAAAGGATAGAATATTCACAAATTAGGGGATGTAGTGCATCACATCAGGCCACTAAGAGGAATATAATATGCTAAGAAAAGTCACACTTATGAAGGACATTACACTAAATGTCATCCACAAAGTGATAAACACGTCATGTGAAGTGGCAAAGCTGCACTAAGAAGCATGAGCAAAGGAAAAAGAAAATGCAAATGCAAGAAGTAAAATAGAATAGTGCTAGTATATGCCCCCACTTTAAAGGGATTACTACAAACCACTTTGTGAGCAATTGCTTTAAAGTAGAGAAAGGAATCTAATGCAAAAGGGACATGAGAGCCTACTTGTAAAGCCCAATGTCAAGTGATAGGTATCCAAGAAAGGCTAGATCATGTGAAAAAAAAAGAAGAAAGAAAGAGAAAAAGGAAGGAAGGGGGATATACCCCCAAAATGAAAAACACCAAACACATAAGGGATCTATGGATTTGGGGTCAGTATGTTTGTTGTTGCAATGTTTGTTTTAGAGAGCGCGAAACTATCATTATTCCCCCAAATACATAGAATTGGAAGAAGGACACAAAGAGAAAGAAAGAAAAATGAGAAAGAAGAATCATTTTGGGTCAAAATGGAAGAGACATAGGATATCCCGACACTTTGCATCATCCCCAAAAAGGACCATAGAAAGCAAAAAAAAGATAAAAGTGAAAGAGCCTTGGTTTTGAGTCAACATGAAGTAGAAATTGCAGTCTCAATGCCTTTCATCATCCTCAAATGAAATGAAAAATACAAAAGAAAAGAGCTTCATTTGGATCATCATGAAGGAGACATTGTGGTTCCAATGCCTTGCATCATCCTCGAATGAAAGGAAAAAAAGGAAACAAAAAGGGAAAGAGGGTCATTTAGGTCAACATGAAGGAGACATTGTGGTCTGAATGTCTTGCATCATCCGCAAATAAAAGGAGAAAGAAAAAGGAAAAGAAAAAAGAAAAAATTCATGTACGACACATAGAAGAAGAGTAGATACATATAGAAGAATGTCACAAAGAGTAAGAAAACACCACACAAGATGGGGAATACACAACACATAAATGAAAAAAAAAAGAAAAAGAAAAATAAGGACTAGTAAGGCGCATGTGCATTACTCTACGAGCAAGTCATATGCCTCCAAATCTTTCTCAGTATAAAACTCAGGAGGGCGACTAGCGAGAGGAACGTCAACAATTTCTGAACTAGCATCAAGATCAACGCTTGTCCTAAGAGAATTCTCATGAATTCTCATGGAAGAGGAGAATAGTGAATTCAAGGTTTGGTGGACCTCATCATCGATGCAAGCATTCTCATCATCATAATCATCTAAGTTGATGAAAATGGTGGGGCATATGAAAATATAAGTGGTGGCTTGTAAAAGAGTGGGTGTGGGAGGTATGTGATCTAGTTGCGGGGCTGGAGGAGGAGGATCAGTAAGCATGGCCTCAAGCATAGGTGGGTTGGGCTCTTCAGCTTGTTCTTCCTCATGAGATTAGTCAGTGAGAGCATGACAGTGATGTCTATGCTTTCTAGCCTCTTTATTCCTTTTTAATTTTCGATCAAGGTGTGTGGGGGAAGGTGTGGGACAATCCACCATAGGTTGTGTATCGTCTTGAAGAGGAGGGACAAGAGGGACTATGGGTGGTTCATCCACCTTCTCTTTAGCTGTATAGAATTGTTTAGTGTGAGATGGGAGGATGAAGTTACTATCATGATCCCTAGGCCTCTTGGATGATGTGGAGGAGGTTTCAGGAGTAGGTTGGATAGGCATATCAGATTCAGGTGGAAACATGGCTTCATCCAAGATGGGTGAGTCTGAGGTAGAAGGAGGTAGGTTGTGTAAAGAAAGTTTAGAGATATTCTTGGATTTGAATTTTTGATCGGAAATGAAGAAGAAGTCATGTCTGGGAGTGATGGCTCCATGGGTTCAAGACAAAAGACATCTAGGGAAAAGTTACCCTTAGAGGATAATAGGTTAAAACCACTATGGTGGATAGTAAATATGTCATTTTCAATAGGAAACTTCACACGATTGTGGATGATGGATGGGACTACTTTCATAGAAGGAATCCATGGATGACCAAGTCATAAATGAAATTGGTCTAATTGAGGGATAATTGAAAAGGTAGCATCCAATGTTTTTAGACCTATTTGTAACAGGATGGAAATCAATCCAATCGTTGGGCATGCAAAACCATTGTGTGTTTTGACCCATGCAATAGGTCGATTATAGACATCTTGATCAATATTATATAATACTAGAAACTATTCTATGATGACATTCTCATCACATGTGGGATCTATGAGTATCCCATTGGTGGTCTTATCATAAATGTGACCAACTATGTAGAGAGGGCCATTAGGAAGGTTTCATAGTATATCTTGTGCAGAGAAGGATATCTCAAGAGGTTCTTTGGTTGGTCCCTTGTGATGGATAACGTCTATTTCTCCTACCATTTCATTAATAGGTGTGACATGGGTTACCAGGGAAAGAGAAGAAAAATGTAAATCTTGTGAATCCACATTCATGACATCATTTGGGGAAGTTTCACTTGTTCTGACAAATGACACATTATGATTGGGCATGGGGTTGGTAAATATTTGCATGTTTTGATTAGGGGGTGCCACATATTTATTGTTTTTAACATTAATGCTTTCAATAGATAGACATCCTGAATCAATTAGGTCTTGCACTAGGTGCTTTAGATGCTTGCATTGTTCAGTGTCATGTCAATTTTGGTGATGAAAGTAACAATAAGTAGTGGCATTATAAGAAGGGGGTAATGGTTTGTTAGGATTAGGTGTATGGATAGGAGGTAAAGAAATCATTTGTTGCTAAAGTAATTGGGTCATGGTGTTATGAAGGATGTTAGGAAATGGTGTGAAATTACACTTAGGATCTCTGTAATTAAAGGGAACATCGGCCTTAAAAATGGCCACTTGGTTATTAATGGGTTGGGGGTTTGGGGATGAAGGGTTAAATTGGAGAAATCCTTTATTTGGTTTTCATAAAGATTGGTGATTGGATTGGAATGAGTTCTCAAACTTCTCATCACAACTAGGAGTGGACCATGAGTCACAACTTCTAGTAGAATTATGGTAGTCAGAGAGTTCTTGACACAAGTGCATAAAGGAGGGGAACTTCATGAGAGTAAGTTTATCTTGAAGGGTTGTCACAAGGTTTTCGATAAACATCTTCTATAGATGGGTATCTAGTATCTTAACATCAATCAAGGAATAAAGAGCTTGGTAACGAGAGATAAAATTAGTTATGTTCTCGGTATTAGCTTGTTTGCATCTCATGAGGTCTACTAAAGTTTTCTTTGGAGCCATGTGAACTTGAAAGTGATTAATGAAGGCATCCACTAATTTGTTGAATGAACTAATGGAATTATTAGGCAGGGAGGAGAACCAATCTAAGGCTCCATCTTTAAGAGTTCTTGGAAATAACTTAGCAAGTAAATTTTCATCAAGAGTGAAATTTCTATAGAGGGCAGTATAGGAATTGACATGGTTAGAAGGGTCACCCTTCCCGTCATACTTCTCAAATCTAGGGATATCTATTCCTTATGGAAAGGGAGTCTGAAGGATGTCAAGGGACAATGGGTTACTATGAACGTAGTGGGAGGGGGAGTCATATTGGTTTTGGTTAATGGTTGATATTTTTTGTTACATAGAAGTGATAGTGTGAAATAGTTGTGTAATGAGAGGGTCACTGTAAGTGCTATGAGGTGGAAGTGAGAGAGATGAATGGGTGAAAGTGGGGAAGTGGTAGGAATAGTGAGGGTAGGGATAGTGGAAGAGGTGAGGGGATGGGATGCCACAAGAGAAGTAGGGATGCTAGCGGTGATGGTGAGGGGAGGTACCACATTACTAACCTGCTGCATAGTGGTTGTCACACTAGGAGGTGTATAGGTTTGAATAGAAGCGACGGTTGAGGGGGGGAGTAGAAGGTCCTCCTTTTCCAGACATAGGATTGGGTGAGTGAGATGTCTTAGGTGCATTTTTTTCACAGATTTTGGCAATCCTCCTCATGAAACGTAAGCCATCATCACAGTCAAGTAAACAATGTAGGTTCTTAATGGCAGGGAAAGTGGTTCCTGATATGGGTTCAAAGCTAACTTCATGTTGATAATTAGTGAGACTAGCATGGATATGGAAGATCTTATCATGTGGGAGGTTATTGTTATCACCATCTGTAGCATCGAGGTGCAGGGAATTACTAAGGATAGTTTCTAAGCCTAATGCACCATTTTCAATACTAGGAGTTGAAGTTGGAGGGATACCAAGATATACAACAAGGGTGTTTTTGGTAGATGCCATGGTCCTAGAACTTCAACTCACAACTGTATTGGTAAAGGAACACTAAATGTTAAGACACAGTTCCCTAAGGCAATGTAAGAAAAGGTGACAAAAGGGCTTGTAAGTAGAATTCTAGAACAAAACACATAAATGAAAAACCAGAAAGATGTAAAATAGAAAATACTGGCAAATTTCAGGAATTTGACAGGAAACAGTGACAAAGGACTAGGTCACCCAATGTGGCGACTTAGTCCTATTAGTGTTGTTTTTGAAAAATTCCAGCACTTTTAGGTAATTTTTATGGTTTTCTAATGTTTAAGTGCAAACAAAAACTAGAAATGCAAATTTTTTGTGTTTTCTTGCTCAAAATGCAATGTAATGTGCATTTCTATCATGAATTTTCACTAAATGCACTTTTTTCACCAACCCTAGGATGAAAACAATGCAATATTTCAATCCAATGCAAGCTATCTCTAAGATGAAATGCAAAAATAAAAAAGCTAGCTAATGGTCTATGATTGGGTTCATCAAAATGAACCACCAAAAATGTATCACAGGACCTAGGGAAAAATGATTCCCCTTGCTAGGCTCTTAGGGTTTTTCACCCTAGGAGCACTTGGTGAGATAATTGCACTATTTCCCAAGGTGGATACAAGATTTTTTGGCGGTTGCATTCAAAGGGGGAAGGTTGATTGATGAAGGTTGTGATAAGTGTGTGATGTGTGGCTAGAGCTGAAATTAAAATGATACTAATCTAAATGTATGCAATGTAAATAGAACAAAACTTAACTAATCCAAAACTACTCTAAAATGACCTAAATGTGTATATTCTAGAAAATAATAGAGGATACAAGGCGTGCACCTAGAAAAGTGATGTTGCACATGAATGCTCTTGGCTCTTGGAAACCTCTAGAAAATGTTTGAAAATAGCAAGACATTTATGTCAAGTGGGGCGACCTAGTCCTCCAATCGGGAAACTTTGCCACAATAGGTTTTGGGGAAATGCGTGCCCAAAAATGCAGAAACCCTTTTTCGGGCCTAGCATAGGGATAATGTCACCAATAGGGTCGATCTAGTCCTCTTGTAGATTTCTAAGGAATTAGGGCTTGATTTTGTGGGTCTCGGTTGATGTTTCCCTTTTCTGCAGCAATTCATGACAAAAACTCTTGAAAGTGACCTATAGCTTGTCTTCTTGCTCCTTCTAGGGTTTGAGGCTTGGATGTGACTTGAGGAGAATGTTGGTACTTCTTGCAACACTTTTTACTTTACCAAATCTGCATCAAAACCTACAATCACATGCAAAGACCAAGTAGGTGTTGGGGCTAGGAAATAGGGGTTTGCCTAAGTCAAACCCCTTTGTAGGTGATTAAACCCAAATGAGATGAAAGAAAAGGAATGTAAGATTGAATGATAAAATTAATGGAAATGCTTACAAAACTTTTGTTGTTGATGGTCTGTAACATGCAAGAGTAGCTCCAATGGAGATAACTTGTAAAGCCTAATGCTTGTTTGCTTTCTTGTGAAGCCTTGGATGCTTGAGCACTTGAGAGGAGAGAAAAAAAAATGAGCTTGGGAGAGAGAAAAATGAGGATGAAAACCCATATTTGTACATGTGAAACCCTAATATTCCTGAAATGCAACCTGATAGGTCGACCCTAGGGTTTATGAGGGAAGATTCATGTTGATTTTTATTTAAAATTTGAATTTTATGCCGAAAGGGACTAGGTCACCCAACGTGGCGACCTAGTCCACTTGGGAAAATTTTAGTGGAGATCAAGAATTAATTTATGTTTAATTAAGTTAATTAGTTTTGCCTCCTAAAACACACTTAGGTCAGGACTAGAGATACATTAAAGGGGTAAATTAGCATAGAAAAAGGGTTAATTTAGGGGTGATAAGCCTAGATAAATGTGAAAATGCATCACAACACTTTACAACACTTTGTCTTAAGGCTTAGGAAGGTGTAAGAATGTATTATTTAGGTAAATTATGTTGAAAGGGTCTTAGAAAAGTGAGGAAATGCATTACAACATTTCACAACACCTTACTAAAACACTGTTAGGTTATTGTTGAATTGCAAGCTTACAAGGCTGAATTAAGGTAAACAAGGCCAAAATCCAATGAAAAAGGACAAAATGAGTGAAAAAGTGCCAAGGTATACACTTTTTGGTGACACAACAGTAAAGTAAACTAATCATGCGAGGAGGTCAATTGAATATTATTTTCATGCATTTACAGTCAAACTAGAGACTTTATCTTGATTACATGGAGTTTTTGAGACATTTCTATAGTTTCAGATCATTTTTGGAGTTGTTTCAATCATGCACATTGCGGGATGGAGTTTGCAACATCCTAAGTCTAGTTTGCTTCAGTTTCATACCCTCTTTTTGAAGCTTTTCTTCTTTGCTCGTGAGAGGATATTTTCAGGATATTATTCACTCCCAATTTTCTTTTAGTTCCATCTCTTAGCGCATTGGATTTTTCTTCACATTGTGTTTATTGGAAAAAGCTTAGTCTTTTTCCTTGGTTCTTGTTTTCTACCTTTGCATTTTGTAAAGAGACTATCTTGTAACTCAGTTTTATTTACAATTAATATAATAATACATCTTTATAGGTTATTTTAGTTTCATTTTTGTAGATTTTTCCTTCAAAATACTTAGAAAAAACATAATTTCCTTCACAGCTTCAGGTGTTTTGTATCTCTTAAGTGATTTGATGTAATTTTATTGTGTTTCAAACCAAAAACATTTAAGATTTTGTCTCTTTTATTGATACATGTACACAAATGTAGTTTTTCACAGGTCATTAATTGTTCTTTTAAAGTTTGTATTTTTTCCTAATTTATGAAAACCCAATTTTCCTTAGTAAGGTGAAAATAAGCAGAGCCTTTTAGTGAAGCATTTATGTGGTTAAATTGTTCAAGTTGAGTTGTGTTAGCAGTCCTTCTGAGAGTTTTAGTTGTGAATCAATCTTTAATTAGTATTTTTTGGTGCATCACCTCCTACGATAAATTCATAATCAAAGTTTCATATAGTTTCATAGATTAATCCTTCTCTCCTTTCCCACACAATTTTTTTAATTTCCAAGAGATTTAAAGGGAAGCCAACACATAATTTGGAGGTCTTTCCTCATTATAGGGTACCCACAATCTGAGGATATTCCAATGTTTCACAGGGTTGCAAACCTTTGTAGCTTTGCATCACAGGTGCAATCCTATTGATAACAGCTTTTGGCAAGCCTCGTGGGACTTTGAATCATAGTTTCAAGAAATAATTTAAGCTTTCAAACTACTATTTTCAGATATATAACAGTATTTACCTAATAGAGGTTTTTAATATTTATTTGGTGACTCCATTTATTTTGGTTATATGCAAATATGTTTGAGCAACACATGAGAAGAATTTAGACAAGTGGAAGTACTGACCCTTTCTAGTACTTGCAGCTTTTGTCACCCAAAAGAAAAGGAAGAACAATGAGAAGAATATTAAGTAGATCAAGATCACAATCAGCATCGAGATCTCAATCTAATCCTCCTTTTCTCAGGCCTTCATGCTCAATTCCTGTATTTCCAATTCACCTTGTTCCTCTACTTCAAGTAGCTTTGATGGCTAAAGAACATGTGTTCGTACCATTCAATGAGAGAAGCCCATTGAATTTATAGCAGCACGATGATATACCAATTTCTATACTTAAAATCCTACCTATTTTCATTGGTGAGGATCATACTATGCTAATTGAACACAATCAGAGATGTGGCTTCACTTTGTGGAGTGCATCATGTTACATAAGAGAACGTTGTGTTGAGGATTTTAGCAACATCACTCAAAGGAAAAGCACTTCAATGATTCAAAGGTTTGACTATTAATACTGTTGCAACATGGGATGATTTGGGAGACTAGTTAAGAAATCAATTTTTTGATATAAATATGATCACCTATCTCTAGTTGAAAAAATGACAACTATTAAGAGAGCACCACAAGAATAGATGACAGATTTTAACTTCCATTTTTTAGAGAACTTAGAACCAAATTCCAACAACAATAAGACCTTCACCAGATCATGCTTTCTTATATTATCTTAGAGAAATAAATAGTTATATTGATGCTATAATCCAATCTATGGGTGGAGTAACATTGCCATCAACCTACGATATAGCTATTAAAGCTTAAAATAACCTCATTCAGGTTGGTAAAATTTCACCTAGGCCTCCTATGCCTATTTTCCCTGATATTTAGCCATTGATTCCAATTCAAATACCTCCTATAGCCTCATGACCTATTGTTCCAACATTAGGCATTCAAGAAGTCATTCAAAAAAAATTTGTTCCACCAAATTCAGAATTACTGGAGCTTAGAGGAGCCCAACAAGAAATTAGAGGTACCCAATAGGAAATAGCCAAATTGTTGCAAATAGTTAGCAAAGAATTAGTGAGCCTCAAGAACCAACAAGGCCAAAATTACAAACCTTATCAAGCACCCTTTGAGGCAAATAGACTACCTTATCAAGCTGAATACCAAGGACATAAGAAAATTTAATACTAGGCCTAATTAGCCATATAATCAGAATGTTGTTAGCTCTTCTAAAGAGCTTGTACCTATGTAGAAAAATTTGGCACAAGATTATGTGTGGTGCTACCCCTGTAATTAGCCTCAAAATTAGGCTACCTATATGAACAAGGTGATTAATCAGGCTCTTATGGTACATAGCAGTTTTGGTGCTTCTAAGAAAAAAAAAAAGGAGAACAATGATCAACAAGATGATCAAACACAACAGGCTGATCTTGATGTTGCCATGATGAACTAGGAAGGCAGTGAGTTTTGTGGAGCTAATCATGCACAAGGTAAGAATCAGTCATTTACCTCCATTGCATCCAATATGAGGTCAAAAAAGAGAGTTGTTGACTTGAGACAACAAGTTGTTTTTAGCGAACAAGTATAAAAAAATAGATAGAAAGTTGTTCAGTAGAAAAATTAAACATCTACAGTCCAACAATGGAAGGTTCAACCTTTTACAACCCAGAATGTTCAAATTTTACTAAGAGGACAAGTTGTAGCAGCTAAGGAAAAACAAAAGACTCAATCTCAACCTCATTCAACACACGAAGAACTTGTTGTTTCAAAAGTGCAACAAAAGGTTAGTACCCCAACATTAAATATTATTGACCATATGAGGAAATCCATAGTTAGCATGACCATGTTAGATGCTTTACATCTTCTTGGGTAGAAAGAAAGCCTACAAGATGCTTTGGGTAAGATTTCCATTTTTTATCAGTCTAATAAGGAGCAACCTAGAGTTCTTGTAAACAATCCAGAGGGCAAGAAAGAATAGATAACTCAAGAGGTAAAGCCACCACCTTTTTATGTCAATTTGATTATTGGTGATAGTATAGTGCATAACTACATGATAGACTTAGGAGCAAAAATCTCCATTATGCCTAAACATTTGGTAGATAAGTTAGGACTAAGTTATGAACCATTGTCAAAATGGGTAGTCCAATTAGATGGTACACCCATTAAGTCTATTGGAGTGATTAAAGGTCTGCTTCTTACACTACATGCTTGTCTCAATTTTTTGACTCCACAGGACATTTATATCATTGATTTTCCTCCTTACTTTTCCATTTTCCTTTCTAGAGATTTTACAACAAACTTTGGTAGGTATTTGTCATCAGATTAGTCACACATGTTTTTCAGGACTAGATATGGTACTAGAGTAACTGCCAAATCAGAACCATATGCTAAGCACCATATTGAGTCTTATGTTGCAAATCCTATAAATCCAAACCTATCCATCCATGAGTATGAGGATCAATCCATGACCCTTGACTCCAGTGTACCCATTGAAGGCATACTTGACATAAATTTAGATGAATGGGTAGTCAAGAAAAATGAGGTTGATCCATTCAGTCATATGGATGAAGTAGGTTTGGGCATTTATATTATTAGGGATCCTGATGTGATTGTTCCAAATCTTGTCAAAGAGGAAAAACAAAAAGAACATCAGATTAGTCAGCTTTGGAAGCTATACTGTGATGGTTCAAGGAGTAAAGAAGATGTTGGTGGAGGACCTATGTTGATTTCACCTGAAGGAGAGAAGTATTTTTCAGCATTTCTCTTTGATTTCATTTGTTCAAACAATACAACTGAGTACGAGGTATTAATTCATGGCCTAAAGTAGGCCAGAAAGAATGGTATCAAATGTCTACAAGTATTAAGTGATTTTGAGCTAATAATAAATCAGGTAAGAAACCTGAATATAACTAAAAATGATATGTTGACACTATATAAGCACATAACTTGGGATTTAATATAAGAATTTGATGCTTTTAATTTGTTGTCTATTCCTAGAAGTCTAAATAAATAATTAGATAAGATTTTTGTTATAGGTTCACAATATGACATTCCAACTAATATACATAATATTGAGGTACAACAATATGTAAAGGTGGTAGTAAGACCAGTTGTACCTGATAATAACATTAGTTGGAAATTTTTTGATAGCGATGAGAAAATTATTAGTTTTTAGATAGAAGAAGCAAAAATTTATATTAGAAACTAGCAAAAGCTTGAGCAACAATATGATAACCAAATTCATCAATTAAGTCCAATAAGCTACCTAAGGGATTGGTGACCCTTGAATCAATTTTCAATGTTGATGAATAGGTTAGAAAAGAAAAATACATCACAGTGAAGGAAGAGCATTATGAGCCAATTGAAATATTTAGAGATAAGATTCTTAACCTTGGAAAATTCTATCCCAAAGAAGAACAACAAGCCTTTATTTTTCTTTGTGAAGAATTCAGTGATGTATTCACTTGGGAGTATGGATATCTTAAGGATTTTAATCCTGAATTAGCCCAACACACAATTGAGTTGGAGCCAAATGTGAAACTAGTAAGATAGAATTAAAGGCCACCGAATCCCAAGCTAGAACACCTTATGAAAATAGAATTGAACAATCTAATTGAAGGTAGTATTATCTTTCTAATAAAGCACCCCTCTTGGGTTTCTAACTTGGTTCCTATCAGGAAGAAGAACAGAGAGACAAGTTTGTGTGTTTATTTTTTTTATCTAAACAAAGCCTCATTCAAATATCACTATCCACTGGCTTCAATGGAGAAAATATTGTAGGTTGTTTCAGGTTCAAAAAGATTCTCATTTTTGGATGGTTATTTAGGGTATAACTAGATGTTGGTTAAAGAAGTAGACCAATTCAAAATAGCCTTTACCACCAAGTGAGGTTCTATGGCTTACAAAAAGATACCCTTCAGTTTGTCCAATGTAGGGGAATCCTTTCAAAGGGTAATGGAATTGGTCTTCCAAAGCCTTATTAATAAATTGGTTCCTGTGTACTTAGATGATATTACTATGTTTTCAAAGAAGGCTAACAGACATTTTTCTCATCTGAGGAAGATCTTCGAAAGATTCAAAGAGTATGAGGTGTCATTCAACCCCCAAAAGAGAATTTTTTTAGTCCATGAAGAAAATCTTCTGGGTCATATTGTTTCAAAGCATGGTATCACCATTGACTTGGAAAAAATCATAGATATTTTAGCTTTACCACTGCCTGCACATAAGAAAGGTTTAAAGAGTTTCCTAGGTAAGATTAATTTCATTAGGAGGTTCTTTCCTAACATTGCAACTTTATTGTAGCCACTTATAGCCATGCTAAAGAAGAATATTACATTCATCTAGACAAAGGAAGGTAAGAATATTTTTGAACAAGTTAAAGAGGCACTTGCAACAGCTCCAACACTTATTAATCTAAATTTTGATAAAGATTTCATATTATATGCATTTGGAAGTGTTGATACAATTTCAGCCATGATCTATCAGCAAAATGAAGAAGCATTAGAGTAGCCTGTGGCTTTCATTAGTCAAGTTCTGAATGATTATGAAGATAAGTATTCATTTGTAGAGAAGCATGTATTAGTTGTAGTAAGAAGACTTAAAAAAATTAGGCATATTTTGTCAAATAATAGAATACAATTGTTGGATGCTCACTCAATAGTTAAAGATTTTCTACTCAACAAAGACATTAATGATAAGAGAGTAGGTTGGATCACAATGGTGATGGAGTATGACATAGAAATTAAGGTCACCAAGCTTGTTAGGGGCAAAGGACTATGTGAAAAACTTGCTAGAGATGTAGTAAACAACAAAATATTTGATCGACAAGATGAAACAATACTCAATAACGAAGAACAAGTTGTTGTTCCAGTTACATCAAAAGATTGGATACAACAAATGATCCATTACATTAACATAGGTTACTATCCTAAAGGTTCAGACAAGTCAAAACATAGGTATTATAGGCTTCAAGCCATCCCTTATGTTTTAATTGATGGAATTTTATATAAAAGGAATTTTCAAGGTGTTTTATTAAGATGTGTTGAACTAGAACAAATCGAGAAAGTTCTACAAGAGTTTCATGAAGGGACCATTGGAAGAAATTTTGCACCAAGAACCATAGCCCTGACTATAATGAGGGTTGGGTATTACTGGCTTGATCTATTCAAGGATGCCCATACTTGGGACATAAAATGTAACAAATGTGCAATGTTTGTAGGAAAGCAGAAGCTTGCAGCTCTACCTCTGCATCCAATTCAAGTGGAAAAACCTTTTGGAAAGTGGGGACTTGACTTCACTGGTCTCATAAACCCACCTTCAAGTGTTGGGCATAAATAGACACTGACAGCTAAATATTACTTCACAAAGTGGACTGAAGAAGTTACATTGAAGGATGAAAATAAGACATTTGTCTTGAATTTCTATCAATAATTAGCTTCCAGGTTTGGTACACTAGATTCAATCATTTCTAATAATTCTTTAGCATTTATAGGTTTAAAATTTTCATATTGGTCAATAAATAATAATATTTATTTGAATACTTCTTCAAACTATTACCCTTAGGGTAATGGAAAGATAGAGTCCACTAATAAAACCTTGATCAAAATCATCAAAAAAAAATATTCCAAAATAATCAAAGAACTCGACATGATAAGCTGAAATTAGCCCTTTGGGCTGATAGGGTTACACCTAAAAGAGCAACTGGTAATTCACCTTACATTCTAACGTATGGTAAAGAGGCTAAAATACCTATCTCAATTGAGTTGCCTACATTAAGCATGATCAAAGAACTAGAGTTTCATGAAGAGGAACCTATGGAAATTAGGCTAGCATAGCTAATGGAGTTCGAGAAAATAAGGAAAGAAGCATTAAGGAACCTAGAGATTCATCAAGCTCTGATGAAAAGGACATTTGACATAAAAGAAATCCCAAGAGTTTTCAAAGAGGGAGATATAGTATTTAAATGGAATGAACTCAAGAGTAGACTTGGTAAACACAAAAAATTTGATGTCATGTGGGATGGCCCATACATTATCATAGAATGAAAAAAAAAATGCATTCTAGCTCTTAAAGCTAGACGAAGACGTATTGCCAATCCCTCTCAACGGGATTCACCCCAAATAGTTCTATTGAAGAACAATTTTTTTGCAGATGTACATAGTAGAGTATCTATTTTCTTTCAATAAGTTCTCAAGGAACATTTGGTTTTAGTTTTTTTTTGTTTTCAATAATTGTAGATGTTGCACACTTCTCTAGCTCTATCTTAAACAAAGTTATGATAGTTTCTTTTAGTTTGGTTCACAACTGAGTTACAAAATTCTCAAAGTCTTAAAGGAGAAATTTTTGACTCCATGCCCAATGGATTATCAAGGCAATTGATCCAGCATGCTTAGCAAACAAGCATCTAGTAGAAATTGCTAGAAATGTTACCAAAATTTCTACCTTTAGCTCATTTTGGGAGAGTTGAATTTTTTTGTTATATCTATGGTGAAAGGTACATTCATTTTATGCTAATAGTTCATTTGCAAATGAGGGATTTAAAATAAGATTTAGTTTATTATACAAAATTCACACAAGATAGAAGATTCATCAAAATTGCATAGTATTGTTGTATTTTATTCATTTTGAAATGAAGGAACATACAAGATTGCATAAACATTGATCTTTCATTCTTAAAAAAAAAAAAAATTTTAAAAGTCCCACACAAGCTATGGGAATGACTGAACCAGATTGATAAAACATAAGAGCTAAGAAATTCAACTAAAGATAAGAAGAAGAAAACATATAATGAAACATCATATCCTTGATCGCCTGTTCAATGTTGTGTTGATGCTCTATCTTCAACTCTATCATCAGATTTCCTCCTATCTTCAGTCCTTCATTCCCTAGATTCAAGTGTACCTATAAGATGTTAGGAGTTTTTTTAAAGCTCGAGACATAAATTTTCATCATATGGTTATCAACAGTTGAATAACTTAAACCTATGAGCTATAAACCCAATTCAGACATATCAGAAATGTACAAAAGAGAATCAAGATCAGATCATCAAAGTGAAAGTGAAATCATCATCAGAAGGAATATTGAACTGCTTTTATCTATAAAAAATTCTCACTGTGCAGGAACAGGTGCGTCTCTTATTTTATAATCAATCTCTTTTCATTATAGTTGTGGAGAAAATGTGGCTCCCACAAGGGTTGATCCCAAAAACTATGAAGATCCAAAATACCATGTTCACAACAAAGGAACTATCATTAACCATTTGTGTAGTGCATAGAGATCAACAAATATTTGTATACATAATTTTTGAAGGAATCAACATTAAACATTTAAATAACATTATTGAAGAAAAATGGAGCACAAGATTCAAGCCTTTATTTCAGCATTGTAACATATTCAAATGCTCTGAAAAATGCATTCATTAAGGAGAGCTTACATTTGTGCCTTTGAAATGTTGGAGTAAAATATTAGTGAGAGGGGGGGTGAATCAGTGATATACAAATTCCTAATGATCTTGAAATAACCTTTCAAAGCTTTCAAACATAACTACCATGAGAACAAATATACCCAAAATCAAGAACTTTGGTAGACATTATTAAATCAAGATAACTCAAACCTTTAACAAGAATAACATGAATATTAGGGAAAATTATAATGAATTGAGATGAAGTATCATATATGAACATCATGAAAACTTGATGCAAGATCATCCTTGGTTCTTGGAAATTTTGCATCAACCAAAAATATCTTCATTTAGTTTTGTTCTTGTTTTTTTCTTGTTCTGGTTCAAGTTGGTAGATCTGGTGTTTCTTCATGTTTGCTCACCATATCTTGCGTACCTAGGATTTCATTATGGACATGTTCAATTTTTGTATTCCAAGTTTTTAGCTCATTTGGATCTTTTTCCATAAATTTATTGCTTCTGGAGTATGTGACATTTTGAGGGACTAGCTCTGAAATAACTTCAAAACCTAACGGTTAGTTGGATTGATCACAGATCTTTCTCATGACTTGTGGATCCTCACGGTGTGTTTATATTTGTTCTATGGAGTTTCCCCAATGTTACACTTAGGTCCAAACTTCATCTTATGTATCTACCATGGATGAATTTCAGATTTGAGGCCAACTTGTTCTTGCACACGTTACACTTTTCTTCTCAGAGATTGTTTGTGATCTTCATCCTACATGGATGTTTCTTGACCCACGGATGTGATATAAAGATAGTATTGAACCATTATATGGGAAATATATAATTATGAAGATATAATAAGATTTATATAGATTTTAATCTGTAAGATTTACGCTCACATGTATGAGCACTATATTTTGAGCATGTTGTAATCAGGCTTGTGCATCGAATCTACAAGCTCGGATGTGGCAGACTATTTGTAATCAATATTTATGATAATATGAATGTTTGTATCTGCATTTCCCTCCATATTCTATGTTTCTTCTATTGTGTGACTCTTTTTGTGTGGTTTGAAATGTTCTCTTAGAGGACCCTCCTACCGTGGCTGCACCAAACTGGTATTAGAGTGAAATTCATTCCTTGTGAGATTGTCAGAATTTGCGTAGTCCTGTTGAAGATTTGTTGTAGGGTGAAATATTGAGGATCCAACCTACAATTGCATAGGACTTGTGTAGATATGATGGGAATAATAAATGGTAGAGTAAATGGAGAGCGTGGAAATGCAAACCCAACTATAATTAAGATGTTGAGAGGAATTGCTGCAAGATTGGAATCAATTGAAATGGCCTAGAGAAGAGGTCAACTAGTTGATGATATGAGTGATGAAGAAGTAGAAGAACAAGAATAAGTTGCAAGAGAAGAGAAACCTAGCCTTGATGAGGGAGAAGAGAGGTTCATAAGACCCCTAACTAGAGTGAACACTAAGCCAAATTTCAATCCACCAGATAACAATTGTAAGTTGGACTCAAATGAATTGTTGGATTAGATAACGAAAATGGAGAAATAATTTGATTTTGAAGGTACCCCAGATGATAAGAAGGTGAAATTTGCATGTAAAAATTTGAGAGGACATGCATCCCTTTGGTGGGAAAATTTGTAGATAGATAGAAAAACAAAGGAAAGGAGAAGATAAGATCATGGGATCAGATGGCGAATAAATTGAAGACAATGTTTATGCCTATAGACTATCTAATTAGTTTGTTCAAGAAATTGTAGAACCTGAAGTAGAAAGATATGAGTGTGACATAGTATACTGAGGAATTCTATAAGTTGAATATCATATCTAGACATTCAGAAGATGAGATTGAACAAGTAGCCAGATATGTGAATGGTCTAAGATCATCTATTCAATATGAGATCAATTTGATTAATTTGTTTAGTGTGGAAGAGGCATATCAATTTTCCCTCAAGGCAGAAGAGAAACTAAATAAAATACATGAACATAGACAAAGAGGAAGAATATTCATTGGAGGAGGAAGAGGAACATTTTCAAATCAAAATAAAGATAAGGAGGTAAATGAGAATGAAAATTCATACTGAAGAGATGATGGAAACTCTTACAAAAGAGGAGGATATGGTTGTTACAGAAATCAAGGGTATAGAAAATATGATAGAGGACAAGAGAAAAGAGTATTTAGGGGAACTTTCTTTAAATATGGTGGAGAAGGACATAGAGCCTTTGAATGCAAACAAGGAGAGACAAGTAGAAAGACTAAGAACAATAGGAGAACAAACTTTTTTGAGGAAGATTATGTTGGATCATCTAATCAACCAGAAGAAGGAGAGGTATTAGTGAATAGGGGAGTGTTGTGTCAAAGTGAATTGGAGAAAGAACCATTGTAGAGAAAGAATTTGTTTAGGACCAGATGCAAGGTAGTTGGTAAATGTTGCAAAGTGATCATTGATAGTGGAAGTTCATAGAACCTAGCTTCTGAAGAAATGGTGACCAAATTGAAGTTAGAAAGGTTGAAACACCCTAAACCCTATCAAATAGCATGGATTCAAGATGAGCATAAAATACTAGTAAGTGAACAATGTTTGGTGAAATTGAACATAAGAAACTACCATGGTGAATTTTTATGTGATATTATGCCTATGAATATATGCCATATCTTGTTTGGAAAGGCCTTGATAGTATGATTGACAACCTATTCATGATGGAAGGAAGAACATATACACCATTGTTGCTAATGGGATGAAGCAGACTTTGTTACCCTTGGAAGATGTTCCTAAGGCTGAGATTTGTATGACTACTAGAATCTGTTTGGTTGATGGAAGGAGATTTCTAGATGGATTGAGACATGAGAACATGTGATATGCATTGGTTCCTAAGAAAGTTGAAGACTTGAAGCATCTAGAAGGATAACCTGAGGAGATAAAAGAGTTGCTACATAATATGAGGCTATCATTTTAGATAATGTACCTAATGGATTACCACTTGTAAGGAGTATTATTCATTGCATGGGTCTGATTCTTGGATCTAGTTTTCCTAATAAAGCAGCACACCGGATGACATCAAAAGAGAATGAAGAATTGAATAGACAAGTGCAAGAGTTGTTGAGGAAGTTTTGATCAAAGAAAGATTAAGTCCTTGTGTAGTACCTGTTGTGCTTGCACCTAAGAAGGATTGAGGATGGAGGATGGAGAATGTGTTCAGACTCTAGAGCCATAAATAAGATTGTAGTGAAGTATAGATTTATTTTTCCCCAGATGGATGACATTATGGATTGCTTGAGTGGATCTAAGTACTTTTCAAAGATAGACTTGAAGAATGTGTATCATTAGATCAGAATCATAGAAGGAGATGAGTGGAAAACAACATTCAAGAAAAATGAAGGATTATATGAGTGGTTAGTGATGCCTTTTGGGTTGACAAATGAACCGAGTACTTTCATCAGGTTTATGAATGAGGTATTGAAGAAATTCTTGGGTAAATTTATGATTGTATATTTGGATGACATTTTGATTTTCAATAAGACTAGAGAGGAACATTTTTTGCACATAAGAAAAGTTTTGCAAAGGTTGAAATAAGAACAGTTGTTGATAAACATAAAGAAGTGTAGTTTCATGAAGGAAGAATTGGTATATTTGGGATTTGTGATACTAGTAGATGGGTTGAAGATGGATCCTAAGAAAGTGAGAGATATTGTTGATGGCCTACACCTAAAAGCATTGGGGAGGTAAGATCTTTTCATGGATTGGCTAGTTTCTACCAAAAGTTCATTAGGAGTTTCAGATCTATTTGTAGCCCTATGATAGAAACAATGAGGGGAGATAAGAAGGATTTTAGATGGGCATCTGGTGCAAACATAAGTTTGAGCTATTGAAATAGAAGGTGATAGAGCAGCTTGTGTTGGATTTACTAGATTTTGATAAGGTATTTCAAGTGGATTTTGATGCAAGTGGAAATACAATTGGAGCAGTGTTAAGTCAAGAAGGAAGACCTGTAGCCTATTTTAGTGAGAAGTTGAATGATGCAAGGAGAAGATATTAAGTGTATGATCAGGAGTTCTATGCCATAGTTCAAGCCTTGAATAAGTGGAGACATTACTTTTTATCTAAGGAGTTTGTGTTGTATACGGATCAACAATCGTTACAGTATTTGAACAGTCAAGATAAGTTGAATCAAAAACACATGAGATGGGTAGAGTTCTTGCAGGTTTATACTTTTTTTTAAGCATAGGAGTGGAAAGTCAAATAGAGTTGTTGATTCTTTGAGTAGAAGAATAAATTTACTGGCAGAGATGAGTGTGGAGGTATTAGGCTTTGATGAATTGAAGAATTTGTATAAGACTCAAATTTTGCAAAACCTTGGAGAGCATGTAAAGAACTAGTTTTGGATGATAGAAGTCAATGGTAGGATTATTTCATTCAGGAGGACATGTTTATTAGAGGAAACTAGTTGTGTATACCCCAAAGTTCAATGAGGGATAACTTGGTAAAAGAGAAACATAGTGGAGGTTTGGTAGGACATTTTGGAATTGATAAGACAGTAGTGTTGGTGAGTGAGAATTAATTTTGGCCACAGATTCATAAGGATGTTAGGAAATTTGTGCAGAGTTTGTCAAGTTGCAAAAGGGAGTAGTCAGAATTTTTGATTGTATAAACCTTTGATAGTACCACAAACACCTTGGGAGGATATCAACATGGATTTCACACCTGGTTTGCCTAAGACATAGAGAGGTAATGATTCAATATATGTGGTGGTGGATAGATTTTCTAAGATGACACATTTCATACCTTATAAGAAGACAATAGATTTAGTACATATAGCAGATTTTTTTCAGAGAAGTGGCCAGATTGCATGGATTACCTAGGAGCATTGTTTTAGACAGGGATACAAAATTTGTTCGTTGATTTTGGAGGATAGTTTGGAGGAAATTGAAGACAGATTTGAAGTTCAGTTCTAATTTTCACCCACAAACAAATGGAAAAATAGAGGTAGTGAATAGAATTTTGGGAAATTTGCTGAGATGTTTGGTTGGAGAGAAGATCGAAAGTTGGGATCTAACCCTAGCACAAGTAGAGTTTTCCTACAATAATTCAGTGAACAGGAGTATTGGAAAGACACCTTTTGATATTTTTACAGGAGTTCATCCTAGAGGTATATTAGAGTTGAGATACATCAGTAGGGAAGATAAAAGGAGTGCAGAAGCAGTAGAATTTACATAACATATGAAGACAATGCATACTCAAGTGAAACAACATTTGGAAAACATGAACCAAAAGTATAAGGAGAAAGCAGTTGAAAAGAGGAGACATAAGGAATTTGATGTTGGAGATGAAGTGATGGTGTACTTGAGGAAATAAATATTTCTAGTTGGAACATATAGTAAATTAAAGATGAGGAAGTTTGGACCCTGTAGGATTTTGAAGAATTTTGAATCAGGAAATGCTTATGAAGTCGAGTTACCAGATGACATGGGTATATCACCTTTATTCAACATTGCAGATCTACATTAGTACCATGAAGTAGAATTTAGTGAAGACAACAAGCTGAAGTTGAAAGAAAAGCTTGCTAAACAACAATTAGATGAGGTAGAAGAAATTTTGGATGTCAGAGATGGAAGGAGGACTCTTGGAAGATAGTATAAGGAATATTTGGTGAAATGGAAGGGTAGACTAGTGGAGAATTCTTCCTGGATTTCTTAGGCTAAGGTAGACCATATTGGTTTTCCTTTGGTCCCTATAAAGTGAGAGGCTCACTTTTCATTAACCCCAGATGTTTGATGTAGGAGCATCCTTGGTTCTTGGCAATCTTGCATCAACCAAAAATATCTTCATTCAATTTTGTTCTTGTTTTGTTCTTATTCTGGTTCGAGTTGGTAGATCCGGTGTTTCTTCATGTTTGCTCGCCATATCTTGTGTACTTAGGATTTCATTGTGGACATGTTCAATTGTCGTATTCCAAGTTTTTCAGCTCATTTAGATATTTTTCTAGCAATTTATCACTTCCAGAGTATGTGACAGTTTTTGGGACTAGCCTCAGAATAACTTCAAAACCTAACGGCTAGTTGGATCAATCATGGATCTTTCCCGTGACTTGCGGATCCTCATGGTGTGTTTATATTTGTTCTATGGAGTTTCCCTGACCTTAAAATTGGGTCCACAATTCATCTTATGTATCTACCGTGGATGAATTTCAGATTTGAGGCCAACCTATTCTTGCACATGTTACGCTTTTCTTCTTGGAGATTTTGGTGATCTTCGACCGACGCAGATGTTTCTCAACCCGCGAATGTGATATAAAGCTAGTATTGAGCCATTATATTGGAAATATAGAATTAGGAAGATATAATAAGATGCATATAGATTTCAATTTGTAACATTTTTGCTCACATGTATGAGCACTATATTTTGAGCATGTTGTAATCAAGCCTATGCACCGAATCTACAAGCTCGAATGTGGCAGACTATTTGTAATCAAGATTTCTGATAATACATTTTTTTTTCATCTACATTTGCCTCCATATTTCATGTTTATCATATTGTGTGAATCTTGCTGAATGGTTTGGATTGTTCTCTTTGAGGCCCCTCCTACCGTGGTTGCACCATAACTTCAGTTGAATTAAGATAGGCATCATGCCAACTAAAACTGATAGATCAATGTCAAAGATGAACCAACACACTACCATGAAATAATTTGTGATAAGCATTGACTCATGAACATAAGACTTAAGAGAAAGGAATATAATTCTAAACAATGATACATGGTTTATATTTATTCATGCAGACCAAACAAACTATAGACAAAATGTAAACATAACACAATTTTTCCTAAGTGGAAATCCCTCATGGGGTAGAAAAACCACTCATAAAGTTGCCTCACTAGCTTAATCAAAATGCCTCATTGGAAACACAAGCCTCATTGGCTAAAAATGCCTCACTGTCAACATAAGCCTCACTTTCTACAAATGCCTCACTGGCAGTGATCAAATTGTCTCACTAACTTGATCATTTTAACTTCACTATACATTTTTGAATAGAGCATAATTCAACTATAGAGGATCACTTTGTTTCACTACAAAACACATTCCATTTTCAATCCAATACACTTGGTATCCTAAAGATTCATTTACTAGAATATTTAAAATAACAAATGTACTAGTTACAATATGTTTTGCACATTGCTTGCAAAACTTCTTTATATAATTATGTTTATACATTCAACATGATAACTTTGTGAAAATAACCAATCACATAACAGTGTGAGATCATTGTTTAGATAAAAAAATCTATGTTCCATTTTAAGCTACCATTTTTCCACATTGAAACTTTCAAATGCAACCTTTAAAACCTATTACAATAACTACCTCTTAATATTCCTTTTGCAAAATTAAATCGTTCTCATAACTAGTAAATCATCACTCAAAAATATGGTTTGATAACTATCAAAATGTATCAATGTGAGGCAGCTTTGATAAATTCTTAAAAAACTACTAAACATGTAACAACATACCCTTTGCAACATTAATGCATTAAGCACAAAATGGTATATATTTAAAGTCGGAATGCTGCCCTAAAAAATAGGGTAACCAAACTAGATACAATAAATACATATATGCTTCAATAAAACCCCTATCGACAACACACATAAACCCTTAGCTCTAAGCATCGAAACATTATGCAGATGCAAGACCTTATGCAACATATTAGTATCGAATTCAAAACAAGAAACCACTTTCAGATATTGCAACTTTATAAAGAACAGACTAGGGTTAAAAGAAATAAGTGTGTTACCATCTTGAACGTAATTCAAGCTTTCAAATGAAGGTCGATATCACCTAGAGAAACTAAAAGAAAATTGCCTAAAGCCATTTCTCTTCATTTTCAAACACCATACCACCATTCTTCCAATCTTCATCAAGCCCTAAATCATCCATTATCCTTACTAACAATCTACCTTTGTGTTTAGCCAATAGTTATAGAAAATTAGGACACAATTACTATGTTGGCCTTTTCTCATATGTTTTTTTTTTAAACATAAAAACCATAAATATGTCAGTGTTGAATAAGTGATATTATTATCACCAAATAATGTGTGTTGACTATGAATTTGCACAAATTTTCTAGTCTTAAGCATAGAAGGATGCATAACCATTAATGACCAACTCAAATAACACTTCAAAATTTATGTCGGTGTTTAAAATCAATGCTACCCTAAACACATAATACCCAAACACTTGTGAATGAAAAACATCAGAATGTCGAAGTGCCAAGGTCAATATGCTAAGATCAATCATTGAAATATATTGATCAATGATGGATGAATGCAATCCAAATTCAAACCTTAAGTTCCACATCACAGTGTTGTCCCAAAAAGTATTATTATCTCAATGAATGAATACCAAAGCCTTATAACCTCTTAATGTAGTGCAATCAAACTAAAACATAAGATATACCTGAGCATGTTGAATGTAAGTGTCACCTTGTACCTCTTGACATCATGTTCGTGTTCCTCCTTTAAATTTAATGAAAACACAACCTTTGACATCAATGAAAAACTTGCATGCCAACATGAAAGGAAGTTTTAAAATGATGCACACTTTTGAACAAAGAATGAATTAAAGTAAATAGGGGTAAAGCTTCATTATGCTAAATATGTGAGAACATAAACAATTAAGCTACAATGTATATATTAAAAGAGGTGAAGTCACGTTGTCCTCTTCAGAATTGACAAATTTTTACATACAAACAACATCATTTTGAAACCAAAAGAGCAATAAAATCATCATATTCAAACTTTTGTTTCAGCATTGTCACAAAATCAAATGCTTTCAACTAGACAAACAGTTTTGACTATGCAAATATAGTTTTGATTATACAATAATATTTATCTAAGTACTTCAATGGAACCATCTCTATTTGTTTCTTCACAGGAAAGCAATAATAGCCAATGCCAATTAAAATAGTGAAGGTACAAACAAGGAATGATGAGAACTTCATAAAGGTCGAGGAAACATATATGGAGCTTTCAAGAATGGAGATTCAAACCACAACATAAAAATGACAGAGCTTCACATATATCCAAAAAATGAAGAAAACCTAGAATATCTTGTGAAGCCAAGGGCTTCTTCACAAGGTTTATATGTTTATCATTTTAAGAGAAACTGCCATAGAATATTTAAAATAGAAAACACCCAGAGTGGCCTTCATGATACTCGACCTGCAAAGAAATGTAATACCCAGATGGAGAAAAGTAAAGTCATGGCCAAAGATAGTCTTTTGTCTCACAAAAGACTAAACCCACATGGGGTTTTTGCGTAAAATCTCAAATATAGGGTAATAGAGCAACCTCTAGATCATTCAAGTATAGGGAACAACTCAAAAATGGCATAGCACTCATGGCCATAGAGTTGAAAGGGTTTCAAAAACATACAACATGGAGGAAGCAAGAAATATTTTCTTAACATGTTCACTGTGAGGCTCAAACTGAGCATATTCTACAAAAATAGGAAAAGAAATGGAGCAATATTTGAACAAATAAAAGCTTTCCTCCTTTGTTTCTGAAGAAAAATACATTCAAACCCCAGGGTCTTCCAACAGACAAAATCTCGAGCTAGGATCATTCATGGTGGCATTAAATACAATGAGCATCAACATACAAAAATACATCAGAAAAAGTATGTCACAACTGTAGCCAAGAAGGCATGAAATACTTTCAAAATGGAAGAAAAAGCCGAGATTCGTGACTAACAAAAAATTATTTTGTTATTTTCTACAAAAAACCTTCAAGAAAGTCACCGTAGATAGTAAAAAATGTGAAGATATTCAGGCTAGAGCTTAAACCCCACTCCATGGTGGTGCAACTGACTTTTTTCTAGTGCAAAATGAAGAATGACAATATGATTAGGGTTCAGACTTTTTTTTCATGCCCTAGTTCGATATCGTAGTCATTTTTTACTATGTTTTACCAAAAAAATAAAATAATTTCATGTTACAAATAGTGCCTGTGGTCTTCACTTATAAAGTCATAGACCTAATCATTTGAAGGGGAGCCCATGATTATTGTAGAGTCAAGTTCAAATTATTACTTTGAATTGAAGTAAATAATACTTGACTTAGTTTGGATGGAGTAAATCAAAGAGCAAATGGAGTATATCTCGACTAAAGTTTTCCATTTATCTTCATTGCATGACATTAGACAAATAAAAATAATTATATAGTTAAATATTAAAGGTATTTTTACTTTAATATTTAACATGTAAATGTGAAGGGAAAAAGAACAAATACATATTAAATATTAAGATAATCACATCAATTATCTTTAATATTTGACCATATAGTTACCTTCACTTCAAAATCATGCAAAAATTCAAGATGGGAGAGGAACTCAAGATTGAATGGCAGTAAAGTAAACTAATCATGTGAGGAGGTCAACTAAAGATTATTTTCATGCATTCAGAGTCAAACTAGAGACTTTATCCCGATTGCATGGATTTTTTGAGATATTTCTATAGTTTCACATCAATTTTGGATTTGTTTTGATCATGCACATTGTGGGATGGAGTTTGCAACATCCTAAGTCTAGTTTTCTTTAGTTTCATACCCTCTTTTGGAGCTTTTCTTCTTTTCTCGTGAGAGGATATTTTCAGGATATTATTCTTTCCTAGTTTGCTTTCAATTCCACCTCTTGGTGCATTGGAGTTTTCTTCACATTGTATATATTGGAAAAAGCTTAGTATTTTTCCTTGGTTCTTATTTTCTACCTTTGCATTATGCAAAGATACTATCTTGTAACTTAGTTTTATTTAAAGTTAATATAATATGACAGTTTTACTGGTTATTTTAGTTTCATTTTTATAGAACTTTCCTTCAAAATACTTAGAAAAAACATAATTTCCTTCATAGCTTCAAGTGTTTTGTATCTCTTAAGTTATTTGATACAATTTTATTGTATTTCAAACCAAAAACCTTTAATTTTATGTCTCATATATTGATACATGTAAACAAATGTAGTTTTTCACAAGTTATTAATTATGCTTTTAAAGTTTGTATTTTCTCTTAATTTGTGTAAACCCAATTTTCCTTAGTAAGGTGAAAATAAGTAGAGCCTTTTAGTGAAGCATTTATGTGGTTAATATTTTTGAATTGAGTTGTGTTAGTAGTCATTTTGAGAGTTTTAGTTGTGAATCAATCTGCAATTAGTATTTTTCAGTGCATCACCTCCTAGAAACAATTCATAATCAGAGTTTCATATAGTTTCATAGATTAAACCTTCTCTCTTTTCCCATAATTTTTTTTTAATTTCTAGGAGATTTAAAGTGGAGCCAACCCATAATCTGGAGGTGTTTCCTCATTATAGAGTATGCAAAACTTGAGGATATTCCAATGTTTAACAAGGTTGCAGAACTTTGTAGCTTTGCATCATGGGTGCAATCTTGTTGATAATAAGTACTTAATCAATGTTACTAGTAAATTTTGAATGATGATATATAGTACCTTCATAAAATTATGAAAATCATGTGTTTTAAATCCTATGATAAGTCCATCAACTATAAAATATTTATCCAATGATGACCTGTAGCTAGTAGGTTTCCTTATTTAACGAATGACATTTTTTAGTTGGTCTAGCTCTTTTTTTCTAAAATCCATGGAGCTTCAGCATATGTTTCATTATCCCTATGTTGGCCACAAATTTTTTTCTATCAATTTTGGTATGTGAAAGAGAAATATCTCTCCTCGAAGACAAGTTGTCCTTTTCTTTGCTTGATATATATTGAAATATAGAATATAGGAAATTTTGGAAGATGTGCATAGGATCTAATAGGTGAGATATTAATACATCCTTCTAGTTAGGGAGCTCATAAAATATGCTTTTACTTTTCATTCCTTCTAACATATTAACTATTCTTCAATTGAATCCCCCCGATCAAAAAAATCCTCCCTAGCTTTCAATTCAGAATCTTCATACTTCTTAAGCCAATCACCTAGACCCATAATCATGGAAGGGCCACTATTTTCAACTTCTCCATCAAATTTATTCTTCAATAAATTTCTAAACTTATGATCTAGTGGTAGAAAAAACCTGTTGTTTGCATAAATAAATTTATGTAGATCTTTAGAATACCACCCTTGAAATTTTTCTACACATCTTGGACATGAAAATATCTCCTTTGTTTGAAGACCTGCAATTCAATAAGTAATGTTAATAACATCAAAAAAATAGTATAGAACTAAGTATGAAAGTTGGGATGAAAATAAATTATGAGTGTAAATACGTAAATATTTTATCTTACTAGAACAAATACCAAGTCTTGGGAAATCATGAATATTCCAACATAGCACACCATACAACATGAAGGACCTATTTGATGGAGGACATGATATGTCATACATTATTATTCCTTTCCATAGTAGTTGCATCTCATCAATAAAAGGCACAAGATAAACATCCATGTTTTTAACTTGATGTTTTCCTAGAACAATGAGAGTTAGCATAAGGTGCTCCTTTCTAACACTCATCCATGGGGGGATATTTTATACTATCAATTTGACTGGCCAAACAATATAATTTGAGCTCAAGAAAGAGAATGGACACACTTCATTAATTGCAAGACCAAACCTGATACCACGGGGTTCATCTTTGAATTTTCTTGGTCATTTTTCCTTTATGTGTTTCATTTCTTTGGAGTTGGCCAGAATTCACATGAATCCATCTTTACTCTTGTTCTATGCATGCCAGTCCATCAATTGTGAAAGTCACTTGCAATGAAACATGCATTGAAGTCTAGGTATAATTGCCATGTGACATAAAACCTTCTTTGGAACTATAGTACCTTATACATCTATACGATATCTCTTCTCTTTTCATATAGGGCATTCTACCTTGTTTTGATATTCATCTCTGTATAAATGCAATCTTTTTTACATGAATGAATTTTCTTATATTCAATCCCTGACTCAAACAAAAATAGACGCATCTCTTTACAAGTTGATGGAAATACATTCTCTTTAGGGAATATTTTAGTTTTTAGTGCCTTGTAGCCACAGATTAAATCAACTGTATTTCTGACTTATGATGAACAAATTTTATATGTCAATCTATACCAAGACTATTTATATACAATATATGGTTTTAAAATTCCCTTAAAGAAATATAAACGAAGTTGTTGAATGTTTATGAATTATGTACACCAATTGAAAATGCAAAGTAAGAAATAGATTTCAACTCACTTTAGTAGGGTAGTGAATCCTTTGTATGACCAACCAAATAGTGACTTGATTTCTAATAATATTAATGTGCATGCCATTTTTGAGGTTCTACTTGCACTCAATTTGAACACGGGTGTCTTCATTGCTTGCTTGATGGATTGTTTCAAGTTGTTATCATCAAAATTACATTGGTGGTAATTACCCCTACTATCATCATTACTATCAACCATATGATCATTATTGTCATCATTGTTTCCATCCCCAAAGAAACTTGTAAGAATTTCATTCAGTTTTTCTTCATGCACTACATTTTCACTATCATGATCATCATCATTAAGGCTAGTTGGCATGCCATCAATGTATTTGGATCTCATTAGCTCTTCAAATTTCTCAGTTGGTAGTATTCTCTTCAATCTTGCTCTTTTCATGCTAGTATTTTTTAAAGGATGGTTTGGATCATCCCATCCAAATCTTAACAACCCAGTTGGATCTTGGGTATTACTATCTGTTTCATAAACATCTTCTACCTATCAACAAATACAAGCATTATTTAATGTTTTTCAACAGTTGGATAAATCATAAATGTATCAATTTCAAAGAAATATAATCAAATATGACTTAAAAATATAAATATAAATTTTATGAACCTATATACATCAATTGAATAATGGAACATTATTTTATAGACTACCTTTTTAATAAAATAATTTAAATAAAATGCAATTTTGACAACATATTTTATAAAACATCAGTCCACACTCATTTATTATTCTTTGGTTTTCTGCCCTTAAGAACATCCTTAGGGAGACCTTGTTCTTCCCTCTTCTTTCATGTAGGAGTGCATTTTAAGAATGGGTAATCAATCAATAACTCATCCCCAATGGTAAGTTCCATAATATCCTCAACCATTATCAATCTATCAACCTCTCTTTCCATATCTCCATCTTTATCATTTATAACCTCAACAAATTGACAATTCGGTCTTACAGTAGGGTCCCTTCCCTTACTACTATTTATAAATCCTAAAATATTTGTGTGTGTGTATGCACATCTATCTATATACACAAGATGGCCTCTATTCATTTATTTTCCACTTTCCAATTGGAGACGATGTGTATACATATTCAAATTTGACCATATTTTGACATGCTAGGCTTATATTCTTCTAGCCTTCTCCATTCACCACTATAATATGATGGACCATAATATGGAATTAATCTCCTAATGGTTTTTTTTGAATTGTTTCCATTTTTAGATCCCACATGTACATCTTAGACAATAAAGAGGCCTAGACTCACTCCATGAATATTAGAGGGTCGTATCAAGTAGATGTATCCCCAAAATTGAAACACCTCGTACACTCTAGGTAGTTGTTGATCACTAGGCTAAGCACAGTATAGTCGATGATCAAATGTATCTTTGTAAATTGATCTCAAACTTAGGGGCAAGTCATCATCTCCATCACATTCATTCTCATAGGTTATGTAGTCCACCTTCACCTTGTCTTTAAGAAAAATATGCATCTTTAAACTGGTTCTTGTTTTGTTACTTGTTTTCATCAATTCCTCATCATCTGAGGTAGTATATTGGCACATATTTTTGTTAGATGTATCATCTGATAAATGATCATTTCCCTCTAGGCTGGAATTCGGTGATCCAAGAAATTTATCCTACAAGTATCCATTAAGAAAAAAAATAGTTATTTAAATAATATAAAACAATGTTTAACCAAAGTATACTTGTTATTTATATCAAGCTGGAAAATTCCTTACCACAATTCCTATTGGATTTGAATCTATTGTAGGAGGCATACTACCGACTGGAAGCTCATAATATATGTAATGCCTTTGAACAATCGTTCATTTGAATTGTTTATTTCCATAGCATACAAAACATCCACAAATAATAATTTTCTCAAAGTATTTATCCCATGTACTATAGTCCTAACCAGCCTCTTGTTTAGTGTAATCATTTGTTGTGTCTGCAAGATCCATTGTCATATCCTCTTCCACCCACTGTCCTCTACGTGATTTAACAATTTTAGGTCCATGTCCACATACATATCTTGTTCTTTCGCTAGTTGAATGGTTAGGCTCTGCATTTGCTCCAATATCAATTTAAAATAATCAACAACATGCATTAATTTATGTCAAGATTGGATAATACATTATAAATTTCAATAATACTGTGAAAAAAGATGGACATATCACAAAATTTCATCAGATCATTTTTTCCTAAGTTAAGTCAAAATTTGAGTACGTCATGTCCCACTTCATTTGTTGTGTCCTTATTTGATATGATGGGCCAAAAAGTGGTGATATGTAAGTGATATAATGGCCCATGTGACTGATGAAATTGTTTTTACCCAAAATTGATGAAACGAAAAGGGTTTTTAAAGGAGATTCTTAGCTTTCCAGCAATATAAATTATGCTTCACTTTGAATTTAAAAAATAATAATTATTTATTTTCTATTTGAATTATGACTAAAGTCCTGATTGATAGGTTGATTTAAAAACATCTATAGCTTTCAAATGATATCACACTTTTTGAATTTGAAACATACATCACATTATATGCTTTGCATACTATAGGATTAAAAAGAAAAATTTGAATCTCATGAAGTTTTGACCAAATTAAGGTGGTCAGACATACGAGTTTTTATATTTTTTAAAATTTGTAATAACAAATTCATAATTAATTATTTACTTGGAAAAAAATTACAAAAAGATATGCATCACATTTGGACATGAGTCCTCTAATTATATCTAAAATATTATAAAAAAACATTATCATTTTATTATGGTTAGGGTGGTCAGATAGACACCTACTTCTTATTTTTTCCCTGAAATTTGAGTACTACTACATTGAAATTTTAAATTTTCACCAAATAGATTTTTTTATTTTTTAAATAAACCTAGTAGTTTAGAATCTAAATTCAATTTTCTAAAAAATTTATATTCTTACATATTTTTGAAATAATATAGATAACTTATTCAAATTTTTACGTCAAGTTGCCTAACTCTAATTTTCTGAATTTTCATTGCCACTTAAGGGCCTAATTTTTCCATGATGATCCTACACATGCCCCTATGTTGTAGCATTTTTGAATTCATAAAAACCTTCCTCCTTTGGTTGAGGTTGATTTCTCTTCTTACCTCTATTGTATCTACAGATTTCGTTGTCATATCTATTCTACCCACTTTCTTCTCTACGATTTAGTAGTTCTATGCCATCTACTTCCTCTCTCCATGGAATCCTTTGGATCCTGTAATACACAATAATGACAATAGTCACATAATAGCTATGCATCAAGAGAATATTGTTGAAATTATCTTGTTAATATGCTCACTTTTCACTAAGACCCACTATGAAAAACAAAATAGGACATTGCAATATTTTGCTTTTCACAAAAAATTTACACATGGAATCTTGACAACTAAAGCTCAAAACTTATGATTACAAGATGAATACAAATTCACATCAAAAATACATTTATTTACAAGCTGACTACAAATAAATCCTATTACTAATAATTTTAGCTAAACATCCCTTCCATGGTCCCTTGTTATCCTAGATGAAAGAAAACCTATTACTAATCATTTTAGTTGGTTCTCTACCTTACACTTCCACAAATTCATTAAAACCGTAGATATTTTCTCTTTGAAAACTAGAGATTGGATTCCTTATTCTTGATTGAAACCTACTTTAGGATGGAATGATGAGATCTAACAAAGTGTTAAAACATGTCAAAATATGTAATATATATGCATGGATAAAGGCAATAGACAAATATATATATGATAATGCATGATGAATGATCTATCAATTATACATTAAATAAGGGTGGGTTAGTGGGATCAAAGAGATTACACAAAAAAATCCCAAACCCTAGTCAAGATAATAGCAATGAAACATAGATAAGGGGTGCATAAAAACCCTAATAAAGTATAAAATGAATCATATCTACTTAAAAATGCTAGATTTATAACCTTAATGTAGAAGGAAAAATAGCATGCCTCACATAAATATCCCAAGTAAATTAATTAAATCAAAATGAATAAATAATATAACCTCCCCAGGATAAAGAGTTGAGAGTAATAACACCACTAAAATAAATGCTCAAAATTAAATAATAAAAATAATGGTATTTAGCTCTAGGTTCAATGAAGATATGACTATGCTATACATTGCTAAGTGAGATAATTATTCTCTATGTCAAAATCAATAAGGATACCAAGTCAACTACTTAGAGAATGATCAAAGACAATAGGCAAACATGTTGTTCTTGCCAAAATGATGACATAAGTATAATGAAGTAAAAAATACTTTGAATCAATGCCAATAAATGTAACTTGAGTGTTCTTGTCAGATTCATTTTTAAGTCCTTAATTCTAGATGCCTTAAAATGGATTAGGTTTACCCCTTTCAATACAACTACAAAGGTTAAAAACAAAAACAAAAAAAAAAATTATTAAATCAACACACAATGATCAAGTAAGATGGTTACTATGCATCCTCAATTTAAATTTAAATTTTAAAAATCAAGAGAATATGCACTTGTAATAACATATATACTCAGTTCCTTTTTTTTGGTTGGAATGCAAAGTCATCTTATTTAAGTTTCTTTTTCACTTTTGAGTCAACTCTTGTTTGAACTATTACTTGTGGGCTTTTGTATGAAATCTATCAAATTAACTTGCAGGATTTCTTACTTAATTTTTGATCATAAGACATTTAGAAACATCTCATAGAATTCATTGAAATTATCATAAAGCAATCAAAGAACATTCTAGAGGAGTACTTGTAATAAAAAATAAATTGTATGGTTAAAATTTTCTCATGCAAATAGTGAAACAAGGTTCTTGATGACTTGGGTCCAAGGAAATTTGACACTTAATTTTAGTAAAGAAATATTCCAAAGGTGTTTTTTCAATATTGTTTTGGGCACAATTCAATAGTCACATCAAAGGAAAAATATTTGAGAACCACTGATTGATATAAATAAGATGATTGCAAATAAGACTCAACTATGAAAGAGAAAGACAAGATCACAAAAGTGATCATGTTCAATTGCAATGTAGGGTTCAAAGAATTAAGAATGTTTTAGAATACATCTACAATTTCATTTTATTATATCCACTATCATTATCATCAAGAGATAAACAATCTCTAAATTTTCATTTAGCTTATCATTTTCTACTTATAATTATTATATATAACATATGCATTTAGAATCTATTTTAAATAAAAATCAGGGAATGAAAAATGTATTAAATTAAATGTTTTATGATATAAAATTTTAGATTTAATTAGAAATTTATCTTAGACATGTTATGATATATGTTTATAAATGATTTATCAAGGTATAATAAATTAAGTGATGTTTGGATGAATGTTTTAGAATTTGTTAAGTTATTATTGTTACCACTAACGTAGTTGTGTGGTTGAATATGAACTTGTGAATTTAACTTGGACAATATTTGATATTTGTAAATTCTTAAATGTCCATCATTAATATATTGCAAATTTTACATCCTTCTTTACACAAAATGAGATAATTATTCTTTTGGAAACAAGTTACACTGAGAGGGGGGGTGAATCGGTATTGTGCAAAAATTAAATTTATTAACCTTTATCTTCAAAGAACTTGTAACATTCAACCAAAATGCATGAACATGAAGAAAAAAATCACAACACCATAACACAAGAATATTTATGTGGAAACCTTGTTAGGGGAAAACCACGATGGATGGCCAATCCACAATATGATCTGAGTATACTCAAATAAAGTTTACAATATGGGGAATGCACTTGTATTCAGACACACTTCCTAGAGCTCACTGCTCAAAATAGGAAGGCTTATTTCCTTACAAGATATTCAGATTAAGACCATCTGAAGGATTGAACTGAAGGAATATCATCTACATATGCTTGATTACAATTTTGGTTAGGCTCAACAATAAATCTTTTGTCCTTCTGACTGATTTTGCACTTTTTCTCTGTTCTTCTCAAACTCGCATCACAAAATCCTTAATGCACAAGTGAAATTATGCATAATCACTCTTCTTCTCTTTTGATATTCACAATTCACATCAACACACCTTCTTATTCTATCAAAATGATATGATAAAACACTTATATATCGGCGACCAAGAATTTAATCGTAATATATTAGCATTAATAGAACACAAAAATATTCACAATTGTCAGCTCAATTCATGAGTAATGTATAATGCACATCCACAACTTAGCCAAGACTCAAAAAAAGATGCTCGAACACAAACATACTTGAACAATTACTTCCCAAACATCTGTGACATGTTATATCCATGAAGTCAGCCTCCATGCATTGATAAACATGAATTTATTCAATCGGGTCTTCTAACTCACACATGGATCAATACAAGCCACTAAGATTCAATAAAAATAGAGATCATACACAAAAACACATTCCTTGAGATACACAACACAAAATAATAACATGAAATCTTCATAAGAATCGATGAACACAAAAATGTCGAATGCGCTGTTCTTCCTTGATTGCCTTCAATCTATTTTTTGGTATGATCAAATGATGATGTGCGTATCCAATCATTGATTAGGGTTTCCATCAATGACAACACCAAATTATATTAGTAGTCTCTCTTTCCAAAAATCTCCCCCTTTGGCATTGATGGAAACACCAAGTGAAAAATGACTAATTGTTGGATCAGTACCAAGATAAATTACACTACCATCTTCAAAATTTCAAAAAGACAACTCTCCCCTTGAGATGATTATACGTTTCTCACTCTACTATTCTCCCCCTTTGACATCAATGGCAAAGGAAG
Source organism: Sequoiadendron giganteum (assembly GCA_007115665.2). Classification (NCBI taxonomy): domain Eukaryota; kingdom Viridiplantae; phylum Streptophyta; class Pinopsida; order Cupressales; family Cupressaceae; genus Sequoiadendron; species Sequoiadendron giganteum. The sequence goes on along the minus strand of CM021102.1, from coordinate 622,480,620 downwards.
GGATCTGCATACAGTCAAAGGAAGACTGTATATATACAAAGATGCTTTTGTAACTTACATAAACTGGAAAATATCTACAAAATATTTCTTCAATTGGATCAAGTTTGTGTCCCAAACCCTTTTGAGAATCCAAAAATTTATGTGACCACTGACTAAGTAGGATTGTGTCTTTGCAAATCTAATTTTTTAAGATCCCTAACAACCATGGCATCTTTACCTTTCTTTAGTGAACTTGACATTATCTCAATATTTGGACCAACTAGGCCTCTCAGTTCACATGATTTCTCCACAAATCTGTCATTTTCATGCTTCAAGATTCTTATCTTTTCAAGTAGAGATATTACTTCACCTTCTTTATTTGCAACACCACCAACTAAAGGATCAAATGCTTTAGAGATGATAGTTAAGTATTTTTCCAAATCCTTGACCTTCTTTTCATTGGCCTCAATACATTTTGACAAGGACAAACATGATTTATAAATATTTCCACCTTTAGATAAAGAATTTTGAACATTCTTCACACATGTGGCTAATCGATTTTTATTCTTAGAATTCATTTATTTCAACCCATTGAACCTTTTGGCATCAAATTCTTTATGCACTTTAACCATAGCTAATTTCTCAAGTGACTCAAAGTGAGTACTTACAGATTTGATGAGATTCTCCAGTCATCAGAGGAGGAACTAGACAAATATTTGACATGTGTAGGCATTATTTTCCCTGGAATGCCACTTGCAAGGTTTAAAATTTTATTGTCCTCAATGTGATACCTCAACAATTCTTCTCTATCCTTCGCCTGAGCGAATGATGCTACCTTCATTTTTTGAATTGGAGACAAAGTGGATAGGTCAATAGGACCTTCAATTAGTTTAGGATAAAATTATCCCTATTGTTTTGTCAGAAATTTCTTCACTCCCTATATAGTGTCTCTTGCTTCCTTTACCTTAGCTTTCTTTTCCTCGACCATCATTTCTTTAGCTACAGGTTCTTACTTAACTCATCCTTCTCAATGCATGCAATTTCAGGAGTCTCAATCACCATAGGTATTTATTTATTGTCCATATCAAGAGGAATATGAGTATCCTTAGTTGTATCAAGTTTTTCTCCTTCTTCTTCTCCTTTTGGACCAGATGGGACATCTTTATCATGAGTTTCTTTTGTGACAACGTCAATTCCATCATTTAACAAAAAAAAATTCAATATTTTCTCAGTTTCTTTTGTAACCTCATTAGTTAGACCAATCATGAGCTTATTCACCCTTGTTTTCCTCTTGAATTCATTTTTGGCTTTATTCAAGAGTGCCTACATATCTTCCATAGACATTACCGAACATAATTTTGCAAGAATTCTTTCTCTCATTTTTTCTTCTTTTGTTCTAGAATTGACTCTCCTCATTTCCAAAATCTCATATAAGCTTTTGGGTAGACTAGGCATTGCTTCAATAAGAACCTTATTTAAAATATTCAAATACTTTATTATTGCCTTCTCAAGAGTTCTTTGACCAGATTCATCAAAATTTTCATACCATTTACAAAGAAGTTTAAGATTTTCATCTTTGATCAAATCTTTTTCAACTTCTTCCACCGACATACTTGGTTTGTCAATTTTTTCCTTCTTTTGTCCTTTGACTTCTTCATCGGAGGGTTTTCCTTTGGAAACTATTGCTGCCTTAGCACCTTGATGCTTTATTTCTCTAACTCCTTCATTTGATTCTATCTCTTCATCTTCAAAGACTGCCACATATATTATTTTTCTTTTATCCTTTATTTTTCCATCCTTAATGGATGTCTTCATAGGAATTGGCTTGGTTGTAGGAGCGGATAGGGATGCAGAGCTCCTTGTTGACCTAGTTCTACTAGAGGGTACTACTAGACTAGCCAGTTTAGTTTTTGCTGCCTCCTTTGTTGCATCAACTTCTTCTCTTTTCCTTCTAGCTTCTCTTACCTTTTCTACTAATATGCCCATACTTTCTGCAAAGATTTCTACTTCTTTTCTAACGCTTCTGACTAACACAATTTTTTTAAGTTCATTGTGTACATGTATATTATTTTCTGCATAAGTACCAAACCTCTCTTCTTTTGGATCCAAAGGCTTATTCAGGAAATGTTGTGCATACATTTCCAGAATGTGCTCTTCGACTTCATAGCCCATTGGCATGATCAAGACTATTCTGTGATTAGCGGCGTTCATTATGCATTGATCAATATCTACCTTAAAAAAAATTGTATCCTTATACTTCCCCATAATAGAAGTAGGAATTATTTCTCTGGCTTGCATCATACTCTAGAAACTTTTGAAATATCCCCAAACAGTAGCATTCTTTTTCTTAATGTCTACAAATCTGTGAAAGAGATCTCCGATCTAAGTGGCTACTGGTTTATCTTTTTTCCAATGAACCTTTCTGAATCCTGGAACCTCATTCATGAAGTAAAATAATAAGCATAATAGCAAGTTACCATACTTAAAGTATTTTTCCTTATCCTTCTTGATCTTCCCAAGATTGTCCATCAGTTGACTTCTTAGCAACTCACATAGATCATAGTTTACATTTTCCTTTACCATTTGATAGGCTACATAAATGGTTGTATTGGATACATAGTTGTCTCAAATGGAATGATAGATTTTATACCCAATAACCATAGATGAAAATTTTACATCTATATCAACAATATCATCAATTTTCATTTCTCTTTTGTCATACTTAGAATCGGCTACATCAATGACCATTTGATTCTTTACTGATTTCAGAACTAGTAATCCACTAGAGGAACACAAACCTGTAACAACACTTATAGCCTCTTTTGTTATCTTGAAGGGTATATTCAACCACATGAATTCATCATGGACCCAACTCAAGATGTAACAGACCCATTCGATCTCTTCAAACACAAGGAATTTAACAATCTATGTAAATTTAATTTCTTCTAGGGTTTTAAATTTTGGCTTCACACAAAAATATTCTCCTATAATGTGATTATTATACAAATTCAGTAGTTGTGAGCTTCCTATCTCTTCAATCTTAGCATGAATATATGCCCTAATATCTTCAGTGTGTAAGATTTCATACGAGACAGATGAAAATGCACCTAAGGGCTCAGTCTTAACAGACTTGAAGGGATGTCATTTGAATTTGGGATGAGGTATGTCCTTAACTTCTACTACCAATGGAGTAGCCATTTTCACAAATTCTTAGGGTTTTCTTATAAATACCTTTTCGTCAGATCAGAGTTTGTTTGCCGAATCGCCTTCACACTTGAATTTTTCCTCAATTCGCCAATGTTTGCTTCAGATCTCTCCAACTTATTTTCTTCAAAATGCAAAGTGAAAAATGAAAGATAGAAATGATTTTTTATCACTCGCATACCTAACCCTTTTTGTCGCAATAAATTCCTTTTACCCTAACTCATTCGGATACACTATTTACATGCACTGTGAAAGATTAATCTTTTTCAAACCTTCAATACTGCTTACTTCTTTCTCCAATGATTTCAACAACATCTATAGATAATTTATGAATTTACTATACTTATCCGCATCTAGTGCCAGTTATTAGTTAGGGGGTTAAGAGATTTTCTTGACAACTCCCCCTAGGCCAAAGACCTAAAGCTAATTCTCAGATGAAATACCAGAAGTAGATTCTGGTGTTTGCTCATTTCCTTCAATAGAGGGATTTATCTTCACCCATTTCTTCTGCATCTACTACCTCATCACATCTTTAGTGACTTTTCATTTTCCCTTAATATCCTTCTGCATGTTTTTCTTTTGATTTACCGAACCATTTTTGCTCCAATAGAATGTAGTAATGTGACCAAATTTATTGCATTTATAGCACACAACATTTCTCTATCTAGACCAATTTTTCCACTGATTTTCTCTTGATCTGCAATGGTTAGCAATATGGCCAAGTCTATTGCATGTATAACATCTGACATTTCTATGAAATTTGTTCATCACATTTCTGCATTCATTTGACTTATGACCAAACTTATGGAATTTAAAGCACTAGCCTAAGAATGATGGACCACTTAGATTCATCCTGCTTCTACATTGAGTAGCCATGTGTCCAAATTTATTGCAACTAAAACAACATCCATTAAATCTCTAAGTATTAGGTTTCCTTACCGAATACCTTCCAGATTTGTTCATTTGATTTCCTTGCTTGAATCTTCTTTTTACTCATCTGGAACTTTCTCCTTCTTCATATCCAAGACCTCACTTGTCACCTTCTATCCTTTGACCTTTAATTAGTTCATCAATCTTGGTTGAGCTAACTTTCAACTTCTCCTTTTACTCATTTTTAGTAGCAAGTTCATTTTTGAGATCATCAATCTGTTTTTCCATCACTTCCTCATTGTTTTTAGATTGCTCCAGTTCATTGTCCAATCGGCTGCATACTTCATATTTTTATTTCAAGGAATGTGCTAGGTTCTCTTCATTCTTCTTTATGTCTTCAAGTTCCTTGGTCATCCTCATGATGATATATTTCATCTCATGCTTTAGGAAAACATTATCTCTAGTAAGCTTTTCACATGCTTCTATCTTTTCCTTCAAGGCTTGACTGAGTTGTTCATCTTCAATGCTCTTATTATCATTCTTCTTAATCTGATCACAAAGTTCCTTTCTCTTCTCTCTGGACTTATTGATTTTTTCTTTCAAAGACTCATTGATTTTCTCGACATCCACGAGGTTTACTTGCAATTTTTGAACTTCAAACTTTGACTGATCAAGATCATCTAGGTCCACCAAAAGTTGTTGTTGAAGACTGCTTGAATCCATTGAAACACTTTCCAAGATCTCCCTAAGTTTTTAGACTTCTTCTGAGGAACTAGCTTTGATACAAATTGTTGGAAACAAGCTACACTGACAGGGGGGGTGAATCAGTGTTTTGCAAAAATTAACTTTATTAACCTTTATCTTCAAAGCACTTGTAACATTCAACCAAAATGAATGAACATGAAGAAAACAATCATAATACCATAACACAAGAATTTTTACGTGGAAACCTTGTTAGGGGAAAAACCATAATGGATGGCCAATCCGCAATATGATCTAAGTATACTCAGATGAAGTTTACAATATGGGGAATGCACTTGCATTTAGGCACACTGCCTAGAGCTCACTACTCAAAATAGGAAGGCTTATTGCCTTACAAGATATTTATATTAAGACCATTTGAAGGATTCAACTGAAGTAATAGCATCTGCATATGCTTGATTACAGTTTTGGTTAGGCTCAACATTCAATCTTCTATCCTTCTGGCTGATTCTGCACTTTTTCTCTATTGTGCTCAAACTCGTATCACAAAATCCTTAATGCACAATTGAAACTGTGCATAATCGCTCTTCTTCTCTTTTGATATTCACAATTCACATCGACACACCTTCTTCACCTATCAAAATGATATGATGGAACACTTATATATATCTGTGACCAAGAATTCAATCGCAATATATCGACATTAATAAAACATTAAAATATTCACAACTGTCTGCTCAAATCATGAGTAATGTATAATGCACATCCACAACAGTCAGCCACAACTTGGCTAGGACCCAAACAAAGATTCTCAAACACAAATATACTTGAACAAAACTTCCCAAACATCCGTGACATGTTATATCCATGAAGTTGGCCTCCATGCACTAATAAACAAGAATTTATTCAACTAGATCTTCTAACTCGCACATGGATCAATACAAGCCACTAAGATTCAATAGCAACATAGATCATACACCAAACAACATTCCTTGAGATATGCAACACAAAATAATAATAGGAAATCTTCATAAGAATCGATGAACACAAAACTGTTGAATGCACTGTTCTTCCTTAACTGTCTTTAATCTGTCTGCCAGTATGATCAAATGATGATGTGCGTATCCAATCATTGATTAGGGTTTCCATCAATGACAAAACTAAATTATATTAGTAGTGTCTCTTTCCAACATATTCTCTATGTCAAACTCAATAAGGATACCAAGTCAACTACTTAGAGAATGATCAAGACAATAAACAAACATGTTGTTCTTGCCAAAATGATGATGTAAGTATAATGAAGTAAAAAATACTTTGAATCAATGCTAATAAATTTTGAATTGTGATTTTTTATGGATTGGATTTGGACTCCATTTTCTATTTTTCTTGATATAAATTGAGATGACAAAACCTATATTGATATATAAAGGTAAAAATAATTATGCATATTCAAAAAATTAGCTCAAAGATTTTCATGTCATAAATAGTTGGGGTATAGATTTTATATTTTAGGGTTTGATATTTTTCATGTCTATCATTTAGATTTTAGGGTTTAGAGTTCAAGGTAATTGAGTTTTTAGAAAAAATGAAATTAATCAAAGAATTTTTATTTTTTTATTAATCTAACATAAATATTGAAGGTGAACATGCAAACTACCTCCACCCTTAATGTCAAGCCTTTGAAACTCTATGCAAATTGGGTTGTCATGTCTACTAGTAGTCAAAAATTCTCTATATTCAAAAATACAATCATTATCTATTTCTATATCATGCATCCTACTTAAAATACAAAAAATAAATTATGAAAATTATTTAATATTATTATATTAGATAAAATAATAAGTAAATGTCTCTTCTTGAAGGTAAAATTTGAACAAAAATATTTATTTTATTCCAAAAAACAATAAAAAATATCTTCATTTAAAATTTAGCTTCAAATGAAGACCCGCTTCTAAGCAAAATACATCATTTGGCACTGTTAGGCACTAAATTAGGCGCACTTTTTTCTGCCTTTTACGCCCCAAAATGACCACATTTAAGGCTAAAATTCAGCGCTAAAGTCGGCATTAACTATGATGACTATAGTGCCCACTTATGAATCAAAAAGAAAAAATAAAAAATTCTTGTGTGCACAAAAAGATGAGAGGAGAAAAATGTCACACCAAGGAAGAGAGGAGAATAAAGGGAAAAATGCCACCTGAAGAACTTGCATTTTGAAGAACTTTTGAGCATTTTGATGAATTCAAGACTAGGGTTTGCATGTATTGTGTGTGGATTCATTTCATCATCAGCATACGGTTTTCATTAGGTGTAACCTATGTGCTTTACTCTTGATTTCCCAAATCAAGGTATGAATTCCTTGCCATTCCACTATCATGTGCAATGAATTTTTCAATAGATTTATTTTTTGAATGGTGATTCAAGGTGCGTCTTGTGTTTTGTATTGAAATTATGAATTTTAGCTTGTTCCATTTCCTTTGTGTGTGGGTTTTGAATGGTTTTTCATTTATTATTTATTACCAAGTAGGTCTTTTGACATGGTCATTATTGAATTCACTGTCTATATTCGAACTGTGATATAAATTAGGGCATCATTGTGTATATTTGAACTATGATATAGAATAGGGAATCATTGAATTGTGTAAAACCTCATTATCAATGGATATAAATTAGCAATTGTTTCATACTTGGCAATGTGTACTTTGTTTGCCTCCATAGAATGGACGAAAATAATTTTCCCTAGGTCACCTCAAAATTTCAAGCAATAGAGGGAAGGGAGAAAATGGAGGAGACTCTGGCCAAAATGAGGTAATTCATTTTCAATTTATAGCTTTGTAAATGTTTCCATTTTTCTTTGATTTTTAGTTTTTAGTTTTTTATTTCTAAATTTAAAATAAGAAATTTAATTTAAAAATATATATATGGGCATGAGACTGACAAAGATAAAGAGGCATTGGCTTCCATATTGGGGGTAGAGGGAATGAATAAATTGGATGGTGTGGAATTGAAAGTTCTTGCCAGATATATAGAAAAATGATCTGGTAAAGCCCCTAAAACATTGCAAACAAATCAACCGTGTCAAAGGGAATCAATTGATTTCCCAACTAGTCTTGGATCGAGCAAAAGATCTAGGAGGAAATCAATAACAATAAAATCTAAGAATGTGGAACAAGGAGAAGAGACTTACAATGTCCCAGCCACTCTTGGGACATAGACTTATTCCACCACACCATTTTTTGCATCTTGCATTGGTAGCTATGATAGAAAGATATAATACGATGTATTTTCAAGGGAAGTCCGAATGACAAATGCTGGAAAAATGTTTGTGAATAGGTTGAAGGAATCATTCCTTCAAAGGTTCAAAGACCATCTACATTTTCCATTATCAAAGATACCCATGCACCTACAAAAAGCAGTTATCCATGACATGGAGACTGAATTTGGCACAAGTTTTTTTATAAAGAAGTTAAAGCTACGAATGTCTCAAAACTACAAGAGATTTTGGTGCAACCAAACAAAGAAGATAAAAAAACTCCCTCCTAAGCTAAGGCTCAAAAAAAGGCCAATTGATATAAGTGTGAAAGTATGTAAATAGCTTTTAAAATCATATGAGAAGTCTGATGCACAAAGGAATTTCGGTGAGGAGAGTATGCAGGTATTTGAATTTTCAAATAAGATTATATCAAATTTATTAAACGATTTTTAAATTTTACTTGTGCATGGTTAAATTGAATTAGTATATATTTCAAGACAAGACCTCTAAGGCTAGGCTTAACAAACTTTGAGCCACGCATCACAGTGGAGAGAAAGGTTTATAGGTCTTGATCTGTACATTTGTAAGTATAATTAATATGTTAAATGATATTTTTTTATTTCCTAGGAAAAAGTAAATGATTGCATATTAATTTGTTTAACCAGTCCATGTGCCATGTTTTGACAAGAGGAGAAATATGGCCACAATCCAAAGCAATTTAAAAAGGAAATGTTACAAAGAAAAAAGTGGATTGATTTTGTAATCTGGATGGAGAACAAGGTATCAATTTGAACTTTATGATTTTGGGACTGCATATATGTCGCATGGAACCTTAAACTTCTTTTATTTTTCTTCTCGGTCACCTCTACTTCCTTGAACAACTCCTAAACCTATCATTGCATGAGTATAAGTTGGCACCACTTTCCCTTGATTAGGTTGAGATGTGCTAGCTGATCTCTGATTTTTATTCTTTGATGCCTCTAAAGCTAAATCTTTACCAACAAATAGCTCACACTCCTATCCATCACTGCCTTTGTCTTGTATTGAGTTACAGTGTTTTCCTTAATTGAACAATCCGCCAAGGGCAAGGACTTTTGATCTAGCTATGTCTAAATGAATTTAGGGGATAGAACCTCATAGCTTGAATCAGAAAGCCTGTTAGGTACCTCAGTAGTGATGCTAGTGAGCTGACTTATAGTCACATGACTATGTTCTCATGCTCTTGACCTTGAAAACACAATTAGTCTAATTTATATCTAGGGACATGCTAAAATCTGCTTCCCAACTTCTCAACCATGAGACTTTGGTATCATAAACACACTTTTTTCATAGAAAAGCTTGAATTTGAACTTTATAATTTTCCCACTCAGATAGCTAGAGTCAATGGCATTGGGAGATTTATATATAGTATATATAAATTTGTATTAGGAAAAAAACCTCTATCTTGTGCCTTCCTCTCAAAAGTAAATGCACCATTGAAATATGTTGGCAATAATCTATTAGATCACCTGATCACTAGAATATCTTAGAAGCATGTAGGGGAAAGAGGTGAAGCCACAAACTCTGATATATCTAAAAATAGGGAATTGAATGCACCAATCTGCTCGCTTTGAAATCATTGCTCGAGCTTGCTTTGAAACTTTGATGTGCAAATGATCATCCAATGACCTCATGGGATAAATTCATTCACCCTGTGATAGGCTTTAAGGACTCACTATACTCCAAATAGGGTTGATGTGTATAAAGTTAATATGTATTACATATATCTACCTTAGTCGTACCAACAAAGGATCTAGTCTTCTCCATATCATAGATGAGATATGATATCTAATGAAAATTTTGAGTATTTTCATAGTCACAAAACTGCGTAATAATGCACTCACTGATTGAAATGCCCCAACCAAAGTAAACTTTACTTTTTAATTTGAAATTCATGATATACAAGATACAAGGTGTATTTTCATGGGGTGGAGCAAATAGATCATCAAGGAAAGTTCAATTCATTCCTCCTCATCTTTGGTAACCTATATGGCCTTTTTATTTCTTTCAAGCAATGCTTTCCTACTTTTTTTTGAAATTTTTTGCACTCAAGGAGATTACTCTTCCATGCATATTCACATTCATTCAAGTTTATTTCTCATGCCTTTTCATGTAACAATAATTCAAAAACTCTTATGCAATCCCCATTGGCTTTTCCAATGATACTGTTACTTATCGTGCAGATTTCCTTCTTCACAAGATTATATATTTTTTCATAGGCAATAACCAATATTTGAATTCAAGCCAAAATAGGAAAGGATATAGCCTCAATGAGCCCTCTATCTCTGCACCTCTTTACAAATTTGTTTTCAACTTCGATCTTTTCTTCTAAATCTAACTTTTTCACATTCATGTGCCCTAGATCTATATCTTTGAATTTTGGATAATCACAAGCCAAAATAGAAGGTGATTTCTTGTTTTGGAAGCAATTTTCCATCAATAAAAATAAGCCAAAGCATAGGAAGAAAGCTTCACACCTTTCAGACAATCTAATTGACTTGAGTCTGATAAAAATCCTTCCCTTTGCTGAAAATGAAACTGAAATCCCTAGTTGCCTCTACAAATCTGCAACATTTGGCATTATAGAGAATCTAGAGCATAGAAAATATGAAACCCTAGGCACTTAAAGGTTAGTCCTTGTGATGAAAAGTTTCTCACCAAACCTAGGCACCTAAATGGAGAATGTAGAAAATTGTTTCATGTTGCTATGGAAGCTATTTAAATGTCTGAAAAACCTCCAAAAATCTTGATAATGGGGGCCAAATGATAATATGCTAATGCTAAAACCTGATATGTGGTATCATGAAACCCTGCAATGGTGCTTCAAGGAGAAGTAACGTGCTAAAAATTTGATGAAACTCTTTGGTTATGGCACCATATGATGACATCTCTATTTGAAGAAGATGAACTCTCAAAATCTTCAATGGCCAGTCAAGTCCACAATGTTATGCATGTTGGGGTAGCAAGCTAAGTGGGCTTGATTGTGGTGATTCCATGGATAAATGAGCTTGAGCCAAAGTATTACTAGGATGGTTTCACCCCTAGAAATTTATCATACTTAACTCCTATGAGCATTGTTGATAAGGAAATTTGGGTTATTTCTATCTTAGAGTTATGTTTTACCTCAGCATGATGCATAAGGAGGAAAATTAGAACATATTTGGTAATATTCATCATATACATATTAAGTCTCCATTAAATTCATGTAATGCATTATCATTTGTGCTTCATACATCTCTCATAACATATCATGTTCTCCCTATACATTCATCTCTATATATCTCTTTTGTATTTCTCTTTCTTATCATTTTTTTTCCTATATTTCTTCTATTCTCTTATTGTATATAATCTCTCCTATCTAATTTTGGTACACATGTTTTGTTGTTATAGCTTTACGAGGTATAGGGATGTGTCCCTAAATTTTCTCCTTCTTAGCTATGCCTTTCTAGAGTCATCACATAGCTTTTGATGGTATTTCAATTGTTTCTCTTTGATCCCACAATGAATTTTTCTTGCTCCTATTTTTGGGATACGATCTTCCTAATATTAGCCTTTGATGTTGTTGTTTTTTTTTTACCATGGGCTTCCATTAGACCCACCCTTTTGAGTTTTTAACCTAATGGGAATAACTTAGCGAACTTTCTAGGTTTTCAATTGAACTATTGTGAATTAGCTCTATCCCTACTAATACCATCCATTGACTTAAATCATGTCTTGTTCTCAACAAATGTAGGCTTTGTTTGCCAACTTCACAAGTAAATTTTGAAAATTTAGTTGTTGAAACTCAAAATAGCCTACTAGCTTCAATTTCAATGATCCTTAATTGCTTTAAAAATTTCCCAAAATGACATTGCACCGAAAAAATTCTTTAGACAATATGCTCTTATAAATCACTAGAAATTGATTATATGTGTGTCCAATTGAAATTGACCTAATGAAAATGATACACTTGAACTTTGAGCCCAACTATGAGATTTTTTGCCTCATCTAGAGAGGGAGTTAGTAGGATAGTGCCCACCATGTGCTTTGTGTTAGTTATAAGTCTTGACATTTGTTCTATGTGCAAGCTTACTACCTCCCTAAATTGTTTCATTTGATTGATGATACTGAGATTTTGATGTTGACACTACAACAAATCCCTATGATTTTCTCCATTTTTTGCTTCCACCCACTGTTTTAATGTATTTTTTGGCAATTTTCTGAAAACGTCAGTGCTATTTATCGGGATCACACAATTTTTGGAATTTATTGCATTGATCAGTACAAGTTGGTGCTAATTTAGGCACTAATTAGCACCTAAAGTAGCATCACCTTTAGCACTGATATTAGCTTCGATTTTAGTGCCTCCTTTATCTCTGAGTTTAGATTTGAGCTTAGTGTTGTGTTTAGGTCCAACTTTAGCTTCGAGTTCAGGTTTAATGTTGGTTTAGACACCCCTATGTCAAAGAGACTTATTTATATGTCTCATCAAAAATGTAAAATAGTAAAATTTCAATAAGATACAAGCATATCGAGGAGAGAATCACTTATGTCACATCGATAAGGTATATCTACAAGTTCTCATCAAAACACAACTCTTAGATATAATGAAGTAATTTTGATGAGACACTGAGATATCAGTAAGATAGATAAGATTGTCTCATCAACACTCTTCAAGTAATGATCAAAAGCATGCACCTCTATACCACTGGGAAGGTGAGAAAAATATGTAGTAGAGTAGTATACACTGCAACCCCACAAAAAGAAGCCTTGAGCAAGGCAATAGTGCAGTAAACAACATAAGGGAAGGGAAAAACACCGCTATAACGCAATGATAATCACAAGTCTCCCCAACATGGAAGAGTTACACTGATATATAAAGAAATACAATTGAAGGAAAATATCGATGAGATAGTGGCATATTGGCAAGAGATATTAACTTGTCTCATCGATACCAGAAACCAACATCAGAGGAACATAAGATCTAATGTTGATGAGACATTGAGATATCGGCAACACAAATAAGATTTTCTCATCGATACTCTTCAAGTAATGATAAAAAGAATAAATCACTATACCATCAGGAAGGTGAGCAACATATGCGGTAGAGCGGTATACACCGCAACCCTGTAGCAAGAAGCCTTGAGAAAGGCAGTAGTGTGGTAAATAGAAGAAGGGAAGGGAAACACACTACCATACCACAAAAATTATAATAAGAGATGGTGGTAGTATGGTAATCATGGCATCATTATAATTTACAACAATAAATGCAAAAAATCACATCAGTTGCAAAAATTAAATGCTATTAAATTATTAAGAGTCTCCAAAACTAATATGATTGAATACCGTGTCATCCAAAGATAAGTGAGTTTTCCTAATATCACACTCAATTTCAGTGCACTAGCGAGGAAGGAGATAAGCATATGAGAAGTCCTGCAAGCATAAAATACTTGGGTAAGTGCACAAAAACTCTCTGAAAGAGCTCTGTTCATATAAAAAATATTACAAGGTTTTGTCATCTAAAGCCATAGTAGAGAAAATTGAAACATTCTTCCTAAAATAAAATGATTAGAAGTAAAATAAATTCGTCCTAAAATTAAAGAAGAAAATACTCCATCCTAAAACAAAACAATCAGAAATAAAAGAAAGTCAACCTAAAATTAGAGATGAAGAACCTAAAGTAAAGAAGAGACCACTCCATCAGTCTATATTAGATATACTTCCAAGGTCTACTAAAGATGGTAATAAGAATTTTCTCGTGGACACCGCACAAAGTTTTAGGGATTCCCTAATTTCTAAATCTAGATGGGACCTATTTTGGTATTTTTACAGTAAGAGAAATGAGAAGATTCCAGTATCAAACGCTTGGATGCTGGATATAGCAAGGTTGATTGTCCCAAATGTGTTTGTTGATGTAGAATTTATCAGACTACTAGCCAAACACTATCACTCAGCTACCAAAATAGTAAGGTTTCCAAACGGAACATTATTGGTAGAAGTAACCATAAAAGCCATCATTGAGTGTTTTGGCTTAAACAAGTAGGCTTTGACCAAGATAAACCTGCAGAAAAGTGAGGAGGATTATGCTAGGTTAAAAAAGACTTATAAAAGTGATGAGGTACCCCTATATATGAAAAGAGGCATTGGTAACAGAACATTCCCCATCTCTACTACAACTACTAAACCATTTAATGTGACTGATTTTCAGTATTAGTTTGTGAATAAATTTTTAGCTCTTTGCCAAGTGTTGGAGATAGATGCTCAAGGTAAAATTCCAATAGACCTAATGATGATGGCCATGAGAATTCAAAACCTTGAAACTAATATTAAATATGACTTTTCTTCATATCTTGAGAAGAAATTAGATGATGAATTCTCCCAAGTTATAGAGGATAGAGCACCGATTACATTCAAACACTATCCCCTATTGTGTCATATGATATTGTACTAGAATAGGGACAATTGGACTAAAAGAATGGAATTGACTACAGTAGATGAGAAAGGAAATCCCACACCTATCCATAAATGGTTCTATATTTGGGATAGTCGGTGCAAGAATTTGAGCTTTGTTGTATTCTACGAAAAATTTGTACATAGAATCCTTCGAGTTTTTGGGTATGCAATACCAATATTTTCAACCAAAATGTTGCAACTAGTGAGACCTTTGGCTTTAAGACCAGAGTAGGGTCATACACACAATTTTGGAAATTGGTTCTCCCTCCCGAAAGTTACAATAATTAGAGTTTATGGATGCCCTATTGCTCCACAAATACTACCAAAATTTATGCCCCTCAGATTAGCATTTCTTTAATTTATGTGTAAAATGATGTGGATGGAGAAAGATGCAATGCACAAGCAGAAGAAAGGCACTTTCCTACAAAACCAAACCAAGTGTGAAGATTGGACTATAGGCTCAAACACACTAGAGGAGTTATAGTATTATTTGAAGACAAGATATGCATTGAAATCTAGAAAAGAAAGAGCCTTTGACCCTAAAAATAATATGAACAACACAAGGCACAATCTTCTTACCAAAATGACAGTTCCAAACCAAGTGGATTTTGAAGAAGATCTCATAAGGAACTGCATTACTTATAATGATGTATTTAGTAGAAGGAAAAAATGGGAATATATGAAGAAGCTTGAAGAAAGAAAAAAGCAAAGGTCCAAGGATTTCCTAGGATACTTTTTTGAGGAAAAGGACCTCCTAAAGAGGATAGAATTGATAATTGGTAGATTTGAATACTTTTACAAAAAGAAGGAAGCATATCTCAAAGAACATGATACTGGTGCAATTGCAGAGCATACCCCAGGTGAAACCTCTTAGCCTCCCATGGAGTAGTTACCTCCCAAAAGATAGAAGACATGAAGCATTGAATAGTTAGTACCTTATGAGGATACTAAAGAGGTGGGCGATACTAAGGAAGTGGCTACAATACTGTAGTCATTGAAAGGTGATATTGAATTTGATCAGCCCATCCTTGAGACTAGTGCCCATAAACATGAGGAAAGGATGGGTGATGTAGAAAAAACAAGTACAAAGGTACATGAAGATGAAAGGGAAATTGAAGCTAGGAGATTCATAATAGATGATGAATTCATTAAGAATCCTGAGTTTAAGGATTTCTAGATGAAGATGAAGATAAAATAATTTCAAGAGAGGATGGAATCAGCTGAAGTAGGAATTGAAGAATTAGACAAAAATGAAATGGTAGCACAAAATTTCTAGGAATTAAGAGTTGACAACATTGACATAAGCCCATAGAAAGCTAGAGAAATGGTCTTGAAGAGAAATATGCTTATTTTCCCTAGCTTGGAATTAAAGGAATTTTTTTTGCTTGATCAACTGCAGGCTCAGGAAGATCCAATACTATTTACAAAATTTGAATCCGATGAAGGTGTGAGTGGAACTAGGTATAATCCAAATATTGAAACCCTGGCCATATGGATCAAGTAAAAAAAATACACATAATCCAAAATTATTGGATGTAATTCAAGGGATGAAAGGGGAAATGATGGTAAGGATAATACAAGATACCACCCCTTTGGAGGCAGCCATAATGACCATACATTCAGCCATGTTCACTCCAGCAACTGTTAAGGGATTAGAAGACAAATTGAAGGAGTATGAAAAGGAACAAAGGTTCCTGAATGATGAAGTTAATAAACTATTCATGGAGAATGTCAAATTGAAAGAACAATTAAGAGGAGTAGGACCCTCACAAAGCAAGGAGATGGTGTTATGCAAACCTCCTATTGCTCCAATGGATATTGTGAAGAACATTTCTACAGAATAGGTAAAACCTCAAGAGAAGGAAGTGGATGATGTAAAGAAGGCTAGCAATCAAACCCAAGATGAAGTGAAAAGATGAATTTGTGAAGTTATGGAAAAGATTCTTGAGCATAGGATAAAATCAGTTATGGATAAACTGGAGAATGTGCATGATAGTTATAAAACACTTCAATGAGAATTGGATCAAAGAAAGACACATATGTTTTTATTAGATCCTTTGTTCAAAAGGTTGCAGCCTATTCACCACACTTTGGCTAAGCTATGCAAAGTTCTACAAATAATTCTTGATGCACCCACAACATTAAAACCAACTAAACAAACTGTGAAGATGATTATTGATGAATTTCAATATGTACAAGGGTTTGATAAAAATATTGTAACACAAATGGATTTATTCCACTCCTCGAAACATTGGTATATACCTAAAATCGTGAGAGATGGTGATCAATTGAAGGAATTGGATAAGTGGAAGAAAGAATTTAGTCAAGTTGTTCATAAGTGTGTAACTCATATATAGGAGAATGATGATACCAGTCTTCCCAAGCTAAATCAGATCATGGATGGGTTGATTGTTCTTGATGCGGGATATCTAAAGTTTGTCAATGATACAAAGGAATTACTAGATAGTCGATGGAAAACTCATCTTGAAAACATCCAAAAGATCCAAGAATATAAGTGGACATCATATTTTATAGTGTATCAATGGGAGGAAAAGTATTTGGTTTTAGAAGAATAGGACACTGAGGCAAGAGCATTTGAACATTCATCATGGAGAGGAAGAATTTTCTAGATCAATGATCACAGGTCTTCCACATTGAATAATGGAACCATATGTCAAAATGTCTTAAGTCTTGTTATTTCCTTAATTATGCTAATTAAATAGTTGTTGGTTTTAGAATAATAGAACACTGAGGTGAGAGCATTTGGAAATTCATCATGGAGAGGAAGAATTTGGTAGATCAATGATCATGGGTCTTCTACATTGAATAATGGAACCATATGTCAAAATTTCTTAAGTCTTGTTATTTCCTTAATTATGCTAATTAAATATTTGTTAGTAAAAGAAGTAGTTATGAAAGGTTGTTTCATTTTGTAAAAGGCTTGTAGCTTGTTGCTTCCTATATAAATAGGAAACCAAGGACTAGTTTTAAATTATCATCATCATATATCATTTCCATTTTGAAGACTTATGTTATTAATATATATCAATTGAAGCAATATAATGGAGAACATCTTATTATCAGAGATTCTCCATGACTGTGTTATCATTCTGTATTTTTCTTATGTTTTCCATACTTATTTCTTCTTATATTTGAATGAATATCAGTTATTGAGCCTCAATACTATGCTTATGTGAATGAATATGTTGATACAGTAAAACATTTATTATGGATGTTGGTAGAGCTACTAATTTTTTTGAAGAATTGAGCTTATTTTGCCTTGTTACATGCTCAACATAAAAATGGAAACTATTTAAAAATAATAAATTTAACAAAGTTTCTTATTTAAATAATTGTGAGTTATGTGCATTAATATTTTATTAACTTTTGTGTCTTCACGAACATATGTTGATACAAAATTAATGGAAGAAGCGTCCAAGTAATCCTATTTTTTTATGCCAACAATTTGTACCAAAGATTGAACAATTTAAGGATATTTAAATAGGTAATTAAGGATATGATGATGATGATATATTCTTGTACTTGTATATTCTATGAAGCATTCTTTATTTTCTATGAAATAGTGTATATATTCTTGTACTTGTAAATATTATTTTACTATTATGTTTATTAAATAAAATAGAGTTTGAATAAAAATGCTTCACCCTTTTTTGTAAGTGAGTGTGAATTATTGTTTAAGGAAAAATCTTACAATGTTTACATTTTCATTTTCTATGTATATAAAATTGTATTTGATCTTTATCTCGAATCCATAAAACAGTAATATCATCAGAATTAGGGTTTTCAATTTCAGCACCATCATTGTCCACACTTTTCATATCTTCTTCACTTTTAAGTACAATCATCAAAATTTAATTTTTATTTCTTGTCCCAATTAATCTTGATTCCTTTCAGCACAACACAATAGGTTGCATGTTAAATTTCAAACATTTTATTTGCATTTCTTTGTATATACTATTTTCTCAGTGCATCATTATGTAAAAATAATTTCACTTCTAAGATATACAGTAAAAATAAATGAAAGCACATGTCTTCTTTGTCAAGGGAAATGTATGGTGAATACCCTATGTCTTTCAAATAAGTGTGCAAGTGAAATAATACATAACTGATTAAATCTGATTTTCTACTGTACAATTGTTTTTTTATGTGTTTTTAACTTTTTGCATGTGGATTACCCTCAGAAAGAGACTACTTATCTATGAAAGGAATTTACTACTTGACAACAGGTTCGTGAACTTCATACAAATTAAGATTGGTGTAAAATATCATCCCCACAAATGTTATTTCATCTAGAATTATAATGGAAAATAAAAAAGCTTGCTAGGAGAATAAAATAGGTTTTCAATTGTCCAAGTACAACATAATATTACTGAAGCATTTCAAAGTTTAGGCCATAAGAATCATCCTTTTTTAAACATGTATTGCAAAAAATTCTGAAAATGTATAAGTCTTGGTCATTAACATTATTGTCTGCTACAATGTCATCCAGTGTATCATTCTCAATGTTCATATGTTCTTTCAAGTATTTAATATTATCGTCATCCTCATCTTGACCTGCATCATCTTCATCATCATTGAAATTTGACTATAGACCATCTATATTGTTACCAAATGTGTTTGGATCATCAATTTATATACCATGCATATTGTTGTCTTCCATAACATCATCTAACTCTAGATTGTTGTCTTCTTGTGCCTGAACATAACCATCTTCAACATCATCATGGATGTCAATTTCTTCGATGTTCTCTAATCTCTCTCTCTCATTTTTTTGGCCATCATTGTTTTTCTCAGTATCCACTAATGCATCATCAAATACATGCCTTAATCTTGGATCATAATGTATGACAAATATCCATTTCGGGTCCAAAATATCTTCATAGAAAATACCTGCACAAGAATGACATACATTTATTACACATTATATAAATTGTATGAACATATATACATCAATTGAATAATGGAACATTATTTTATAGACTGCCTTTTTTATACAATAATTTCTATAAAATGTAATTTTGACAACATAGTTTGTAAACCATCAGTCCACACTCATTTATTATTCTTTGGTTTTTTTCCCTTAAGAACATCCTTAGGGAGACCTTGTTCTTCCCTCTTCTTTCGCACAAGAGTGTGTTTTAAGAAGGGGTAATCAATAAATAACTCATCCCAAATGGTAAGGTCCATAATAGCCTCAACCATTATCAATCTATCAACCTCTCTTTCCATATCTCCATCTTTATCATTTATAACCTCAAAAAATTAACAATTTGGTCTTATAGTAGGGTCCCTTCCCTTACTACTATTTATAAATCTTGAAATAATTTTGTGTGTATGCACATCCATCTATATACATAATATGACCTCTATTCATTTATTTTCCACTTTCCAATTGGAGATGATGTGTATACATATTCAAATTTAGACCATATGCTGAGATGTTAGGCTTATATTCTTCTACCCTTCTCCATTCACCATTGTAATATGATGGACCATAATATGGTATTAATCTCCTAGTGGTTTGTTTTGAATTGTTTCTATGTTTGGATCCCACATGTACATTTTGGACAATAAAGAGGCCTAGATTCATTCCATGAATATTGGAGGGTTGTATCATATAGTTGTATCCCCAAAATTGAAACACCTCATACACTCTAGGTAGTTGTTGATCACTAGGCCAAGTGCAATATAGTCATCGATCAAATGTCTCTTTGTAAATTGATCCCAAACTCAGGGGAAATTCATCATCTCCATCACATTCATTCTCATAGGGTATGTAGTCCACCTTCCCCTTGTCTTTAAGCAAATTATGCATCTTCACACTGGTTCTTGTTCACTTACTTGTTTTCACCAATTCCTCATCTTCCAAGTTGGTATATTGGCACATATTTTTGTTAGGTGTACCATTTGATAAATGATCATTTCCCTCTAGGTTGGAAGTTGATGATCTAGGAAACTTTAAACCAAGAAATTTATCCTACAAGTATCCATTAAGAAAAAAATAGCTATTTAAATAATAATAAACAATGTTTAAATGAAGTATGCATGTTACTTATATCAAATTGGAAAATTCCTCACCATAATTCCTATTGGATTTGATTCGACTATAGGAGGCATACTACCGACTGGAAGCTCATCATATATGTAATGTTTTTTGTAAAATCTATCATTTGAATTGTTTCTTTCCATGACATACAAAACATCCACAAACAACAATTTTCTCAAAGTATTCATCCCATGTACTATAGTCCTGACCTACCTCTTCTTTAGTGCAATCATTTTTTGTGTCTGTAGTATCCATTGTCATATCCTCTTCCACCCATTTTCATCTATGTTATTTAATAGTTTTAGGTCCATGTACATGTACATATCTTGTTCTTTTTCTATTTGAATGCTTAGGCTTTGCATTTGCTCCAATCTCCATCTAAAATAATCAACAACATGCATTAATTTATGTCAAGATTGGATAATACATTATAAATTTCAATAATACTGTGAAAAAAGATGGACGTATCACAAAATGCCATCAAATCATTTTTTCCTAATTTTAGTCAAAATTTGAGTACATGATGTCCTGCTTCATCCGTTGTGTCCTCATTTTATATGACATGATTTGTTGCCATGTCCTCGTCTCACCCCTATAATATGCATTATAGTAAATAATTTTTAGTACCCCAATTATATCATTTCAATGAGTATGCTATCCAACACAAAACCTCACTTTAGTCATATATTTGACATATTGATATCATGTTTTGGTTATCCTA
The DNA here is from genome assembly GCA_007115665.2 of Sequoiadendron giganteum. Lineage (NCBI taxonomy): Eukaryota > Viridiplantae > Streptophyta > Pinopsida > Cupressales > Cupressaceae > Sequoiadendron > Sequoiadendron giganteum. Next base: position 622,459,353 of record CM021102.1, on the reverse strand, counting down.
ATTTTCAAACTTTTCCCTTGATCATAGAATCATAGTTAATCACCATTCCTCTGCATTTTCAACCAATAAGTTTGACCTGAGAGGCCTCATGAACAAAAAAATGAATTTATCTCCTCTATGATGTAGCATTTGTGAATTCATAAACACCTTCCTCCTTTGTTTGAGGTTGCTTTCTCTTCTTACCTCTATTGTATCTACAAATTTCATTGTCTCATCTATTTCCACCCACTTTCCTCTCAGCAATTTAGTATTTCTACGCCATCCACGTCCTCTCTCCATGGCCTCCTTTGTGAATAAAAATGTCACCAAAAAATCTTTCACTGCACTACCGTCGAAAAGGAAAAAGCAACTTGCAGGACCATGGTAAAAACCGCTCTACCGCAATGAGTTGATGAAGGAGTCGTGGGACAACAGTGGTCATGGCACTACCACATGCCAATGGTAGAAGACTTGCAGGACTACGAGAGTCACTGCAAAACCACCAAGAATAGAAGGAAGACTCGTGTGCCACTACAAAATATTTCAGCACACTACACTACTAAGAAGGATGGAGCACCTTGTGGAACCCTAGTAAAAACTTCTGTATTGCACCGAGCTAATGAAGGAACCACAAGATAGTGGTGGTCACAAAAAAGGTAGGAGTTGGAATTATTTCCAACACTCTTGATCATGTGATACACAACAATAAAAATAGTCACTATACAACAATGATAGGCACTAAATTAGGCGCACTTCACACCGCCTTATACGTCCCAAATAGATTACATTAACAGGAAAAAGTTGGTGCTAAAGTTTGTGTTAACTAACACTAACTAAAGCGTTGACTAATGAATCAAAATCAAAAATTTAAAACTTTCTTGGGTGAAGGAAGAAATCAGAAGAAAAAAAGGGGAAAAATTCCACGCAAAGGAAGAGAGTAGGGTGCTACCAGCAACTGATGAGAAATTCGATTTAGTTTGTGACATAATAGGTAAGGTTACAAAAAAAAAAATTCTTCGTTGAATTCGTGATTGTTTACTGCTCTTTTTATTGGATTTGAATTCATGATTATTTACTGGTTCATGGCCTAATTAGTCTAGACAACCTCTAAATTTTCCCTTCAATATAAATTGCAAAACCTTTGAGAAACCAACAAAAAAATTTACCCTACCCATTTCAGGTTTGGCTCAAAATATTATAGCATGAAGTGAGGATGCCTCCATATTCTTTCCCTAACCTGGGTATCAAGGAAATAGTGAACTTCTTATCAAATCTAGGAATTGGGTCGGTCACTGTTGAGCAACTACTAAAAATTAATGCAAAAACTACTTGGTTTTGCCCAGTTGCACAATAGTCACCGATGCCATGATAAATTTATGCAAGATTGCATTGTGAAATATTTTTCATGATAAGGTTATCAACACTAAGCAAACCGAGTGAACATATTTTCCCTAGGTTATCAACACTAAGAAAAGCCAGTGAACATATTTTCCCACAAAACAAAACTTTCATACCTGACAATGTGTACTTCATCTACCTCCACAAACTAGACAAAAATAATTTTCCCTAGGTCACCTCAAAATGTCAAGAAATGGAGGGAAGCGAGCATTGTTAGAAAAATCTAGCCATAATGAGGTAATTCATTGCCAATTTATAGATTTGTAAGTGTTTCCATTATTTCTTATAATTTTACTTCTTAGTTTTTTATTTCTAAATTTAAAAGAAGAAATATAATGTAAATATATAAATATATGGACATGAGACTACAAAGATAAAGAGGAATTGGCTTCCATATTGGGGGTAGAGGCAGTGAACAAATTGGTTAATGTGGACTCGACAACACTTTATAGATACATAGAAAAAAAGGTCTAGTAATGCCCCTCAAACATTGCAAAAAATCAATTGTGTCAAACGGAATCAATTGATTCCCCAACCAGTCCTGGATCAAGAAAAATATCCAAGAGGAAATCAGTGATAGTAAACTCTAAGAATGTGGAACAGGGAGCAAAGAATTCCACTCCTGGGACATAGACTTCTTCCACAACGCCATGTTTTCAATCTTGCATTGGTAGTGTTATTCCTTGCATAACCACCCCATCTTTTGCCTTGGTCAAAATGGGTCCCCCTTTATGTTTTTTTTCCTTGGTTGTATTTCAAAAAAAGTTTGGAGTCTTTCTTTTCAAACACTTTGTTTTTCTTTCGTTTATTCTGTCAGAACTGGAGCTAGAACCAAATCGGGTTTTGAAACTTCTTTCAAAGATCAATTCCGATCCTCGTCCCGATGGTCTTTTCTTGTTGCCTTTTTGTTTGTCTTTATTGGACTTGGAGCTGGAGTAGAAGTTAAGTTTGGATTTATTCAAAATTTCAAAATCAGTTCTTGTTCCGCCTCCGCTTTTTTGTTTTGTTCATTTTGACTTAGGTTTTGTGTTAAGTTTTTTTTCTCGTTTCATTTTTTATGTTTTTATTTTGATTGTTTGTTTCGCTTTCTTCTTTGTTGGCGGAAGCAAAACTAGAACTGGAACCAAGTTGGAAAATTACCCAAGTTTCTAAATCTTTTTCTACTCTGATTCCACTCTTGTCGTGTTCGTTGACTTTATTGAAGTTGCACAACGGTAATGTGCCGATTCCCTCTGTAGTTCCGACTCCACTCTGCAGCATTTATGGCATTAATTATAGGAGCTCTGTACGGATCAAATTGTGAGTTTTTACTTTAAATTAGGGATTAACTAGTAGTTATCATCATTGTCTAAAAAATCAAAGAGTGAACCAGAGTTGCAGTGGATCATTTCTGCATGTGAGTCAATCGAAAGGGAGACAATTACGTGTGGATTGCTTCAGGGGACTAACCTATTTATTTGTGTTTGAGGTAGGGTTTTTTGTTCTTCTCTTTCATTTTGTTTCGCGTTTTCCATTTTTGTTCGATCGTTGGTTTCATGTGAATTCATGATTCTCAATTCTATTGTGAGTTCATGTGATTCGTTTTCTTTCTCTTTCTGTTTAGTTTTATTGTTTTCATTTTTTCTTTTCTAGTATTTTGTTTCTTGTTTGTTTTTTTTCTCACGACCATTTTCATGTTTTAATCGTGACAGCATTGTGGTGCCCTAGTTTTTAAATGCATAGATTAGTTACTATTTTACATTGGGGGTATGTGCAGGATCATGATGGGCCAAAAAGTGGCAATATGATGGGTATGTGGCTGACGAAATTTTTTTTACCCAAAATTTATCAAATGAAAAGGGTTTTTAAAGGAGATTCTCAGCTTTCCACCAATATAAATTATTCTTTACTTTGAATTTAATAAATAATTATTATTCATTTTGTATTGAATTATGACTAAAGTCTTTATTTTAAGGTTGATTGAAAAACATCTATAGCTTTCAAACGTTATAATATTTTTTGAATCCAAAAAATGTGTCACATTCCATGCTTCACATACTATATGATTAAAAAATTAAAAAATGATTTTCATGAATTTTTTACCAAGTTAAGGTGGTCAGACATACGAGTCTTTATATTTTTTAAAAGTTGTCATAAAAAAATTATAATTAATTATTTACTTGGAAACAAATTACAAAAAAATATGCATCACATCAGGACATGAGTCCTCTACTTATATCTAAAATATTATAAAAAAATATTACCATTTTAATGTTGTTAGGGTGGTCAAACAGACACCTACTTCTTATTTTTTCCCTAAAATTTAAGTACTACTATATTGAAATTTCAAATTTAAACCAAATAGATTTTTTTTTTTGTAAATAAACATAGTAATTTAGAAACTACATTCAATTTTCTACAAATTCTATTCTTACATATTTTTGAAATAATATAGATAACTTACTCAAATTTGTATGTCAAGTTTCCTAACTCTGATTTTCCTAAAAAATTTGCCACTTAAGGGCCTTTTTTTTCCATGATGATCCTGCACATACCCTTGGGTGGGATTTAGTAAATTGTGGTTTTACTTAGGAATCATGTTGCTCATTGAATCTGTTTAGTTTCAATGGGGTTAAATTCATGCCCTAATTATTTGAAATCAAGGGTTTGTGATTTAGGGTTTTGATGCATTCTTGTTTTAAATATGATGCCCTAATTATTTTAGTTTTCTCTCGGTCACATGGGGATGGGCTTGTATAGGTTATTTTCTAGCACCTTTCATTTTTGATATGACCTAGTCCTTAGATCATAAAATCATTTATCATTTGGTTAAAATCTCTTATGACGTCATGGTTATTTTAGGCGGAGGCGGGATCGAAATCGATTTAGACTTTGAACCATGTTTTGTAGAGAGTGTCGATTCCATTTTCATCCCATCTCTAACTCCGTTTACAATAAGAAGCAGGCTCTAAAAAATAACGGTAACCTAGGCGGAAGCGGAAGTGGAACTGAATATAAAATTAGAAAATCTTCATGAAACCGAATCAGTTTTCATTCTAATTCCGATTCCGGTCCCACTTATTATTATTATAATCTCAATAACTTTTTTGGCTCTAATCCCAACTGTGTTTTAAAATAAACTATTTAGAGTGTTTTCTTCTTGGTTCTGCCTCTGGTATATATATGAAGGGTAATATTTTAGAGCATATTTTGTTATATTTGTTCAAGGATCTAATTTAAGGTTATATTGCAGGAAGTTAAAGAATGTCAGGAGTATCAGGAGAAGCTTTCCAAAGGAATCAGCCTGTAGAAACTTCAAAGGCATCAACTAAGCCTAAGAAGATTAAGTCGAAGCAGTTTCCTTATACCTTGAGGTATAACCATGGGGGTCATGTCGTCACTGTTAGCAAAGTAGAATCTGATTGGGCTAATATAACTGACACCAATCTAGGCCCATTCAATTTTGAGGAGTTATACTCAGAAACATTCACTGAGGATGTAACAGGAAGAACTAGAAGAATAGTTGAGTCTGGCTTGGCTCACATCACTGTATTTCCTCTATCCATCCAATGCCCAAAATTGATCATCACAACAGCAAGAGCTTAGAATCTGGCCACCAGACAATGTAATTATAGATCTAACTCCTCAAATGTTTCAGCTAATGTTCAGTGTCCCTAATCCAAAGAACCTGGTACAATTAAATGAGGCAAATGCTTTGGAGATATATAGCAAGCACAAGGAGGCTAATAAGGCTCACTTGAACAAGAAGTGGTTGAGAACAGAGAAGAAGTATTTGACAAAGCTCCATGTCAACCAAAGAGGGCCGAATTCTACAAGGAGGTATAGGACATGATAATGATGTTGTCTAGAGTCTTTGGGAAGAGGGATGCATTTCATTTCAAGGAATGGATGTTTCCTTTCATTCAGACAATCTTTAATGGCAAGCAAAAATTTGATTGGCCTGTGATTGTCTCAGATACCATTCATCGTTAGCTAACTAGAATAAGGGAAACCAAGAGCTTTTTCATGACTTCTTATGTTGTTTATGCAGCAGCTAGAGGAGGCATCTTTCCAGGTTTGAATAGAGTGGGAATATTGGGATAATTTTATGGGAAAAATAAAGTATGGGATCATTATGACCAGCTATCCCTATAGGTTTCTGAAACACAATTTAGAAGAGTTAATGATGCATTCTTATATGTAGTCATTAACCAACTTAATGGAGATGCAGGGTACAAATTGAGCCAAGAGGCCATGGCCTTTATCACAAAATGGGGATGTTGGTATATCCAATGCCTCATGCTCACTTATTTTAGGTTGGTAGGATTTGAGGGTCATCCTCACTTACTTCCAAGATGCTACAGCAATAGGATGATCTTGATGGAGTTTGTCTACCAAGCTCTTGGGGTCAATGTCTGGCTAGCAATAAAACAAAAACCAAGTTGTCACAAGTTCCCTATGCAATTGGGTGAGTATAGTTGCCCACATCTTGTGGGAGCTAAAGTGATTTTTAGTGAATTGATACACTGAAACTTGGGCTTGTATACTGCCCGAAAGCACTTTGATCCAAAGAAGAAGATGAATTCTTTGTTGGCTTCACTTTTTGACAAACATTTCAACCTGCTAGAGGACTTTTGGAGTGATCTTCGAGATTAATATGAACTCAGGAGGAGGAATTATGAGAGGTTACCTGTTTCACTCATGGTGGAATTTGGGGTGACAATTGATGTTCTTGATGTGCTACAAGATGATGGGGTAGTGTTAGATCCATCCTATGAGGCACAAAGCATAGGTACAAAAAATTTGGCTCCAATAGATTGGGATGCTGAGGAAACCATTGATATTAAACATATAGCAAGATCGGTACTGGATAGGAGTATCCAATGGGTTTTTCTCAAAGCTAAAGCTCCCCAAGGTCTAGCACCCAAGAAAGGTAAAGGATACAAAAGAACTAAGAGGAGAGGGCCACCTAAAGAACTGTTAGATTTTTTCCCTCCTAATATTGAAGATTTACCTAGAGTACAAGAGTGGGATTCCCCAACAGGACCTGTGGTTTCAACACCAACAATAGGTGAGTCATCTTCTCAATTCCCTCTTACAGAGCAACAGGGTGGAGAGATGCCTAAGGGGACTCTTCATGGTATAGTTGAAACATTGAAGGGGAAAGGAATAGAAATTGGAGATCCATGATGTGGAAATAGACTTTGATGAGACCTTATCAGAGCAGGATGCACAAGAAAAGATGCCTCTAGAAGAGGAAACTGAGCATGTGCTAACAGAAGAATATCAATGGGCACTATTTGAGGAAGCAAAGAGAGCTTCGGATGCTCAAGCACATGCAAAGGCAATGCAAAATAAAAAGGAAATAGATGCTAAGGCACAAGTAGATGCCTTCAAATACAAAAAATGGAAGCCAAGCAAAGATTTGATGAGGTATAGAAAAAACAAAGGAAAAAGGAGCAGGAGCTCAGGACCAAGGAAGAGAATGATAAGCTAGAGTTGGTGCAGAAAATTCATGATCTACAGGAGGAAAAGGAAAAGTAATGAAGGGATAGAGAAACCCTTGTGGCCAAATTGAAGCTTGTTGAAGAAGCCTATAAGAAGAAGGAGGAAGCAAAATGCATACAAAAAGAGAAGGATGTTGAGGAGATGGCAAAGCAGCTGCAAAAGGAAAAGGAAGATGTGGACAAACTTAAAACATTGAAAGAAGAGAGAAATCGGGTACTTGAGGAGAAAAGATTAGAATAGGAAAAATTGAAGAAGGAACAAGAAGACAAGAGGGTGCAAGAGCAGAATGATAAATAAGAAGCTGAAAATCTTGCACGAGAAAATGTAAAGCAAGAACAACAAAATGCACAAGAGGTTTATTCTCAACCTAGGGTTAATGTGCTACAACCCTCTACTATTGTTTCTTCTCCTTCAACTATAATTACCACTACTCCAAGTGCTCCCACTTGGTTAAAACTTGATCTGCAAAAGAGATTAGTGACACCCTCATAGCCTCTTAATTGGGATGATATGATGAAAGAGATTGAAAAAGAAAGACCCAAAAAGAAGGCTAAAATTCTGCATTCCACTAGACTCACTGAAGGAGGAGAGATTGTTGTTGAATGTGCAATACTAGTGGGGGACAAGGATGTGGGAGATATGTAGCTTATTGATTACCAGTTGAGCACAAATAATTTGGGAAGACCCACAAGAAATCAGCAAATGAACTTGATTGATGTGGTTGCATCATCCACCAAATCAAGAATGACGAAGGATAAACAGAGAAAGGATGAGCTTAAGGCTCAATTGGATCAACTACACACTTTCTTGAAGAATGTTTCTCCTCCAAGGTCACAACAAAGTACCAAGATTGAGACACCAGATTTGCTTAGCAAGAGAGAGGTGGATGATTTGGTGCGGATATGGTGTAAGGCTGAGATGATGGATAGATGGACCGATAGGCTTAATCAGGAGATAGGTGAAGTGTTGGGCAGTAGTTTTTAGATTCACAAGATGACACTGGAGTTAATAGAAGAGATGAATCGGAATGCTAAAGCATTGGAAGAACAAGAGGAGTATAGAGGGTATATCTAGAAGTTGAAAGAGATTAATAAATTTCTGAAATCCACTCTTTTGGAGTAGTCAATACTTGAAGAGGACAACAAAGATTTCTTGGAAAATACCTCTAGCATTATCCGGTTTAGATCTAACTTTTTGTACAAACATAAGAATAAAGTTCAAGATTCTAGCAAGGATCTAAATGAACAAATTGATGAGCTAGAATTTGTTGTTGCTATTATAGTGAATGTTGATATATCAATAAAGGAAGGCCTACCTTTAAGTCAGTTAAAAGAGAAATGGGATGATAGACTTCAAGAGGTCATGCAAAAGGGAGATGTTGGAGAGGATTTTTTGTTGGATCGGTTGATGGATATTATAGAAGAGGTAAGGGCTGATAGAAGGGAGTTGAAAAAGTTAAAATACATGAGATAATTTTCTGCTGCAAAATTGAAGAGGATCAAGTTCGAAGATAGTTGGATTGATGGACCAAATTTGGATATGCTTCAACAAGTCTTCTCTAGTTATGATGAGTACACTTCAGTGAAAAATTTGCATGAATAACTGATAGTCCTATGGGCGCATGGTTTTCTTTTCTCTTCTCTCTTATTCTCTTTAGTTTACTAGATGATCAATGTGCGAACTAGAGATCAAATTGAGATGAGTTTCCAAGAAAAGTTAAGTTCCTAAAAAGGTGGATCTCGACTTTAGATAGGGAGGACTTCATATTTTGTACATCTATATATACGTGTAGGGTATCATATTGTAAGTGATGGTTGATGAGGATAATATTAGCCACCTGATAGTAGCAGATATAATTTTTCATAGTTTTTACAAAGATACTTTGTTATTTTATTTATAGTTGAATATAAATACAGGTTTTTACGCAATATGGTGTTGGAATTGATTTTATTGGATAAGGTTGATGAATTATAGTCTATCTATATGCCAGTGATTGTGTTGAAACATAAGTATTTCTTTTGTGATGAAAATCCTTAGAAGGAACTAGATTTAAAGATTATTTCATTAAATTGTCTATGGATTGAACTATTGAAATTATATTGATCTATGATTTTGGCAACGAATGAGATTTTGTTCTTTTGGAATCTTTAAAATATTTATGATGTGTGATTGTGATGGTTAAATTAAGCACCTTAGATGCATGAAATAGTATGGACTGTTCTGTAAATTTCATCATGCTATGGTTTTCTTGATCTGTTGGAAGAACATTCATTGTTGAAAATATATGTCTGGATATTAGATAAGTTTTATTCATGTTTCAATGATGTACACCTTAATCTATCTTTTTCTTTTGTTTAAAACCCCCTTTTCATTAAGAACAATTCGATGAATCATTCATTGCTTGCAGTCCTTATTACTAGCAAATTCCCCTAGAATATTATAGTTTCATGGACCACTTGAGTGACACCAGACAGTTGAGAACCAACTACCAGGACCTTGGGAGTTAGGCTACTATATGTTGTCTTTATTTTTCAGGAGAAATAGAGTAGAGATATTTTGTTTAATGTTGTTTGTGTCATTTTCACCATCAACGGGTAGCTACAATACAAAGATAGAATATGAGGTGGTTTCAGGGGAATTTTGAATGAAGGATGCTAGGAAAATGTTTGTGTATAGGTTGAAGGAATCATGCCTTCAACGGTTCAAAGACCATCTACATTTTCCATTCTCAAAGATACCCATGCACCTGAAAAAATTAGTTATCTGTGACATGGAGAATGAATTTCACATAAGTTGGTCTATAAAGAAGATAAAGCTACGAATGTCTCAAAACTGTAAGAGATTTCACTGCAACCAAAAAAAGAAGATAAAAAAAATCCTTGTTGAGATAAGGCAGAAAAAAAGGCCAATTGATGTAAGTGTTAAAGTATGGAAAGAGCTTGTAAAAGCATATGAGAAGTCCAATGCATGAAGGATGTCCAGTGAGGAGAGTACACAAGTATTTGAATTTTCTCATAAAATTATATCAAATTTATTAAACGATATTTAAATTTTATTTCTACATAGTTAAATTGAACTAGTATATGTTTCAGGACAAGGCATCCAAGGCTAGGCTTGAGAAAATTTGTGTCATGCCAGTGGTCAAAAATGTTTTCAGGCCTTGATATGTACATTTGTAAATATATTTAATATGTTAAATGATATTTTTTTTTATTTCCTTGGAAAAATTAAATGATTGCATATTAATTAGTTTAACTATTCCATGTGCCATGTTTTGACAGGAGGAGAAATATGGCTGCCATCCAAAGCAATTTGAAAAGAATATGTTACAAAATAAAAAGTGGAACAATTTTTAATTTGGATAGAGAACGAGGTATCAATAGTTGAGTTTCATTAACTTAGTTGGATATTATTGTGTTAATATGTCAATTTTCATCTCTTGTGTCGAGTTTTTTATAGATGAATAGGATGAGTAAATCGAGCTCAAATCTTATGATTACAAGATGACCATTTATGTGCATGAATAAATAGTAGAAGGATGTAGATGAACCCAATTCATCTGACTTTATACCTCTTGGCAGGAATTCCTCTTGAATCTCTAATATCAGGTGTCTGAGACTTCCCTGTTGCTTTTACCTTTCGTTGTCACCTTTCCTCTTCACTGTTAGAATCGTCTCCTTTTTCCTTATCTACATTTTTGGTTTCAACTTCTAATTCATCCCTTGTTTTACTTTCCTCCTCTTCAGAATCTTCTTCTTCTTCTTTGGCCTCCTCTGACTCCATAAGAGATTCATCTTTTGAGCCTTCCTTATCTAATTTTGATTCCTCTTCTACATTAGAGGGTTCATATCCTTGATCTAACTCTTTTGAATAATCAAAATTAGAATCACTAGCTTCCATATTCAAAAATTCCCAACCAACATCTTCAATAAATTTATCTGGATCATCAGTAATACTCTTCAAAATGGACCGCCAGTTCAAGTTCATTCTACTTTCATAATAATTTATATCCATGGAGTTTAGCCATTCCTTGATGCCATCAAGCGAAGATTGAGGAATGGCATACATGCAGAGTACATCCCACTTGAATTATTTGAAAACAATAACCATATCAAATGCCTTTTTCCCAAGTCCTACTCTCTCAAGGTTAACAGTCTCAATCTCACTAATAGTAATTACTAAGAAAGGTAATTCCACCAACTCTACCAAACAGTTTATCATAGGAACAATAAAATAAAAGGCTTCGAAAGGAACTCCATGAAAACCAAGCTCTCTAAATGGTATATCAAACTCTAGTTCAAAATATTTTAGATGAGGCTGCTCCCATAGCTCTCTTACTCACTTGACAAACCCTTGAAACTTTGTATTGAGTTTTTTTTCCTGTCCCTCTCTTGCTTTTCTTTCTCAATTTCATTAGGATCATACATTGACCTTCTTACCCCTCCTAAATTTTGGACCACATCCATTACCTCCACATAAAACTGGACATCCTTGATTTTCTTGGTTCCCATGTTGTGATATGGTTATGCAAATGAAAATGAAGCAAAGTAATCATCTCCTTCTCCACTAGTTGGAAGAATGCATGCTTAATGTTTTGATACATGATATCAGTTCTCTCTTCTTCTCTCATGGTTGAATACCAAAATCTATTATGGTGGGCCTCCAGAGTTCCAGTCATCTTTTGTCCTCTTCCACCAAATTTTGGCCTAATCCACATGTCTTCCAGCCTAATTGATTTTTTTTTGAAAGTTGAAGTTTCTCTTGAGTCACCAGTGTAGCTCTCTCTACCTTTTTAGACTCTTTCATTGCTATAGATTGTCTCTTGGATTTAATCATTTTTACCACATGGTTGATGTGCTTTGAATCCTTGCATCTAAAGGAAATTAGCTTAACATAAATACTGCTAGGGAATTTCAATGTTGCCATTGTAGTTGGCATTAATTCTGGTACCTACAACATTGAATATTATCCTTATATAAGAATTCCCTCCATCTTGTTAATTAGCTTGTAACACTCTTGATGGTGGCTACATGAAATCTGATTTTGATTCCTCTTCTACATAAGAGGGTTCATATCCTTGATCTGTCTATTTAAAATTATTAGACTCAGAATCACTAGCTTCTATATTCAAAAATTTCCAACCACCATCTTCAATAAATTTATCTGGATAATCAATAATACTCTTCAAAATTGGCTGCCAGTTCAAGTTCATTTTATTTTCATAATAATTTATATCCATGGAGTTCAGCCATTCTTTGATGCCATCAAGCAAAGATTGAGGAATTTTTTACATGCAGAGTACATCTCTCTTGAAGTCTTTGAAAAAAATAGCCATATCAAATGCCTTTTGCCCAGGTCCTACTCTCTCAAGGTTAACAATCTCAATCTCACTAATAGCGATTACTAAGAAAGGTAATTCCACCAACTCTACAAATATTTTACCATAGGAACAATAAAAGCAGAGGCTTTGAAAGGAACTCCATGAAAACCAAGCTCTCTAAAGGGTATATCAAAATCTAGTTCAAAATATTTTAGATGAGGCTACTCCCATAGCTCTCTTACTCGCTTGACAAATCCTTGAAACTTTGTATTGATTTTATTTTTCCTGTCCTTCTCTTGTTGTTCTTCCTCAATTTCATCAGGATAATATATTGACCTTCTTGCCCCTCCTAAAGTTTGGACCACATCCATTACCTCCACATAGAACTAGACATCCTTAGTCTTCTTGGTTCCCACACCATGATATGGTTATGCAAATGAAAATGAAGCAAAGTAATCATCTCCTTCTCTGTTGGCTAGAAGAATGCATGCTTAATGTTTTGATACATGATATCAACTCTCTCTTCTTCTCTCATGGTTGAATATTGAAATCCATTATTGTGGGCCTCTAGAGTTTTAGTCATCTTTCTTCATCTTCCACCAAATTTTGGCCTGATCCACAAGTCTGCCAGCCTAATTGGCTTTGTTTTTGAAAGCTGAAGTTTCTCCTAACTCACCATTATTAGTTGTAACTTTTTTGAAATTTTATTATGGTATGTGAACTTTGGTATGATGTAATATGATTATGGTTTCGTCTCATATGTTGTAATATTGGATATATAATAGAAAAATAAATTATTACATGAAATAAATAATAACTTTTCATTCTAAATGTTTTTTTTACAGAACACGAGTCTTCCAAAAGATCAAGATGATCCTCAACATGATATAGATCCACAAAATATTGTTTTTTCCAATTAAGATCACATGGCAGAGGATGATGATGATGTAGATATGGAAGACACCGATGCTAATGACAATGATGATGACAACGACGATGATCATGATGATGATGATAATGATGATGATGATGATGATGATGATGATGATGATGATGATGATGATGATGATGATGATGATGTTGAGACAGTTGGTGGTAGTAACTAGTGACATTCATGATCATATAGACTGCATCATGGATCATTCTTGATATATCGTTATGATAACTATTTTCATGGTTACTATCATATGTATCATTTTCATGGCCTATAGTACAATATTATTGAGTTGTATCATATTGAAATGTATCATTTTCACTATATCATTTGGACATGTATCATCTTGACTTGTATCAGTTTGAAATACATAATTTATCAATTTTATTTATATCATTTGTACATGTATCATTTTGACATATTTGAATTTTACTTGTATTAGTTATATATGATCATGATCTTATCAGTATTGACTTGTCAATTTATATATATTAAAAGTGATCGATGATTTTTGGATGTACTTTTTTATCTTTACAAGCAATAAAATAAATTTGTGTTACCAACCCAAAAATAATTATTATCTTGTTATTTAATCATATGATTTAAATAATTCAATTAATTACTCTATAATCATATAAGTTATTTAAGAGGCACAATATATTTAACTAATTAAATTGAAATAAAACATATTAAATTAATAAATGGAAGCAAAACAAGAAGCATTTTTAGAAGCAAAAAAGGAAGCAACAATAGAAGCCAAACTCGAAGCAAACTAGAAGCAATATTGGAAGACAAATTGGAAGCAAAACCAAAAGAAAACCTGGAAAAACATGGAAGCAAACTTGGAAGAAAAACTAGAAGCAAAACTGGAAGCAAAATTGGAAGGGAAACTAGAAGAAAATTGGTGCAGGAGCACCCCAAAGTGCATCTAGGAGAGTTACCTAGAAGGTCATCAATTGACAAATTGTTTTTGATCTAAAGTAGCATTTTCCTTCTAACTCTTGAATTTATGCCTTGGAGGCATTTAAGAACTTTTGTCATGTTCATGAAGGTCATGTTGACCATTTGCTAGTTTGGGATTTGGCTACAAAGATGACTTAGGACCTTGTAGACCCTCCTAGGTGATAGTTTTCTTTCAAATTTTGAAAATAAGGCCTTTGGAAAGCCACAACCGGCCATGGAATAGTTAGGCTCGATCTTAACTGAATTTGAAAGCCTATTTATGGTGTGCTTCAACCTGTGAGAAAGGTTGCAAGCTTTTGTAATTTTGGAAGTTCATGAAAGCTAAGTGTGGACAGTGAGAAGAATTGTTTTATTTTTGTGTTTGCTTTGCATTTGAGTGATTAGGAATGATCATGGCTCTGTAACATGTTGTAGAATGTAGAGTAGATGTGGTAGAAGTTTTGTGTTGTGGTATTAAGTTGTGTGTTCATTTTATAGGTGTGTTTGGTAGTTAATTTATTGTTTTTTTAAGTTGCTGATCTAACTGGCAACCGATCAAGAATGGAGATTTTGTTCTCTTTCCCACTGTACCTAGTGTGCGGTATTTTGGGGAATGAGGCTAGACTCCATGGTTGTAAATATAGTAGGTCTAGGAGTGGTTAGGAGTCCAGGAGGCATGGAGAAAGTCTTCTCCTAGGCGAGCTTGACAGTGCCCGGTTAGGAGAGATATTAAGTGCAAAGCACTATTAACTGCAGGGGTGTCCGTTCAAAGAAATTTTCCTATTGGAAAGGAATGGAGTGATGGCTATTAAGTTGTGGGAACATTGAGAAGTCTCCATCAGTTCATTTGGTGAGAGGAAACCTTAACAATCTGCAAGAAGACAAGGAAAAGACCCAAAATGACCTAGGTTTTTGCAAACTTCTAGTTTGAGGCACTGTACGAATAGTGGAGACCTAAGGCACCAAAAATATTTGAGAGGAGGGTATAGGTATCAAGAACCTGAAAGAAAGAATGGTTACTCTTTGGGGAACTTAGGAACATAAGCCTATTTTCTCGGAGTTGGAGGCCTAATTGGGGGCTCTTGGGCTAGTAGCCTTTTTAACCCTAGATGAGGGTTTGGTGAACTTACAAGAACCCTAGGAGGATGGTGTGAAGCTAGTAGAATCATCTCTACACCCCTGCAAAGAATAAATTGAGAGTTAGGAGTAATTATCCTTTAGGGAAGATTAAGGGCTAAGGAAGAGTTAGTGGCATTGCACCAAGATTGTCTTGGTTGATTGAGAGTGAGCTGATAGTGAGGCTGGCCAGTAGAAATAGGGGTACCTATACATGAGTTAGGGCCTAAAGGTTAAGGTGGTAGAGACACCTAGGAGATCTTGCAAACAAGGATCTAGAGCATGGAACAGTGATTGTTCCATCCAACCCTACACTATCAGATTGGTATCAGAGCAAGTTAAAGATTTGGGTTAGAACTTGTATGTCAGACCTTGAATCCAATGGTTCCACAACCATGGTGACAAACATTGAGTTGGAAAAGAAGGTTGAAGATCAGGAGGAAGATAATAGGAGGTTGAGAGAAAGATTGGCACAACTTGAGCAAGCATTGAAAAATGTGCAAATCAAGGCTGATGAGGTCAGTGATAGATTGGAGGGCAGGGAACCAAAGAGTGAAGAGGTTGCAGAGGAAGACAAGACCCCTAAACCTGACCCTATTCTACAAGAGGATCCTTTCTTGAAGGCATTGAAAGCTCTGAGTGGGAAGGCACTTGAAGGTATACCACTATTTAGTGGCAAATTGGAGGCTGACCTAGTCCTAGATTGGATAGAAGGCATGGAGAACCATTTTGAATGTGATGGAGTCACTGAAGCATAGAAGGTGAAGGTGGCCAAGTCTAGATTAAGAGGATTGCCTTGACATGGTGGAAATTCATTTAGATAGAAAGGGAAAAGGAAGGCAAGAAGCCTATTTCAACTTGGAAAGGTATGGAGGCAAAAGTGAGAGAAGCATATATACCAGATGATTATGAGATTCAATTACACAAGAAGAGACAGAGCTTGAGGCAAAGAGACCAAGATGTGAACACTTACACTGAGGAGTTTCAAAAACTTTGTATGAGGTCCAATGTCTCAGAAGATGAAAGTCTCAAAGTGGCTAGGTATTTGAACGGCTTGAAGTGGAACATCCAAGAGGAGATGACTCTTCTAAGTCCAAAGACAGTACACCAATGCTATCAATTAGCTATCAAGATTGAGGAAAGAAGCAAGAGGAAACATGATCAGGCTTCTAAGAGTAGAGGCAAAGGCAGAGATCAAAAGGATCAAAGAGGACATAGAGGTGGCTACCAAGGTAGAGGAAATGAACAAAGAAACCAAGGTGAATCTAAACTCACAGAGCATGGAGGTGAAACATCTTGTAGAGGAGGTTATGGAAGAGGTAGAGGTTCTCAAGGAGGATTAATAGAGGAAGAGGAGCAAGCAGGAGCAATTCATATTTTGCTACTATGAAATGTTACCATTGTGGTCAAGTAGGCCATCCAGCTTATAGGTTCCTGGAGAAAGCATCTTCATCAAATGCTGAGAAGAGGGTGTCATATGCACAAGAGCACACCATGAGCACTAAATCACTAGAGATCAATCATATTGAATCTGAAATGGGGGAGAATCTGATGTTTAGGAGATTTTTTATTAGACAACCGGTCAAGGAAGAACCAAAACAAAGAAGAGCTCTATTTAGAGTGAGATGCAAGATAATTGGAAAAGTGTGTAAGGTCATTGTAGATTTAGGTTCAATGGAAAACATCATCTTAGAAGGGGTAGTAAAGAAGTTAAAATTGGAAAAGGTACCCCACACTAACCCCTACAAAGTGACATGGTTAAACAAAGGGCAGAGTGTTCTTGTCAACGAGCAAGTAACGATGGAGTTTTCCATTGGAGGGTACAAGGATAAGCTAATTTGTGATGTGTTACCCATGGATGCATGCCATCTACTATTGGACAGACCATGGTAGTATGAAAGAAGTTCCATGTATGATGGGAAGGAGAATACTATCTCTTTTAAAAAGGATGGGAAGACTTTTAAGTTGCAGTCACTGTCAGAAGAAGAAGAAGGATAGTCAAAGACACCAAGTGTTCTGTTAAGTAGTGGCAAGGAGTTCCTTAACAAACTACATCAAGGGGGTGAAGGTTATGTGATCATGTTGTAGTCCAAAGAAGAAGACAAGGCTATAAAAATAGTCATACCCAGAGCAGTCCAGAATTTGCTTGAGAAGTATAAGGATATAGTAAGTGATGGTGCACCTACAACTTTACCTCCTAAAATGGCCATTAGTCATTAGATTGACTTCATACCTGGAGCATCATTGCCTAACAAAGCAGCTTATAAGCTTACACTGGATCAGAATCTAGAGGTAGCTAGACAAGTGTAGGAGTTATTGGAACAAGGATTGATTAGGAAGAGCATCAGCCCATGTGCAGTACCAATGGTGTTAGCAACCAAGAAAGGAGGCAAGTGGACATTATGCACTAACTCTAGAGCAATAAATAGGATCACAATTAGGTATAGGTTCCCTATTCCTAGGATTGAAGACTTGATGGATTGTCTTGGAGGAGCTCAGTACTTCACCAAGTTGGATCTCAAGAGTGGATACCATCAGATCATAATCAAGGATGGAGATGAGTGGAAGACAACATTTAAGACAATAGATGGGTTGTATGAGTGGAGAGTTATACCATTTGGCATCTCTAATGCCCCTAGCACATTCATGAGGCTCATGAATGAAGTGCTCAAGGATTTCACAAGGTTATTTGTGGTGGTATATCCTGATTATATACCCATCTTTAGCAAGACAGTAGAAGAACGCCTAAAGCATGTGGAGTTGGTTCTAAGAAGATTGCAAGAGGAGAAGTTGGCCATTAACCTAGAGAAGTGTGAGTTTTTCAAACAAGAACTTGTATATTTGGGTTTTGTAGTGTCCCAAGGATCATTGAAAATGGATCCAAGTAAGGTGGAAGCTATCCTAAACTGGCCTACACCAACCATAGGGATAGAGGTAAGAAGTTTCCATGGATTGGCTCAATTTTATAGGAAATTCATAAGAAACTTTAGTGGCATATGTGCACCAGTCCTAGAGACAATCAAGGGTGGTTTGAAAACTAAGTTTGTGTGGACTCAAGAAGCTAAGAAATTTTTTGAGAAACTGAAACAAGAAGTGGAAACTCAACCTATTCTCTTATTACCAAGCTTTGACAAATTGTTTATTATGGAGTGTGATGCTAGTGGAGTTGCAGTAGGAGGAGTGCTTAGTCAAGAAGGTAGGCCCATAGCTTTCTTCTATGAAAAGCTTAATGAAGCTAAGAAGAAGTATTCTACCTATGATCTAGAACTTTATGCTTTGGTTCAGTCACTTAGGAAGTGGAGGCATTACCTTCTACCCAAGGAGTTTGTGGTCTTTACTGACAATCAGGCACTTAGTTATATCAACACCCAAGAGAAGTTGAGCAATAGACACTTGAAATGGATGGAGTACATCCAAGCTTTTACTTTAACCATCAAGCACAAGAAGGGACAAATGAACAAGGTAGTAGATGCATTGAGTAGAAGATTGTTGACAGTGCAAGAGATACAGATCAAGAGCATTGGAATAGAGAGTTTCAAGGATCTCTATGGGGAGGATGAAGATTTCTCAGAGGCCTACAAGGTATGTTCTAACTTTGAGAATCATTTTCATAGCCAATACTCAAATTATACTTTGCAAAGTGGATTTTTGTTTAAAGGGAATCAGTTATGTGTTCCAAAAAGGTCAATGAGAGGAAACCTCATTTAGGAAAAGCATAATGGTAGTCTTAGTGGACATTTTGGCATCAACAAGACATTAGAACTAGAACAAAGGTTCTACTATTGGCCTAAGTTGTCAAGAGATGTCAGGAGGTATGTGGAGCAATGTATTGTGTGTATGAAAGCTAAGGGAGGAGCTAGTAATTCTAGTTTATATCAACCCCTACCCATTCCTAACAGACCATGGGAGTGTGTGAGCATGGATTTTGTGGTACAACTCCCTAAGACCAAGACTAGTTTTGATAGTGTATATGTGCTGGTAGATAGATTTAGTAAGATGATTCACTTTATTCCTTGCAAAACCACTCATGATGCTAGCTATATAGCTCACCTTTTCTTCAAGGATATTGTTAGGATCCATGGACTACCTTTAAGCATTGTTTTAGATAGGGATGTGAAGTTCATGAGTCACTTTTGGAAGACTCTATGGAGCAGATTACGTACCAACCTATCTTTTGGATCAGCTTACCATCCTCAGACTAATGGTCAAATAGAGGTGGTTAACAGGGTGCTAGGTAACCTTCTAAGGTTCCTAACTAAAGAATATGGACAGACTTGGGATATGGTAATCTCACAGGCTGAGTATGCCTATAATGATAGTGTAAACCGAACCACAGGGAAGAGTCCTTTTGAGATTGTGTATGGAATGCACCCAAGAGGTATATGTGAGCTCAGGGATCTAGGAGCTATGGAACATAGGAGTGGACATGTAGAATACTTCACTCAAACCATCAAAGAGATTCAGGAGTAGGTAAAGAAGACAGTCACTGAGGCTACACAAAAGTTGAAGGATAAGGTAGATTTGTCAAGGAAAGATTTGCAGTTTGTAGTAGGATATTATGTCATGGTTCACCTTAACAAATCTAGGTTGCAGAATGGTATATCAACCAAATTGTAGATGAAAAGGGTGGGACCATGCAAGGTATTAGCCAAGTATGGGAAGAATGCATACAAGGTGGAGTTACCTATAGATTTGGGAATTTCACAAGTCTTCAATGTAGCTGATTTGATCAGGTACAAGGGATCAGTCAATGATAAGGATCAGACCAGTAGGGAGATCTTCAAGGATGTAAGCAACATACCCTTACCTATTCAAGACAAGCTTCAGGCATAAAGGATCTTGGAGTCAAGGGTGAAGAAATCAACAAGGCACAAGGTGTACATGGAGCATCTTGTTAAGTGGAAGAACAAACATGAATCTAAGGCTACATGGGTGGATGAAGCCTAGTTCAAGAAGCAGGGTATTGACCCATCTCTTATCTCTCCTCACATTCCTTAAATTCTATGCAGAGGGGGAGAATGGTGCAGGAGCACCCCAAAGTGCATCTAGGAGAGTTAACTAGAAGGTCATCAATTGGAAAATTGTTTTAGATCTAAAGTGGCATTTTCCTTCTAACTCTTGAATTTGTGCCTTGGAGGAATTTAATAATTTGTGTCATGTTCATGAAGGTCATGTTGACCATTTGCTAGTTTGGGATTTGGCTACAAAGATGACTTAGGACCTTGTAGACCCTCCTAGGTGATAGTTTTCTTTCAAATTTTGAAACTAAGGCCTTTGCAAAGCCACAAGCAACCATGGAATAGTTAGGCTTGAGCTTAACTGAATTGGAAAGCCTATTTATGGTGTGCTTCAACCTATGAGAAAGGTTGCAAGCTTTTGTAATTTTGGAAGTTCATGAAAGCTAAGTGTGGACAATGAGAAGAATTGTTTAATTTTCTATGTTTGCTTTGCATTTGAGTGATTAGGAATGATCATGGCTCTATAACATGTTGTAGAATGTAAAGTAGATGTTGTAGAAGTTGTGTGTTGCAATATTAAGTTGTTTGTTCATTTTGCAGGTGTCTTCGGTAGTTAATTTGTTGTTTTTTTGAGTTGCTGATCTGACTGGCAACTAATCAAGAATGGAGATTTAGTTCTCTTTCCCACTGTACTTGGTGTACGGGATTTTGGGGAATGAGTCTAGACTCCATGGTTGTAAATATAGTAGGTCTAGGAGTGGTTAGGAGTCCAGGAGGCATGGAGAAAGTATTCTCCTAGGTGAGCTTGATAGTGCCCAGTTAGGAGAGACATTAAGTGCAAAGCACTATTAAGTGCAGGGGTGTCCGTTCAAAACAAGTTTCATGTTGGAAAGGAATGGAGTGATGGCTATTAATTTGTGGGAATGTTGAGGAGTCTCCATCAGTTCATTTGGTGAGAGGAAACCTTAATAGTCTGCAAGAAGATAGGGAAAAGACCCAAAATGACCTAGGTTTTTGCACACTTCCAGTTTGAGGCACTGTACGGACAGTGGAGACCTAAGGCACTAAAAATATTTGAGAGGAGGGTATAGGTATCAAGAACCTAAAAGAAAGAATGGTTACTCTTTGGGGAACTTAGTAACATAAGCCTATTTTCTCAAAGTTGGAGGCCTAATTGGGGGCTCTTGGGCTAGTAGCCTTTTTAACCCTAGATGAGGGTTTGGTGAAAGCGATGGAAGAATTGAGTTTGGTGAACTTACAAGAACCCTAGGAGGATGGTGTGAAGCTAGTAGAATCATCTCTACACCCCTGCAAAGAATAAATTGAGAGTTAGGAGTAATTAGCCTTTAGGGAAGATTAAGGGCTAAGGAAGAGTTGGTGGCATTGCACCAAGATTGTCTTGGTTGATTGAGAGTGAGATGATAGTGGGGTTGGCTAGTAGAACCAAGGGTACCTATACATGAGTTAGGGCCTAAAGGTTAAGGTGGTAGAGACACCTAGGAGATCTTGCAAACAAGGATCCAGAGCATGGAATAGTGATTGTTCCATCCAACCCTACCCTATCAAAAATCTAGAAGAAAAATCGGAAGCAAAACTAGAAGGAAACTTGGAAGCAAAACCAGAAGAAAACATGGAAGTGAAACTGGAAGAAAAACCGGAAGCAAAACTGGAAGCAAAACTAGAAGCAAAATTGGAAGCAAAATTGGAAGAAAACCTAGAAGCAAACCCAGAAGAAAAACTAGAAGCAAAAATGGGAGTAGACATAGGATCAAAACCAGAAGCCAAATTGGGTGCTAATTTAGGTGCTATTTTCAACATTATTTTTGGCGCTAACAAAGGCACTATTTTCGGTGTTGTTTCTCGATGCTATTTTAGGTGCTAACGAGGGCATTGTGATTTTCCGGTACTAACTACGACACTAATTCTAGCACAACGTCCAGTGCAAAATTTGGCACCAAAGTCGGCGCCAAGATGACCATGCATGTTTACGTTGAGTTTAGTGCCAACCAAATCCCAATTCATGGACTGAAATCTGACACTATTTTAGGTGCTATTTTCCTGTTCTATTGTAGTGTGATGTTGTTGGAATTGTGTATGTAGTCTTTCAATATATGCATGTTGTGCCCTATTTGCATCCTTTTGTTGCATCATATGTCTTGGACTTTTGTAAAATCTAATTCTCAATATTATTCATTTGAATTTTCAAAGTCCTTGTAGAAGTGGGTCAACCCAAACAAAATTGATAAAGTGTATTGATATAGTTGCAAGTATTTTCTCTATTGTTGATCTCCCTGTTTAGTGATACCTATTATGTGGTAAATTTTTCCTTCATTTGTGTGAGATTTTCATGCACTCATAAATGTTGTCTCCCTACTTTTGTTAATAGGGTATTTTCAATGCCCTCCAATTTTTGTTCTAAAGGTAGAGAAGACTTTACAACTATGTGTGTAATGGGTTGTTGGATAGAATCCAAGGTCTTTGTCATTGCTTCCTTGTTGGAAATATACTTAGTTAATACATCCTTTTGCACCCTTTTCTCTAAAACATCTCCTAACTCAAATCTTTCCATAGGTGATATTTGTGCCAAATCCACCTACAACCCCAATGGTGTGGTAGTCATAATGTTGGGTGATAGTGTAACCATTGATTGAATCTTATTTTGTTGTCATATGAATTCATTAGTTCTATCCATGAGGTCTAGTATTGGGGTTGGAAGTGGAGTAATCATTTGTTGTCCTTTAGATGCTTGTTTGCTATTTTTGATTCAACAACTACAGTTTCTCCCTTTAATTTTTATGGTTGTTACTCCCCATTTTCACCTTGTTCACCTTTCATAGTATATAAAATATCCTTTTGTAGTAAAGCTTCTTGGTGTGCTTGTCCTAGTTCCTTTGAAATTTCTATTTTAGTTCCCATATTTACTTCCACATCTTGTATCCTTTCATCTATTTTCTTTGTTGCACCTTGTGTACCTTGAAGTAGTTATTTTTTTGATATGTTTGTCATGCTATATTATATTTCCATTGGATCCCCTAGTGTCTTTTCTTATTTTGTAGTTGATTTCGGTATAGGTTCAATCTATTGATTTTTTTCTACCATTAGAATTTCATAAGATTTCGTAGTGGCTTGTATGGTTTCTTCCTTTGAGTGCTCTTTTGCCTCTTTTGTTTGAGATAAGAGTACATATTCCCTTTGCTGATTACAACTCCATATTTTCTAAAGTTTCTAATTTTGTGCTATGCTTTCGGGATAAATTTGTTTCTTGTGTAATTATTTCTAA
Organism: Sequoiadendron giganteum; assembly: GCA_007115665.2. Classification (NCBI taxonomy): domain Eukaryota; kingdom Viridiplantae; phylum Streptophyta; class Pinopsida; order Cupressales; family Cupressaceae; genus Sequoiadendron; species Sequoiadendron giganteum. Next base: position 622,435,939 of record CM021102.1, on the reverse strand, counting down.
ATCATTATTGTGTAAGCATTAAATCAATCTAAAATGCTTCCTCTCTTTCTTCTTGATCTCACTTTTCCATGTTTGTGGGAAATTATTGGTTAATTCTAATATTGAGTATGAACTTGTGGAAATGTAGTTCAATATTGCTTGAAATTTTTATTTTCTATTGGCCTTAGATGTTGTTAAATATATTTGTGCTATTTACATGGGTTTTCCTAGAATGAAGAGTGTTCTAGAAATGATATGTGAGTTCATTTCTTTTATCTTCTCCTTACCTAGCTGACTCTTTGTGGACCTTTGCATTCTATCTAATTTCCTTTTCTTACTAAGCTTGGTTGATGCTTTCTCTTCTTCTTTCTCCTCTTCCTCAGATAATTCCACTAATGGGAGTTAGCTTTGTTTTTATTTGGATTTTCATTGTGATGGGTCAACTTTTTCCTTCTACTTACACTCATTTAGAGTAGTGCATCAATGGTAGGCTTTGGAGGTGATTTTGGTGGATCTTCCCTTGTTTTCTCCCTTTGCAATGGTGTTATGAATATTTTTCTCTTTACATTGTCTTGCAGTGATTTCTTTTGCAATTGTTCTTCTTCCAATGTCTATTTTGTTTCTATTCTATTTTATCACTTGCAACTAATCCAAGTTTCTTAAACCATGTGATGAAATCAACACAAAATTTATTTATTTTCTGCCTTGGCCAATGGTGTCAACACTTTTAACTAGAGATAACTTAGGCTTCTAATTTCACTCTTTCTACTAGGTGTTGAAATATATAACTTGTTGCAAGCCAAGAACCATAATATGCAACATGCATCCCAATTTTGTAAACTCTTGATATACTCCATTGATTAATTATTTCACTTGCAATGTCTAGAGTTAACTTTTCATTTTGGACCTAGTAATAGTCTTGAAAAACACATAGATTTGTTTCTGTTGTTTTCATTTTTTCATGTACAACATCATAGTTATTCATGACCCTTGTTTCATCTTCCCGTCCAAATTTATGAGCTTGGTAGGAATTCAATAGCCTTAGGATTAAATAGAATAAAAAATAATTAGAATAATCTAGTTGCAAAGCGCATACAATAAGTTGCTTCACTTTATTATAAACTTTATTTTAATATGGAAAAGCCTTTTGATTTTAATTAAGGAAAATCCTTAATACAATACATGATTTTATTCTTTCTTTACACACGGGAAATCTTTACTTAATGCATTAACCCATGAGCTTTTACTTTTTGTTTCACTAAACCAAAGCTATAATCTATATCTTCACATAGAATTTTTGTTTATTTAAATGTGGGCACATATTGCTTATTTGACATGTATGCTTTCCTTATTTTATAATGTCAAGGCTTGATGAAAACTTGAGCAGGCTTTATTTCATTTACTAAGGCAAAGGTTGTGGTATAAAATCATAGGCTTCATTCTTTTATAAACCTTTTCTCGACACCAAACCAAGCCCCACCTTTTTTGAGTTATTCAATGAAGCCAATCACACTATTCTCCATTCTAAAAACACTCTCAAAACCTTATAAAATTGTGGTGGTCATTTGATTTGCACAATCTATAGTTGTTGAGTGTTTAGCAAAGACCAGTGGATTTATATTTTATCCATGGAAATACCTTTGGTTGCAAATTAAAACTAGAATCTCATCTTGATAAACAATGACACAACTATCTATGTAAGTGTCATAAAAGTAGTTAGTGAATTACAAAAATTGATGACTCTTTTTTCACATTTTTTCATATTACATGGTGGTTGCTTTTTTAATTTTTGCGAGACTTTTTTTATGTGGATGATATTTTTTTCCCATATAGCATTGGAAATTAGGATTTCATCTAGACATACAATCACACAACTATTTTTTATATCCCTTAGCAAATCATTCATAAGTTTCATCAAAGGAGCTGGTGCATTACACAAATCAGAAGGAAGAATTGGCAATTCATAAAGTCCTTGCTTAGTTTTAAATGTAGTCTTCCATGTATCTTCTTTTTCATGTGCACCTGATGATAACTTAATTTAAGATCCAACTTAGTAGAATATTTTGCATGTTAGAGTTGGTATAACAATTAGTCTATCCTTGGAAGAGGAAATCTATTTTTAATGGTGATTTTAGTTCTTGGTAGTCAATACAAAGCCTCCAGGAACCATCCTTCTTTTCTATCATCACAATAGATGAACCACAAGGAGGAGTACTAGGGTATATAACACGTTGTTCAAGAATATCCTAAAGTTTTTCTTCATCTAATTTATTTCTAAAAGAGATTACCAATACAATCTAATTTTTGTTAAAAGAGATTCAAGTAGGGGTTGGATCTCATGCTCCACCTCTCTTCTTGGTGGCAACCCTTTTGGCTCATAGAAGACGTTTTGAAAAGATGAAAAAAACTCATATTAGACTTTCAATTTCAAGTTAGTGATGGTAGAAATTCCCAATCTATCATCCTTATTAAATCTTTCAACAAAAGTAAAAATAAATTCTTGATTTCTTAAATTAATTTGATTGCTTGACTAGAGCCTCAAATATTCTTTTTTATTTCCATTTCTTTATATCACTGTGATCTTAGGATGTAATATTATTTTTTCCTTCATTCTTTGAATGTATTTGTATAAATGGTACTATGGTGATGGTTGAATCATAGCTTTGTTATACATTTATGGTTTAGTTTTATGTTTGTAAGAGAGCTATGACATCCAACAATACTTGAGCATACAAAGAATAGTTCTTTAGGACATTTTGTACTTTGATTATACTATTTTTAAGTGACCTTTGAAAATCAATCATTGTACCCTAATTATTATTGATTTTGCTGAGTTAAATAATCAAGATAAGAATTTTTTGGGTGGCTTTATAGTTTATTGGTAGTTTTATCTCTTTAAACTCATATTGAAGCATACAAAGAATAGTTCTTCAAGATATTTTTTACTTTGATTATACTATTTTTAAGCGACCTTTGTAAAATAGTCCTTGTACCCTGACTATTATTGATTTTGTTGAGTTAAATAATCAAGAAAATAATTTTTTGGGTGGATTTATAGTTTATTAGTAGTTTTCTCTCTTTAAACTCATATTGAAGCATGTAGAATTTATTCTGAGCCAATTTAAGTCTGAAATTGAATTACTCCAATTTGGATTTGATGTGGTTAAATAGTATTCGGTAACCACAACTATAGGGGATATTCATTGGCACAATTGAACCCTGCTCTGAAACACCGCACTTCTCAATGGAATTGTTATAGAACTTCTATTCTTATGAAAAAAATTCCACCATCATGTACAACTAAATTTGGTATCCCCGCCACTTCATAGGATGCATTTTTGTGTAGAGTTTTTAATTCGATTGTAGTTGCATATATATAGTTTTCATTTGGGCTTTTATTGTAACTTCTGATTAATTTTCATTACTCAATATAGTCAACAATTATATTGTGTACCATTTTGTAGGATCCAAATTGTCTTGGTTGTCTTTTCAGTTGCTTTATTTCATATTTTGTTCTTGTAATTTCTTTTGTTTGGCTCTCACAATAATATAGAGGCATTTTTTTAATACTAATAGTGATGGTTTATTACAACCAACCATTGTAATTAATGTTACATTTTTCACAGTAGCCTATATTATATGATAGACGTGTCATTCAGGAATTCTTATAGCCATAAGATCTAGCAGACATATTACAATCTACATTTATGTATTGTATCTTTATAATATTGATATTAGTAGGAAGTATTTAGCACTTTCAGTTTACATATGTTTGCTAGTCTAAGTTTGTCTCTAAATTGACTAACGAAGGTTTCATTGGTGTTTCATATTTAATTCACAAATATAAATATAATATGTGTTGGATCAACTCTAAAGTCAATTATTTTGTATCTTCATTTTGATTGCCTTAAAAGCTCCTCTTTGCTATAGTTTATGTTAAGTATTAATTAAGGTTATTATAGAAGTATCAAATTCCTCTCAATTACCAATTGGAAATAGAAACCAAGAATGGTTAGACTCATAAATAGAACATTTTCATTTCCATCCCTTATCTTATCTAGGTTAGATCGAAGCTAATAACCTATCACTAGAGTATGTATGAAAAATTCATTACAAAAAATTAGAGTGTACTTCATAGTTTGTGACAATCCTAGTACCAATTCATGCAATACTGAATCATCCCCTCTCTATGGAAGTCGCTAATGATCTCAAACCAACATATCACTTCAAGATAACTGTAGTCATAGTGACTTGATGAGTAACCTTTGATCCTGATGACTATCCATTTACTATCCTTATTCAAGCAAGTTTATGGGTGTCATAATGTGACATCGTTTATTTTTTATGTATATGATGAAAAAAAAATTGTGTTGTTGTTGATAGTTCTATGAGTTTAAATATCAATATGATGATTGTCCCTTTGTATAGTAATGTCAGGTCATGTGGATTTTATGGTGTCTCAATAACCTTATGACAATCCTTTTTGGGTCTATTACTATCCTTAGGTAAGATAATAATTCCTCATTTTCTTGACTATAATTAATTTTTCATGCAATTATTTTTTCTTGGTATATATGGAAATTTTCCATGATAGATTGTTGAACCTTTTGTGTTTGATATATGACTGAGATAACAAATTTAACATTCTTGGAATTGAATTGCTTTGAAGAACCTATCAAATTGTATCATCCAAATATACATTATGCTTTGTCTTTAACTTGAGCTCACAATCCATCATTCAAGTTGTTGTATTTATTGGCATGGTCTTCCTAGCTCTAATCACTAGTTTCCATATTCAAATATTCCCAACAACCATCTTCAATAAATTTATCTAGATCATCAGTAATACTCTTCAAAATTGGCCTCCAGTTCAAGTTCATTCTAATTTTATAATACTTTATATCCATGGAGTTCAGCCATTCCTTGATGCCATCAAGCGAATATTGAGGAATGTCATCAATGTGGAGTACATCCTGTTAGAAACCCTAGATTAGACATGCAAACCTAAACACCTTCCACATAAGAGAAAACATAAAAAAGTAGAGTTTTGCATGCGAATGTGCAAAATGATATATTCAGGAATTCAATATTACAATGAGATGATTTGCTTTATAAAAGCAAAGTATGCAACCCTAATGTTGACCTAAAATTAGCTCAACCTAAGTAAAGTTATGCAAGTGTAATTAAATATTAATTACACTAACACCCCCCCATAATTGCAACTTAGGGAGACTAAAATAAGCATGCACCTAAAACTAAGATGAATGCAAGAAAGCATGAATGGGTCCCGGCAACAAGGCCTAATCAGGTACCCATGTACAAATGCAATAATGAGGTAGAGAAGGAAAATCCATTGGGACAACCCCCCCTACAATGAGATGACTGCTGCAAAGAAGCATTGGAAGAACACTGTGGAGTAACACTGGAATCGCAATCTGGCAAGCAAGGAAAGATACCTTTGTCTACAAGAAACCATATCGGAATCATCATAATGTGATAGCAGACCCGATGCCACGGAACACTCGAAAAAACCAAACTGGAACAACCTTGGAATCCATAGAGCAACAGTAGATGATATAATGATGACAGAATCTGGAAGCCATGAATCTCGATGCCGATGTCAAAACTGAGACAGAAACTCTTCCATGGGAAAAAGTACCATACAGACTCGAGAACAATAACCACAAATTTAGTGGCCCTCAAACTGAGATGGATCCGATGCGGATCACTAACCATAGGCTCTAAATCTAAAGTGTGAACCGATATGAATCTGGTATGGGTCTAGCTAAGACAAAAATATGGCCAAAAGAAACTGAGAAACCAGATTACAACCCATGTGAGTTGTCATCAAAACACAATGAAGATTATTATGCAAGAAACCCCCCTAATGGAACTTTATATCAGTTCATTTATTACAATCCCCAATGATTGCAAAAGGAGAGAATGCCTAACATGCATAAATAGAAAATGAAAATAGACCTCAGATTTGTGTACATGACTGAACCAGCTTTCCAACACCACAAGAATGGCGAAAAAAGGATCACCGAGTCAAAAGATATGCCCTTCGGAGTGAAAAATAGAACATTTGAGTTCAAGGACTTGCAAATTAAATCTGGAGAAAAATCTAGAAAAACTAAAATTTTGAATAGATCGGTGCCAGAATCAGCTTTCCAATGGTATCTCATTTGCAAAAAATGGACACTCTATGCAAAAGTTAAACCCGATTTTGTAAAAGTGCTCCAGAATGGCCAATAAGGCCTACAGGCAGCCTAGGGGGCTAAAACAAATGGCCCCTGGTCCTGCATGCGACCAGGGGTGGGCGGACAGGGGGCTGGGGCAGAGCCCCTGGTTCTCCATGTGATCACCGGGTGTCTAGGAGGTCGGCCGGGGGCTGGGCGCATAGCGCCCGATCCCCCATGTGACCTGCGCCTATTCATTTTGAGTCCGCGGGGGCTGGTCCGACCGGCGGAGCTGGGTGGGGGGGCCTCTGGCAACAATGGCTGTTGGGTGGCTGCCCGGTGGCCACTCGGCAGTGGGGCTAACTGCACTGCGAGCACTAGCTCAAATCCTAAGATGAGCCCTTTTTTAATTTTTTTTTGAAATCTATGCCTTATGAAGCGTGCCAGGGAGGCCGTATAGCTTTCCTGGCAAAAAAAATTTTCCTTCGGGATCAACTTCGCCAAAATCGACGAAACGAAAGGCGATCTTAGCCTCGAAAATGGATGATTTGACAAGCATTTCTAGGGTTTTTGGGCGCTGTGAACACGATGGTGACGTCCGTTTGAGCCCATACTATGCTGAAAAAATTGGCTACCCCCAGATATTGCAGAAAAGATGCTTGTGGAAACCCTTGCACTTGAAACTCACTAAGAGGCCATATCTTCAAATCATGAACAAGCAGCGGTAGGTCTGGAGCTCTGATACCATGTTAAAAACCCTAGATTAGACATGCAAACCTAAACACCTTCCACATAAGAGAAAACATAAAAAAGCAGAGCTTTGCATGCGAATGTGCAAAATGATATATTCAGGAATTCAATATTATAATGAGATGATTTGCTTTATAAAAGCAAAGTATGCAACCCTAATGTTGACCTAAAATTAGCTCAACCTAAGTAAAGTTATGCAAGTGTAATTAAATAATGATTACACTAACACATCCCACTTGAAGTCTTTGAAAACAATAGCCATATCAAATGCCTTTTTCCCAAGTCCTACTCTCTCAAGGTTAACAATCTCAATCTCACTAATAGTGACTACTAAGAAAGGTAATTCCATCAACTCTACCAAACAGTTTACCGTAGGAACAATAAAATCATACTCTTTGAAAGGAACTCCATGAAAACCAATCTCTCTAAATGGTATATCAAACTCTAGTTCAAAATATTTTAGATGAGGTTGCTCCCATAGCTCTATTACTCGCTTGACAAATCCTTGAAACTCTATATTGATTTTATTTTTCTTGTCCCTCTCTTATTGTTCTTCCTCAATTTCATCAGGATCATACATTGACCTTCTTTCCCCTCCTAAAGTTTGGACCACATCCATTTCCTCCACATAAAACTAGACATCCTTGGTCTTCTTGGTTCACACCATGATATGGTTATGCAAATGAAAAAAGAAGCAAAATAATCATCTCCTTCTCCCCTAGTTGGAAGAATGCATGCTTAATATTTTGATACATGATATCAACTCTCTCTTCTACTCTCATGTTTGAATACCAAAATCCATTATGGTGGGCCTCCAGAGATCCAGTCATCTTTCTTCCTCTTCCACCAAATGCTAGCATATTTTACTAACATTTATAATAATTGTTTCATGTTTTACATCATTGGTTGAATGACATATTAGTTGTAACATTTTTGAAATTTTATTATGGTATGTGCACTTTGATATGATGTTATATGATTATGGTTTCATTTCATATGTTGTAATATTAGATATAACAAAAAAAAAAATTATTGCATGAAATAAATAATAACTTTTTATTTTAAATGTTTTTTTGTAGAACATGGGTCTTCCAAAATATCAAGATGATCCTCATGATATAGATCCAGATTATGTTGTTTCTAGTACAAATGACACGATAGAGGATGATGATGATGTAAATACAGAAGAAACTGACGCCAATGACGATGATGATGACGACGATGATGATGATGATCATGATGGTGATGATAATGATGAGGCAATTTTTGATAGTAGCAAATGACATTCATGATCATATACACTGCATCATGGATCATTGTTCATATATCATTATGATTCCTCTTTTCATGGTTACTATCATATGTATCATTTTCATGGCCTACAGTACCATATTATTGAGTTATAACATTTTGACATGTATCATTTTGACTCATATCATTTGGACATTTATCATTTTGAGTTACATAATTTATCATTTTTACTTATATCATTTGACTTAAGTCAACTATTGGACATGTATCATTTTGACATGTTATTGATCTACTAGAATATTTGGCTTTCACTTGTTTTAGTTATATATTATGATGATCTTATTAGTATTTATTTGTCAATTTATATATATTGAAAGTGGTCAATGATTTTTGGATGGATATTTATTACGTATGGTGATTTTAATTTACTGCTTAGGATGGATGTTGTCAAATTCAATTAAATTATAGATATTTAACTCACTTGTGTTAATTATAGATGATGATCGTGTTATAATAATTATCTTGTTATTTAATCATATGAGTTAAATAATTAAATCACTTACTCTATAATCATATGAGTTATCTAAGAGGCATGATATATTTAACTAATTAAATTGAAATAAAAATTATTAAATTAATAAATGAAAGCAAAACAAGAAGAATTTTTAGAAGCAAAAAAGGAAGCAACAATGGAAGCCAAACTAGAAGCAAACCAGAAGCAATCTTTGAAGAAAAACTGGAAGAAAAATCGGAAGCAAAACCTGGAAGCAAAATTGGAAGCCAAACCAGAAGCAAACCTGGAAGCAAGACCGGAAGCAAAAATAGAAGCAAACCTAGAAGCAACACTAGAAGCAAACCTGGAAGAAACAATGGAAGAAAAACTGCAAGCAAACCTGGAAGCAACAAAAGAAGCAAAACTGGAAGCAAACCTGGAAGAAACACTAGAAGCAAAACTGGAAGCAAACCTAGAATAAAAATTGGAAGAAAAATTGGAAGCCAAACTGGAAGCAAACCTAGAAGCAAAATCAAAAGAAAAATTTGAAGCAAACCTGGAACCAACATTGGAAGCAAACCTAGAAGCAACATTAGAAGAAAAACTGGAAGAAAACTTGGAAGCAACATTGGAAGAAACACAAGAAGAAAAACCAAAAGCAAAATCAGAAGCCAAACTAGAAGCTTCAAAAGTTGGCACTGAATCCGATGCCAAAGTAAAATAAACTTTGGCACTGAGTTTTGTGTTGACGGAAGTTTCCAATTCATGAACTCAAAATGCACTAAAATCCAGTGCTATTTTAGGCACTAATTGCCTATTTTGTTATAGTGGCTTGGGGTTCATTATGGAAACACCCCACTATCAGTTTACTCTACTAAACAGCAATAGTGCAAAAAACACCTTTTATGCCTTGTGCATACACAAAAAATTATGGAAAAGATAAGATAGATGGTTCAAGCCTACAAATAATACTATGGGTCAACATGCATTTGTATGTCTCATAGCATTTGGAAGAGATTGTAATAGATTCTATTAAATCATGTTTATATGAGGGATGTTTCGACTTTCAGTGCAAAGAAACAATGTTATACACTAAGGATAACCAACTATCCTACTATCATAATGAATGTTGAGCTTCAGAATAAGAAGGAACTAAAATCTGTCACATTTTATTAGGTTCTAATGAACCCAAGACATACTAATCTTAACCATGGAGGTGATTAGTGAAGGGAATCATCAGTTTATAAGGTCGATTCGTTATGCTAAAATCCTATAGGAAAATTATAGATAATCAATAAAGATATGTGTATAAAAACATGTAACCTAACTCTTTTTGGAGAAGTGATGAGTTTGTTTTCGACTTATACTTGATGCATTACAATGTGTGGATAAACCGGTCTACAACAGTAGATGGTGATCTCATGGAATAAAATAAAGTTTTAGGTTACACATAACTAAATTACATGCTATTGTATGCTTCGTCCCTTTGAATATCATTTTATATGATGGTTCTATTTATATTGCAAAGAATATCACCCATGTTGGGAAGAGTTGCATGTTTTACAAATGGTATCTCTGAGGAGTATTGATTCATGGGTGCATCCATAATATAAATATAAAAGCTCGAGTTGCAATGATAAAATAGGAATATAAAATCCAATCCAAAGAATGGAAATGACATTCAGCTTAAACAAAATCCATCAATTAGCTCATGCATTTAAATGCATCTTGGTTAAGCCAAAAGGATGTGTGGATTAGGTTTAAAAGCCTTCTTAAGCAGCACTAAATAAAAATGAGACTCTTACAGAGCTCAAGCTTATACAACATAGAAACAATGGGATCATGCATGGGTAATATAGCTTGTCTTACAATTATCGATAGTGAAAAATAAAGAATTAAAGCTCTCACAAGAGAGATGAAAATGAAGATTAACATTTTCCAAAAAATTAAAAAATGTAAGTATAAAGGATGAACAATGAATTCGAACAAAGTAGAGGAGCCTTCGATACATTAAAGGAAATTTTAATGTCATAAAATTGCACCCCTTTCAATTTCACATACATTCTTGCATCCACTTTATTTTCCACTACCTTAGCATCTTGTGTAGGCTCATTTTAGCCCCTACATCAGCCTTTTCCCCTCTTAGGATGCTCAACACCCCTTTTCAGCAGCTACCCTTGTGTGTTAACTTTGTATTAAACCTGATGCTTCTCATGTTCTTGTCATTTTATAGTGTGATGTGTTCGGACACTAGCGTTCCGTGTAGATGTTTGTGCATCGCACTAGCGACCTGTAACATTTCAACGTTAAAATGATCATTTCTATGCATTTTTTCCACTTGTCATCTGCTTGTGTCTGTGGTAACAACTCAAGATTCCTTGTAACTACCTAGGAAGATTCTTTTTTCTTCTCTTTTCTCCTTAAAATTCATCTTTTCAATCCATGTGCCTCTCTAGATTCATTCTAGCTTCTTTCCAGCCTTGGCTCTTGCACTGTCTCTCTTGTTATTTTGTTTGCATAGATTCACATATTCTTCTACAAAACTTTTAAGCTCTCTTGGCTTCTCTCCTTGCAACATTCTTGGCTCTTCTATATCCATCTCCCTTATCTCATGCTTGTGAGCATCCTATGATTCCATATCCCCAATCATTTGCATCCTTACTTCATGATACGATTTTTCATCCTCAAGTGGGAATTGCTTTTATAACTCATACCTGGTGGTGCAGGTTCTACTCCTGAAGTGGGTTTTTCTTTCAATACACGGTTTATCCATTTTGGTTCATTTTTCTCTATCTATCTAGTTTTCCATGGAGGTGGGGACACCAAAACGGGGGTTTGATTGAGGCAAACCCCTATACAACCCCCAAAATTTCTCCAAATCTTATGCATGCAAGTATTGAAGACATTCATCTGTTGGAGGCTTCATCACTTGCGTGGTTGTGAGTATTTCCTTTCTACTTCTTATTATCTTTGTCATTTCTACTTTATTTCAATTTTATCATATTTTGTTATTTTCTAGTACTTCTAGAAGTTTTAGTAATCAAATTGCTAGTAGCCACTTTGCCATTTTCTGTGATATTCTTGCTTTTTGGTCTGTACGAAACGCCAATGGACCTCTACAATGCCAACATGCTACGCTTTCATCCTTATTCTACATTGACGTCCTTTGGTCGAGAGCTTGTTAGTTTTTCTAGAAAATCTCTATGACATGCTCTTTCGGATTCTGAAATTCTCGTGTTGTTCCTTGAGGTAGTTTAGGGTAGTTCACCCTGTGAGGCCCTCTGAATGAAGATAACTCCGAGTAGTGAATCCCCCTTCTCTACATTTTGGTGAACCCGACGTGAAACACAACTTTTTTCAAAAAACTAGGAATTTATTTACCCCATTTTGGTGGGGTCATAACTTTTGACCTATTGCTCGAAATTCAGAACCGTTTGCACCATTGGAAAGGTCTCCAAGAGAACTAGTTCAATCCCTAAAAGAAAATTCCTTTTAATATAAAATTTTAGGGACTTACAGGTGATCCCACAATATTGGTTTACAATTTTTGGCCAAACTGGACACTGAAATTATTATTTTTAACTAAATCTTCACATTCGAGCACCTATAGCGGCTAAACAGTGAGGAATTTGAAGATGATGCAAAATAAATTTTTGTCACATTTTGTCTATAGATTCTAAAAATATTTTTTCATTTTTTTTGGAATCAGATTGCACTTATTTTTCCATCTCCCACAAAAAATGGTTTTTTTCGGAAAACAACATTTTAAAAAAGTGATGCACACCATATAATGCATAATTTTTTTTCCATGAAGGATAAAATTATAGTTATTTTGAATTTAGATTTGTAACTCCAATATCTAGTGCTTCAACTTGGTTAGATAGTTTTTTATTGAATATTTTTTCTTTAATCAAGTTTCGAAGTCAAACCAATTACAATTCAGACATAGCGCGACCGTATAACGCGTAACGTTTTTTATATATATCGAAATTCAATTTTATTTTTTTTGTTGGATCAAGGACTTCAATAACTAGTGCACTCATATTTTAAAAAAAATAAAATTGATAATCTACTATTCTTCCACACATGCAGAAAAAAGACCTTCATTCTAGATGAAAAACCTATGTTTAATAAAACTAAAAAAACAAATACATAATAAAACCAAAACATATTAAAATTATATTCATTGGATAGCTCATTCTAAGGACTACCATAATCATTTGAAATAAATTTTAAATAAATTCATTTGATCCTCCAAAAGGTAAACCAAAATTTATTTTTTATCAGCATTTTGATAGGTGTAAAGGAGACTCGTTTATAGGTATGGTTTAAAACTAGCGAGGTTCTATCCAAGGGGGTTTGATCTAAGGTGATTTGATCAAACCCTTTTCAATTGGAATCCTTAAAATGGAAATTCTTAAGGCTTAAATCATTATATTTTCTAAAAATATGTGATTTCAAAAAAAAATCAGTTCCTCTTAGAAATTGTAAACCAGCTTTGTGGGATCACCATGTCAACACAAGTTCTGAACCCAAATTCTTCTCTGAAGGCCTCCAAAAATTCAAATTACTAGAACCTAGAAAATATCAAAAAAATCTAAAATCTAGATTTTTAGTTTTTCTTAGTTCTATCACCCCAAAATGAATTTAATATCTTCTTCTATTAGTGTAGTATCTAATTTTGTTCAAAATATTAATGGTATTCCATTTCATGCATGGGATAGTGACTTTTTTTTTCCCATGTCACTTTGTGTCTTTGATCCTTCTCATGAAATTCCTCTTTCTTTGAAGGATATCTTGTCGCAAGAAGATGAAATCATCGATACCTTTCTTAACTTTACTCTACCATCCCTTCATTCCAATGCACTCTCTTCTATAGATGATGCATTAGTGAATGATGAATCTTGTCTCCATTCCAATGCACTCACTTATAGAGATGATGCATTTGTGAATGATGAATCTACCCTTCATTCCAATGCACTCTCTTCTAAAGATGATGCATTAGTGAATGATGAATCTTGTCTCCATTCCAATGTACTCTCTTCTAGAGATGATGCATTAGCAAATGATGAATCTCCTTCCACATTTGATCTTCCCTAGATCAATGTTGAGAATGATTCTTCTACTAGTGTGATGATTCTGTAAACTTAATCTGTGTCTTTGTTTCCCCTCAAAATCATAAGAGATCAGTCATTTACCTAACTCCAATTAGTCCTTCTCCTAAGAGGACTTTTTATATTGATGGTGTCCCATTAGATGGAGACTCTCATGGTCTTTCTAAGGCTCTCTCTTACAGAGAGGTATCCCATACTTATGAGAATAGAGTGAACAAGCAACCAAGCCATCTTCAAGCTCCTAAACCTACAACTGAAGCACCCAATGATTATGATCTTGTTGAGAAAATTCATGATACTCCCGCTAATATCTCACTATGGGAAATTCTTTTAATATGCTCCAATTTATCAAGGTATGCTTCAAGAAGCCTTGCAAAATATCCTCTTTCCTTCTTCCACTAGGGCAACAGATGTTGATGCTTTGATAGCTTATATTCATGTGAATTCGTCGAATATTACGTTCTATCCATAGGAACTCTTGCCTTCGGAAGTACATAAGCAAGTGGATCCTCTAATGATTATAGTCAACATTAATAATATTGGCATTACATGTACTCTCATTGATGTCGATTTGACGGTCAACATATGTAGCATTGACCTATTACCTAATATTAAAATTGATTCATCTTCTCTTAATGCTTCTTTTGTTGTCATTTGTGGGTTTGATAATGTTGGTCAACAAGCCCTAGGCACCAAAGTCTTTCCTTTGAGGTTGGGACCCATTACCATACCCACCCTTGTATATGTTATGTCATAAATTTACCATACAACCTTCTTCTTGGTAGACCGTGGATTCATGCCATGGGTGTAGTCCCATCTACCTTGCATAAATCTATTAATTTCATTTGCAATAACCAAGTAGTCACATTCAAGGGTGAACCTGATGCTATGCACTTATGTGAGATGGTGGATGCCAATCAAGTTTCGGTTGTGCCTACTCTTATTCCTTTAGTTTCTTCTAGTGTATCGATGTTTACTCGAGCGGTACCTACTACAAAGGATATTCTTGAGATAGATTTCCCTAGAGAAGATCCTTTTGAAGCAAGAAATCCTAAGTCTTCTCCTCCTAATTCTCAAATGAATGCATGTCTTGGTGATGATTGGGGTTCCTTAGACTTTATAGATTCCTTCATTATGGAATATAAAGTTGACTCGATCCACTTAGACCTTCCGATAACATCATCCAAACCCACTATCAAAGATGATTATTCTTAGGTATCATGGGATAGTGTGAAGATAAATTATAATGTTTTTAGTGTTGATCCTCCCTCTGAGGAAGATGATTACACTTCTTCTAAAGAGGATAATGTTGGTAGTCCTATTAAAAAGGACGATGGAAATCCCATAGAGGATTTTGATCCCCATTGCTATAATAATGATCTCTATGGAGATCCTCCTTCTTCTCAATATTTACAAACAAGTTATGGCCTCATCTTTAAGCTTGTATCTAAATATGGCTATGGGCGTAAAGGTTGTGGCCATTGTGAACAAGGCATTCCGGTCCCTATAGAATGTGCACCTCACAAGTGTAATTTGGGGCTTGGTTGCTCGAATGAACAATCTAAACATAAACCATGGTTGAATGTTGACAAGATGTATGCTCAACCTCGTTCTCACGGATTGGTTCATCCTCCTTTGTCTTCTATCTTTGTATCTTCTTCTTGTGAGAAGTTAAACTTTTCTCCACAAGAGAAGGGGTTGCTTCCTGCTCCTCATCCTTTGTCTGAGCAAGAGCATATGTTGTTGAGGCTTCTCAAAGACCACTTAATTAATCTTACTCCTACATGTAAGAAATATCATGAACATGATAAAGAAAAACATTATTTTTGTGCATATCATTGAGTGCTTTTCCATTCCGCTAGCGAATGTAAGGCCTTGAAGGATAAAATACAACAACTTTATGATTTAGGTTTCATCACTCATTTATTCTTTTGATGCACCCACCTCTTCTTCAAATGACAAGTGATATCGAGGTCTACCTCTATCCTACATGTTCTAAGTATCTTGCATGGTTCTTCTCCCTTGTATGTTGGGGGCAGTGATAACTTGTTTTGGAGATGTGTGTCCCTCTTAAAGGACCCCCTCTCTTCTCTATATCTTTCAAATGAAGTGTCCCTTGAGTGAACCCCTTTTCTCTTTTGAAGGGTTCCTGAGGGATTCCCTTTGAAATATTCTCTCTTAAATGAATTCATTACCGTCTACCTTGGGGATAGCCTGACTAGACCTCACTTTTCAAATAGTGCATCCCTTGAGTGGACCCACCTTCTTTTGAAGGTTTCTCGAGGGACCCCTTTGAAAGCCTTCCAATTTGTTGATGGTCTATGTGACTGTCTTCTTGATTTCTTGTGTGGCCACTTTATTTTTGGACATGCTTTATCTACAGGTAAACATGTCGCTTTGTAGGTGCGCCTCTAAATCCGCTTTCCAATTCGAATCTATGGAGTCCCCTTCTTTGGGTTTCCTCCATGGAAGAGATCTTAGGGATGCCTACTTATAGGTCTATAGGCGTGTAAGGCACTTACTTCATTGGGTTTCTTCCATGTAAGAGATCTTGGAGGAAGCCTTCTTGTAGCTCTATGGGCTTGTAAGGTGCATACTTCACGGGGCTTCCTTCATGTGAGAGATCTTGGGGGTTGCCTCCTTGCAAGTCTACAGTCCTAAGAAATCCTTTCATCCTACGGGATTTGTCCATCATTGGTCTAAGGGCCTTCGATGTACTTTGTGCAACTTCATAGTTATGTGGAGCTATGGAGTCCTTCTATTCAAACCTCCTCAGGAAAGAGTGCCTATGGGGCCATTTCTCTTGGAATTTGCATTCATCCTTCTTTCTCTCTCTTGAGCCTTTTCACTTCTCTTCTCTTCTCAAGTATAAATCGAATCGAAGATTTTCATATTATTCACCATGAGTAAATGCCCTTCCTTTCTTTGTTTTAGAATTCTTCTAAGTGTGTTATTTCTTAATTTGGGGATGATGCATAGTACTGAGACAACCTTTTACATCAAGGTCTCTTTCAATTTGCTAACTCAAATCCTTTAGTTTTTTGTGCACTAACAATGTTGTTTGGTGCAGATTTTTCTTGTCTAATGCATTTGTTTTACAGGTCTTAAGCCTGGGGGCATGTTTCCTTGGTTCGAGGAGTTGTATGCTTCATCTACAATATCCATTTGGAATAATGATTTTATTTATGTTTAGTAGAATTCCTTTAGCGTGCATATTAGTGTAGATTCATATGCCCGCTAAAGTGGGGGCAAAATGTAATGTCATAAAATTGCACCCCTTGCAATTTCACATACATTCTTGCATCCAATTTAGTGTCCACTCCCTTAGAATCTTGTGTAGGCTCATTTTAGCCCCTACATCAACCTTTTCCCCTCTCAAGATGCTCAACACCCTTTTTAAGTAGCTACCCTTGTGTGTCAACTTTTCATTAAACCAAATTCTTCTCCCCTTCTCATCGTTTTATAGCATGATGTGTTCGGACACTAGCATGTTGCGTAGATGTCTATGCATTGTGCTAGCATCATGCAATCTTTCAACATTCAAACAATAATTTTCATGCATATTTTCCACTTGTCATCTGCATGTGTCGGTGGTAATGACTCGAGATGCCTTATAGCCACCCGAGAAGCTTCTTTTTTCTTCTCTTCACTCCTTAAAAGCTATCTTTTCAATCCATGTGCCTCTCTAGCTTTATTCTAGCTTCTTTCCAGCCTTGGCTCTGGCACTATCTCTCTTTTTATTTTGTTTTCATAGCTTCACATAGCCTTCTACAACACTTTTAAGCTCTTTTGGCTTCTCTCCTTGCAACATTCTTGGCTCTTGCAGCTCCATCTCCCTTATCTCATGCTTGTTAGCATCCTGGGATTCCATATCCCCAATCATTTATCCTAAATTTTTGATACAAATTTTCCTCCTCGAGCGAGGATTGCTTTTATTACTCATACTTGGTGGTGCAGGTTCTACTCCTAAATCAGGTTTTTCTTTCACTACATGCTTTATCCATTTTGGTTTATTTCTCTCTATCTATCTTTCTATATGTGGAGGTGGGAACACCAAAACAGGGGTTTGACTAAGGCAAACCCCTATATAGCCCCAACAATTTCCTCAGATCTTATGCATGTAGGTATTCAAGACATTCATGTGCTAAAGGCTTCATCACTTGCGTGGTTGTGAGTATTTCCTTTCTACTTTATTGTACAGTTTTATCATATTTTTTTATTTTCCAATACTTCTAGAAGTTTTAGTAATCAGATTGCTAGTGGCCACTTCGCCATTTTCTATGATATTCTTGTTTTCTGGTCCATACGAGACGCCATTGCGCCTCTAGGATGCTAGGGCACTATGCTTTGATCTTTATTCTGCAATGACGTCCTTTGGCCGAGAGCTTGTCAGTTTGTTCATAAAATCTTTGTGACTTGATCTTTCGAATTCTAAAACTCTCGCGTTGTTCCTTGAGGTAGTTTAGGGTAGTTCACCCTGTGAGGATCTCTAAATGAAGAGAGCTCGTAAGTAGTGAATCCCCCTTCTCTACAAAAATATTCTAATAAAACCATACCTCTACTTTTTCACCCAATGGATCGATGTTTGAAAAGTAGATATTAGGAAAGGGAACACTGAAATATCTTTTTCCAATGATTTGGCCTTTCTCCTATTCTTTTTGCACTTTTTTTTCCTAGGAAAAAATCTTCTCTCTCCAATCATGATATCTTACCCTATTTTTTAGTGATGTTCTTTCATATCATTAATAATGCATTTTCATGCTGAAATTGGGGTATTTTCATAGTTGTTATCTGCCCCTATCTTGCAAATTAAAAGCTTTTTCAGAGGTCATGGCTGGACCCTCCAAATAAATTCCATTCTTTGTAATTTTGAGAATAGAGAAGACCATGATTACATATGATGGTTCAAGGCATTCAATTCTTAACCAAGGATTTGAAATGAAAACATTCAATTATATATTTTTAATATGCTCGTTTTATTAAATGTTACAAATTTATATATATATTCTCATACATGATTATCATGTTTTCTTTCTTTTTTAAAAATAAATGATCTCAATAAAGTAGAGATATGAAAAATCATCAAGTTCTTTTATTCATATTACCCTTAGAATCATACATTTTATAATTTTGCATTTCTAACTCAACATAAATACTTATATGTATGTAGGCATATATATACATCCTTTCTTTTTGAATTTCAAGAAAAATAACTATTAAATACACAAGGTAAAACTAATGAGCTAATAATTCATTTTCCATTAGTCTACCTACTTTAAAATTGACACATTTGTCCTTATCTTTTAAGCAAATGCAAGACAATCACATCAAATTCATATTTCAAATGTAGATACTATAAGTTTTTTTAGTGGTGTGTATGATCCAAATTCCATTCATTCTTATTGATCATCATCCGGCTAAGTACTCCTACCTCAACCATGTTCTCATTCTTCAACCTGTTCCTACATTCACACAGTTGCACTTCCCAAGTTTCATCAGTAACCATTAACCAATGCTTGAAACTAAATTATTTCAATGTTACTACATCATAATATTCATCCTTCATATTCAATCATAAAGTTTACATGGATAAACATTTTCAAATGACATTGAAATCTTAAATTTATAACAAGTCAAAAATTGATAAATTTAATTTTCCAAATTTATTTTAAATAACTTAACACTATTAAATATAAGCAAAAATTGAGATGTGATATCCCTCCCCACTAGGAATAGACATCGTCTTGATTTCCTATTAGAAAAAACTGAATCATTCATGTCTATTTCAACATTCAATCATATTGTTTTCAAAATCATAACATGCAAATTCAAAATACTAGAGCAATAATATCTCAATGAAACATTAAGAGTATATCTAGGAATCAAATGAGGAAAGGAATTTTTTATCTCCTCCACATCCTCACATGTGGCGTTGTCCTCAGAATATTGGTCCCATTGGACCTTATATTCAACACTGGAGCTCTATTTTGCAACCTAATGTTGCATCTATCCACAATTCTAATGGGTTCCACCAGCACCACCCTTGGATCCTACACCTATAAGGAATTCCAATCAATTATGTGAGTTGTATCTAGATGGTATGGCTTAAGTAAAGAAACATGAAACACATTATGGATTTGAGATAGAGTATGTGGTAGTGCAAGTTCGTATGCAACTGGGTTAATCACTTCTAACACATCAAAAGGACCCACATATCTCAGAGCCAACTTCGAAGATTTCCTAAAAGTAATAAAGCTCTTGTATGGCTTGACTCTCAAAAAGACTTTATCCCCTCTGCAAACTACCTGAAGTATCTATTCTTGTTGGCATAGCTTTTTTGTATGTCTTCCACTTCCTTCTCATCTACCCTTGATGAGTCACATTTTCTTTTCCATCTCCTTAAGCATTTCAGGACCCACTATAATCCTTTCTTCCAACTTGTCCCAACTAGTGGGAATACAAAATTTTCACCCATAAAGAGCCTCAAAAGGTTTCATACCTAAAGATGCATGAAAAGAGTTATTGTACCAAAGGTAGGTACTATTGGTCCATGCAATAAATTTGAAGAATATCCTCTACTACTCAATTTACTATCTTTGTTTGGCTATTAGTCTGAGGATGATATGAAGAACTAAAAAATAACTTAGTTCCCAAAGCTACATTCATAGTTGTCCAAAATTTGGACGTCATTCGAGTATCCCTGTCGGATATGATAGTCTTAGACACTCCATGCAAATGGAAGATCTCTTGGACAAATTTCTTGGCTCAGGTCAATGATCCATCCTTAAGGTTCCCTAGAATGAAATGTGCCACCTTAGTCAAATTCTCAACTACTACCAAGATGACATCATGCCTATTTTTACTCAAAGGTAACCCCTATATAAAGTCCATGTTGATCACCTCCCACTTGTACTCAAGTATATATGAGGATAGAGGAGCCCTACTAGATGCACATGTTCATCCTTAATAACATTCCAAGCATCTGGCTACATATTCAATTACATCCTTCCTAAATTTTGGCCAAAAATACAAAGATTTCAACTTTGTGATCATCTTGACAACTCTAGGGTGTCTTAAATAAGGTGCATTGTGGATTTCCTCTAAGACCAAATTTCTAAGATCTCCAGAATATGGAATATACATCCTCCTTTGATATCGTAAGATACCATCTATTTTAATTTCATACCCATCAAATCAATGGTCTAATGGATTCTCTTCTAGAGCTCACTTTACTCTTTCATAGTGCTCGTCTCCTTGCAAGTGTTGCATCACCTGTTGCCTTAGGTTGGATCTTATTGTGGTTATAGTTGTTAGATATATTCTTTTATTAAGATAATTTTCTACTCTATTATCTTTTCCTTTATTGTACTCAATTCCAAAGTCATACTCACTAAGTAATTCCAACCACCTTCTTTGGCGTGCATTGAGTTTCAATTGGGTGAAGATGTATCTTAGTCCCAGATGATTTGTTTCAAGCTCAAATAGTCTCTCCAATAGGTAATGTAGTGTAGTAAAATGTGTACCTTTGCATTTTCACACTTGTTTGGACCCACCTTGCTTTATTTATCCTTATTTATGGCTTAATTGGTCCTATATTGTGTCCACAAGCCCTATGAATGGAATCTTTGTCTGGATAATCCCGATATTCTCCAAGGAATAAATGATAATCCCAATGATTCTCATCTATGTGTTTCTGATTTTGGGTTGGGATTAAAACACCACTTAGGGCATTTTTGTCCCCTTGAGGTTTTGAGACCCTAATTTTGAGGCATCTTATTTGGGCTTCTTTTTGTTGTATGTGTCCCAATTTTCATGACTTGGGACTAAGACGCAACCTAGGGCATCTTAGTCCTCCTTAATTCATTTTTGGGATTTAAATTCAAATTTTGGCAGGATTTAGCCTCCTTCATTTAATGAATTCATATGTCGTCTTGGTGTGATTTAATTTCAGGCTATTAAGCATAGATAAGTATAAATAGAAGGTTCCTTCTCCCATTTTCTCCTAACAAGAAATATAAGAATCCAAGTCTTTTGTGAGAGAATTCAAGATCTATTCATCAAGCATTTGGATCCATCATCAAGATTCAATCATCATATCAAAGGCTATTCTTGCATCATGTGTATTTTTGTGCTAACATTTGTGCTAACATTTGTGATGTAGGGTTTTGATTCAAGTAAGAAATTCAAGTCCATATCTTTAGGTCAAGATCCATATCCATTGCAGCCATTCCACACAAGTTTGTAGACTTTACAAGGGTTTGGTGAGTTTTAGCATTGCATGTTGTTCATTCAACATTTCCCTTCATTACTTTATTTCATTTCAAGGTTTAATTACCAACAGTGTTTGACCAAGGAAAACCCCCATTCACTAACAATCAACAAGTTTTTCCCATCTCACATATTTGTGTTTGCAGGTTTAGGTTGAAGTCTTGAAGATCATTTGGAGTGAAAAGTTGTAAAAGTTGCAAAGTTGCACTAAAAAGTTTCCATCTTCACGGAAACTCACCTATAGGTCAAATCCAAAAGTTTCAAAACTTGAGATTCAAGAAGAAGCAAGTGTAGACCTTGGAGCTTAGGATCATATTAAAAAAAAATAAGAATTTTAGAATGGGACTAATACTCCACCTTGAGCGTCTTAGTCCTCCCAGGCATATATTTTAGATATTCTTTCAAATCTGGTTCTAACATCTGAAGATTTTGTATTTTCCCCGAAAAATAGCAGCAAAACTAATACGCCATCTTGGGAATCTTAGTCCTCCAAGGCACATTTTAATGGATTCTTTGCATTTTCAAAATCCTCACAACAGCTCCAGACTTCCCAGGTACACACATTATATCACCATGTTGCATAATTTCATTATTTATATACCTCATTTAGCTTACATAACTAGGTTTTGTAGGTTGAATGTTCATTTTTATTTTCCAAGTGTTTGCTTGGTGGTGAAACCCTTAAAGTCTAAAAGAACCTTTCCTAGGTATTCCTCATTGTGAATTGAATCACCTTTTGAGGTATCTAGTCAATCCAATTATGACTCCTAGGAAATAATTGAATGACCTAGATAGAATAGGAAATCCCCCAATTCCCATTTTATTTACTGTTCATTTTGGTGAACCCAAATGCTTTGAGCATTCTTTTTCTGATTTGGAGTCCATAAAATTCCTAGATCTAGATTGCATTCATTGCATCTTACATTAGTGAAAGTGCATCTAGGGTTTCTTGCATCTTGCATCTTGCATTAGTAAAATTACATCTAGGGTTTCCTATTTTTTCATTAGTGAAAATTCATATAGTTTACATTTTTACTTTCTTGCATCATTTAATTTCATTGAAAATATCAAAAGTGAATTTTTCATTCTCTTAATTGTATTTAGAAACATTGTTATTGCACTGAAAATTGAAAAATTGCATTCAAGTATTGCATTCAATTGCTTGTTAGTAGTTGATTTTCTTTACATCCATTTGCAAATTTTACTATTTCCAAACATCAGGACCTTGGGTAGGCAACTTGAGAAAGTTGTTACCAACTCAAATCTTGTTGTTTTTCTAGGAAAAACCTTAGCTAGGACTAAAATTCCCTTGTTAGCATCTTATTCCCTCTCAAGGTTTTTTCTTTAGAATCCTCTCTCTATTGTTTGGTGTTTGTTTCACTCCCTGGAACTTCAGAATCTCACCACGAGGACCAAGACGCCCTTACTGGAATCTTAGTCCCTGTTGACTTTGACTCTCTATTTTTTTGGGTCAAAAATTGTTTTTTTTGTTTTTTAGTGGGTTGCCTTCAATTTTTATTTCAATTTGTAGAATAGTTGTTATCTCAATTTCTTTTATTTCACGTGAATTTTTCCAATATTGCATCATGGATATGTGCTTTGTAAATTTGTGGATGTCCTTAAAATCTTTGGTATATGTGTCAAGTTGTACATTTGGTAATGATCCTAATGATATTGAACACACTCATGCTCAATAAACTCCTAATGCATGTCCTCCTCATGATGTTGACATCATTGGAGAAGATGATGATAGCATGAATAAGTTCCTCAATGATTGCCTTAACAACCTTGAAGTTAATGCATCCTTATATCCATCCATGAAATAACCTGATCCTCCCACAATACCACCTCTTAAGATTTTTGGTTACTTACATCCTGAAACTAAAGCAAAAGTTGACCCTAAGTTCCCTACAACAGGTGAACCTATTTCTTCTAAAAAAGAAAACACTCAACCATTTTATGATTAAAAAGTAACAAACACTCCAATCAATCTCAAAGAAACATATAGAAAAGGATTCACAATCTTGAGTAAACAAGGATGCGATATAACAAGAAAACATTAAATTCATCAACTCCTAGAGCAAGTTCCAACTACTAAAAACACAAAAGGGTTAGGGTATCAAGATCCCCTTCACAACAAAAGAATACCTAGAGAATATGTAAACCTTCATAGTGATGGTATGGTGATCTTTAATTCACCTCCTAATATGAATGTGCATCTTCCTAAAGAACAACCCACAACTCATAACAATGACAAGGATGATAGGATCTCTTTAGATCCCCCTCCTCCTTATTCAACTACAAAAGTTGGTGAATCTAGCAAATGCAAACCACATTACAAACTAAAGAAACCTCAATTCCCTTGTCCACAATCTCCAGTGAAATGAACATTACACATACTTTTAACTCAAGGTATTATCACATTACAACCCATACCTAAAAAATTGGTTTCCAAATCCTAAGAACAATAACACATATTATTGCAAATATCATAGGGTTTTCAGTCATAGTACCGATGCATGTCGCACCTTACAAAAAATATTTAAAAGACTTAATATAATAGAAATAATCCCTTAAATGGGAACCCTTGTCATGTAATAGTTTTAGAATCTTGGCATTCTCACTATTACATGACCCTTCTCACCACCTACCTCGACCCATTATTTTCTTTCACTTAGTGGGGACAAGAGGTGGATGGACTTGTCCTATTAAGGCATTTATTTTTGTCCATTCGATTCTTTATCTACCTTCCGCTTATGCAGACTAAGATTGGGAGGCAGATGACTTACTTTAGGCTGACTTGCTTGTGACTTACTAGCCTTTTTCATTTTCTTTTTTCATTCACTTGCATGTGCATATCATGATCCTCGTGATGTTTTGTTTGATCTTTCTCTCTCTTTGTGCATTCCTCTATTTGTACTTCATTCTTCTATATGTTGTAAGCTTTTTCGAATTTTCATTTTTGTCTTGTGTTTTCCTTTTAAGGATGACACAAGGCATTGAGAAACCCTATGTCTCTTCCATGTTGACCCAAAATATTTTTATTTTCCTTTCTCTTTTGTCTCATGTTTTCCTTTTGGGGATGATGCAAGGCATCGAGACACCCTATGTCTCTTCCATGTTGACCCAAAAGTATTTTCTTTGTTTTTGCTCTCTTTGTGTCATTCTTCCAGTTCTATGTGTATTTGGGGAATGATGACATTTCTAAGCTCTCTACTATCATTGAATCAAAGAAAAATATTGACCTCGAATCCATATACCCCTTATGTGTTTTTGGGGGATAACCCTCTTTTCCTTTTTTATCTTTTGGCTACTTTAAAGTAATTTCTCATGGTATGGTGTTAGCAATTCCTTTAAAGTGGGGGCATACATTGACATTATTTTAGCATGATTTCATTTGCATTTTCTTTTCATGTTATTTTATTTCTTTATGTGATGTATTTTTCCTCTTGGTGGTGTCTTTGGGTTTGAATCCCTTTGATAGCATGATATTTCCTTGTCCTCTCTTGGAAACATTAGATACAATGTTCCCTAGGATGAGACCTTGCACTTTTCCTCTCTTGGAAAAAAGATGAGACCTTTTGCCCTTGTCCTCTCTTGGAAGCATTGGGTATGATGTTCCCTAGTATGGGACCTTGTATCTATTCTCTCTTGGAGATGTTAAGAATGATGTCGCCTAAGAGTAATACCTCACATGAATTAATAAAAATCCCTTCAAACATCTCTCTCTTTCTTGTTGTGTTGCATTTTCTCTTTTTGTCCTTATTAAATTCATGGAGGTATGGCTTTGATATGGACTTCTTGGGGCTCACCTAGTGAACAACTAGCTTCACTAGCCCTCGTGAGAATGCATTTTTGTACCTTATTAAATTCATGGAGGTATGACTTGATATGGTCCCCTTAGGCTCACCTAGTAGACAACTAGCTCCCACTATCCCTTCTAAGCGTGTATTTTGTTTGCATAGTGGACAACACGTTCCCTTTGTAAACCTCTTCAAGCCTAGACCCAGTCCACTGTGTTGGACAGCTCATTGAAGCTTGATCCATTGCTATCTTTGATTATGTATGTTTGCGATCTGATTTTGGCTTCGTATATCATATGCAAGCATGTTCCTTTGGTCCTATGTTGGTCTGCCATAGGATCTTGATCTTGGGGGCTTGATTATTCCTCTTGATCATTGCCATCCTATCTTACTAACATTTATACACCAGATCCCCTCTTGATTGTGTGGTTGGCTATTTTGGTGGTTTGAAGCAAGTTCATCCTCTTGCTAAAGTGGGGGCTAAATATAGTGTAGTAAAATGCTTACCCTTGCATTTTCACACTTGTTTGGGCCCGCCTTACTTTATTTATCATCATTTATGGCTTAATTGGTCCTATTTTATTTCCACAAGATCTATGAATGGCATATTTTTCTGGCTAATCTCGACATTCTCCAATGAATAAATGATAATCTCAATGATTGTCATCTATGTGTTCTTTATTTTGGGTCAGGACTAAAAAACCACTTAGGGCATCTTCATCCCCCCGAGGTTTTGGGACCCTAATTTTGAGGCATCTTATTTGGGCACCTTTTTGGTGTTTGTGCCCCAAGTTTCATGACTTGGGACTAAGATGCCACCTAGGGCATCTTAGTCCTCCTTGAGTCATTTTTTAGGATTTATATTCAATTTTTTGGTGAGATTTAGCCTCCTTCATTTAATGAATTCATATGTCATCTTGGTGTGATATAATTTTGAGATATTAAGCATAGATAAGTATAAATACAAGGTTCCTTCTCTCATTTTCTCCTAACAAGCAATCTAATCATCCAATTTTTTTGTGAGAGAATGTAGTATAGTCAAATTAAGTTCACAAGAGAATTCAAGAGTTATTCATCAAAAATTTGGAGCCTTCATCAAGATTCAAGCATCATATCAAAGGCTATTCTTGCATCATGTGTGTTGTTGTGCTAACATTTGTGATGTAGGGTTTTAATTCAAACAAGCAATTCAAGTCCATATCTTTGAGTCAAGATCCATATCCATTGCAACCATTCCACACAAATTTGTAGACTTTACAAGAGTTTAGTGAGTTGTAGCATTGAATTTTGTTCATTCAACATTTCCCTTCATTACTTTATTTCATTTCAAGGTTTTATTACCAATAAGGGGTTTGACCAAGGCAAACCCCCATTCACTAACAATCAAAAATTTTTTCCCATCTTGCATATTTGTGTTTGCAAGTTTAGGTTGAAGTCTTGAAGATCATTTGGAGTGAAAATTTCTAAAAGTTGCAAAGTTGCACTAAAAATTTTCCATCTTCACAGAAACTCACCTACAGGCCAGATCCGGAAGTTTCAGAACCTAAGATCTGAGAAGAAGCAAGTGCAGACCTTGGAGCTCAGGATCACATTTGGAGTTTTTGGAATTTTAGAACAAGACTAATACACAACCTTGGGCATCTTAGTCCTCCTAGGCATATATTTTGAAGATTATTTTAGATCCAATTCTGACATCCGAAGATTTTTTATTTTCCCTGAAAAATAACAGCGGGAATAATATGCCATCTTAGGTGTCTTAGTCCTCCAAGACACATTTTGATAGCTTCTTTGCATTTTTGAAATCCTCACAACACCTCCAAACTTCCCAAGTACACACATTATATCCCCGTGTTGCATAATTTCATTATTTACATACCTCATTTAGCTTGCATAACTAGGTTTTGTAAGTTGAATGTTCATTTGTCATTTCCAAGAATTTTCTTGGTGGTGAACCCCTTAAAATCTAAAAGAACCTTTCCTAAGTCTTCCTTATTGTGAATTGACTCACCTTGTGAAGTTGCTAGTCAATCCAATTAGGACTCCTAGGACATAATTGAATGACCTAGATAGAATAGAAAATCCCCCAATTCCCATTTTATTTACGGTTTAGGTAATACCTCAACTTGTGCAAGGCATTCACTATTGCAACAAGTCCCAAATCCTGTGGTTTCTAATTCATTTCATGTTTCTTCAGTTTCGTTGATTCATACACCATCGCTTGCCCATCTTACATTAATATTGCTCGTACACCATATCCTAAAGTAGTATTTATCACTGTGATTGACCATTGGGATCAATTATAGTCAACATTGGAGTTGTACTAATTTTCTCCTTTAGGAGTTGAGAATCTTTCTCACACTTTTCTATCCATTCAAAAAAATTCCCTTTCCTTTGAAGTGATGTGATTGTGGTTACAATTTGAGAGAATCTATGTACATACTTCTTGTAGTATCCGGCAAGACCCATGAAGCTTTGAACCTTTGTCACACTCTGAGGTGTTGGCCATTCCAAAATTACCTTTATCTTTTTGGGATCTATAGAGACTCCCTCTACTACTATAATATGACCTAGGTAGCATACCCTGTCCTAATAGAATGAGCACTTAGATAGCTTTCCAAAAAGATTCTTCTCTCTCAAGTGCTATAAGATTATCCTCAAATGCATGTCATTCTCCCCAATGGATTTAGAATAAATTGAGATGTCATCAATGAAGATCAAAACCAAATCATTTGAAAATCCTTGAATACACTATTCATGAGATTTATAAAAAAAATGTTGCATTGGTCAAACAAAAAAGGTACTACAGTTAACTCGTAATTTCCATACATAGTTTACAAGGCAGACTTAGGGATGTCCTCTTCTTTTATTCTTAACTGGTGATAACTAGACCTAAGATCTATTTTAGAGAACACTATCACTCCCTTCATCTGATCAAATAGTTTATCAATTCTCGTGATAGGATATCAGTTCTTGATGTAGCCTTGTTCAACATCCTATTGTTGATACACAAACACAAGATCCCATCCTTCTTTCTTACAAAGATAACTAACACACCACAAAGAGACACACTAGGTCGAATGAGCCCTTTTCAAAATAGTTACTACAATTGGACCTTCAATTCAAATAACTCTGTTGTATTCATTCCATATGGAGCCTTGGCCTTAGGCTCGGCTCTAGGTACTAGGTTGATAGATAAATCAAATTCTCACTTGAGAGGTAGCTCTATGAGTTCTTTAGGAAACACATCTTGGAACTCATTAAGAAAAGTGTAATTATATAGATAAGGTTTCATATTATCAAGTTCACTAACATGTAAAACATAGATAGTACACCCCTTTCAGTGATCCCACAATACTGATTTACAATTTTTGGCAAAACTAGACATTGAACTGAATTTCTTTAACCAAATCTTCACTTTGGGGCACCTATAGTTGTTAAACCATGAGGAATTTGAAGATGATGCAAATTAGTGATTTGTAAAATCTTTTTTGTAGATTCTAAATATAATTTTTTACAATTTTTTTGAATCATATTGCATTTCATTTTCCATCTCCTTCGAAAGTAGTTTTTATTAGTAAACACCATTTTTAAAGAGTGATGCTCATCGTAAACAACATAACTTTTTTTCTATGAAGGATAAAATTCTATTTTTTTCAAATTTAGCTTTCTAACTACAATATATAGAAATTTCATTTGGTTTTATAGTGTTTTATTGAATATTTTTTTCTTAATCAAGTTTTGAAGTCAAACCAATTACAGTTTAGACATAGGCAAACTGTAAACAACATAAAAAAAATTGTATGTATCAAAATTCAAAAAAAAATTACCTGATCAAGGACATAAATACCTAGCCCAAACATATTTTTAGTTTTTTTGATAATATACTATTTTTGAACCATATGTGTAGAACAGAGAGCTTTATTTTTAGTGAAAAACCTACATTCACAAAAAAATAAAAAAATAAGTACAATAATCAAATTAAATGTATTGAAAATTATACCTTTTGGGAAGCTTATAATAAGGACTAAATACTTACAAAAATAAAGCTTAAATGAACTCATTTGATCCTTCAAAATGTAAATCAAAAGTGATTTTTTATTAGCATTTTGATAGGTGTAAAGGAGAGTCTATTATAGGTATGGTTGAAAAATAGAGGGGTTCTATCCAAGGTGGTTTGATCAAACCCTCTTCAATTGAAATCCTTTAAATGAAACTTTTGAAGGCTTGAATCATTATATTTTTTAAAAATATGTGATTGAACAATAAAAATCGGGATGTCACAAAAAGTGTAAACCACTATTGTGGGATCACCCCTTCCTTTGAGCCTTCTTTAGTTGCATGGTTGAGATCTACCTAGGTTTTAGTGGTCTTTGCAAACCATGAATCTCAATCAGACTCTCAAAGTCATCCAGGCAGCTAAAAATTTTGTCCTCACAGTTCATAATAGACTTGTGTTCGGTTAGCCAATTAATCCCAAAGATCACATCATAAAAACCTAGGGGTGCCACATAAAGATTGACTTGGGTCTACAAATTGGGAAGTTCTAACTCACTGTAAAAGAGACAAGAATCCACCCTCTTCTCTACTCGATTTCCATACTAAACCATCCAATAATTGGCCATATGTTCAAGTCTAATGGGTAATTTTAAAATTATTCTTAGGTCTACAAAACATTCAGTGGCTCCAGTATCAATCAAAATGTAAATAGGATTTCCATAGAGCTTACCTAACAGCTAGATGGTTGAGGCTTGAAACCCATCTTGTCTATTGTCCACCACCACAAGGATCTAATGTTGTGAAGCCTACTCTCGGTTCCCTTTCTTTCATGCCTTTGAATTTTTTGGGAAACTTGATGCATAATGATCACACCCACAAGTGTAGCACCCATCATGTGGCCCTTTCCAACCTCCCAATCTATCTTCTTTGGAGCTCTTCTATTTATTATCAAAAAAAAATTGTTGCTATTAGCCTTCTTGTTCTTTCTACCACTGTTTCCTTCACATTTCTACTAAGAGTTGCTTCCCATTTTTATATTTCTGATTTGGTGGGGTTTATCTCCTTTCTAAAATTTCTTATTTCCAAACTAAGACTTGGAATTTGAACTCTTATAAAAATTAGATAGCTTTTGCAACTTTTTCTCTTGCTTGGTGGTCTTCTCAAAGACCTCATCCATAGTAACCAAATTATAAATATTCGCCTCTACTCCAGTTTGGGGATTTAACCCTAATATGAACTTTCAAATTTGAAAGCATCCATTGACTTGGTATTGAGGCATGTATTTTAGAAAATGGGTGAACTTTTCTAAGTACTAAGTTTTGGAATTCCATCATCTTGCTATCAAAAAATTGTTGAGGAAACCAACTTTTCCAAAAAGACTGAAGATATTTTTCCCATGTGGTCTCTCTTGGTAGCATTTTTCATTTTGCCATTTCATTGTGAAAGGAAAAGAAAAGTTGCGGAATACACTTCCCCAACACTAATACCTCAGAGGACAAGTGCAAAAACCAACATTCATTGCTTTCATATACTTAAGATGCACACATATAGGATAACAAGAGTAACAGAAAATAAACATACAGATAGAGAAGACACCAAATTTACGTGGGAAAAACCTTTCGGGAAAAAATCCACCACACCAAGAGAAACCACTTTGTATTATAGTAAAACGTTTACATACAAAGCTAGTAGACCTCTCTCAAACTTCCCTTTCTATTACAATGCTATTGCAGCATACATGGAATTCAGACTCACCATCACCCCTTAGTGACTATTACAATGTATTCGACTATTACAAGTCTCACATTCATCATTCATTTAACCAACCAATCGAGTGTCATTAATTACACATCTGTCTGACAAGAAAATCCGATCCCTAACCGACCGCTCTACAATCACGTATCAGGCCGCCCAACATTTACTTATGTTTTCCATAATCGGATTTTATCAACTATTGAATCAAGCCTTGCAGTTAATGCTTTCACCTCTTCAAGCAACTAGCCAATCAGTTTTTGATTTACAACAACAATGTAAAATCAATGATTCTTATCACGCCATGTGTTGTAATGCTACTTGTCCATCACTTTGACCATAAAGTTAAAACTGTCATCCAAGCACCGAGCTTCTCTTACTATGCCACCACAAGCCTATCGACCAACTCTCACAGTAATGCAGTGTATCGCGCTACCACACAACCCAAAAAAGGCCTTCACGATTTGGTAGTATACACACCGCACCACAACAAATGAGTAGAGATACTGTCATGGTATGGCAATAGGCACCCAACCACTAGACCACCACCCTCACTATGCCACAACTGAGCCTCGTGCAACCCTTCATGATATGGAGGTAATTGTCTACACTGATCGTCATGGCTTACCGCGCCACTGTTCCTTGGCCGCAAGACCTCTATGGTAAGGAGGTAGTCGTATGTCTTCCTTACTATCGCCCTTCACTGCATCACCATGCCACCCCAAGCAACCCCTGCGATACTGAGGCAAATGTTCTGGCTGACTGCCCAGTCCACCACGCTACCGCCAGTGAAGGAGAGTGACTCTATGGTATAATGTTAACACCACCAGAATGAACAAAGAGGCCTGTCGTAAGGTGGTAAAATACACAACTTCACCTCCAAATAATTCTCCTAGTGGTAAAGCGGTAAAGGTCTTGAACTAAAGTTGAAATTCACCAAGTCTTTATTCAGAGGTTCAAGCTAGAATTTGAGGCACCTATATCCAACAAGCTCCCACTTGATGAAAACTTACTGGCTTCCTCTAAACTTCAAATTTACTAACAATCATAGGCCCCAAGGCCCATCGAACTAGCACACCATCTAAACTTGTCTATGCTCACAGGATTTGTCAATACATCTGCAACATTCTTCAAGGTATCCACCTTTTCTAAACTGACCTTTCCATCCTCCACCATATCTCTAACAAAGTGATATTGCACATCAATGTGCTTTGTCCTGGCATGGAAAGTAGGATTCTTTTCCAAAAAAATGGCACTTTGACTGTCACAACAAATAGTAATCTGCCTTGCATCAAAAATAGTATCAAAACACAAACGACTCAACCAAATAGCTTATTTGCAGGCATGTGTTGTTGCCATGTATTCTGCCTCCATGGTGGACAAAGCGACTATAGCCTGTCGCTTGCTCATCCAACTGATTGCACCACCATTTAACATGAAAGCATATCCAGTGGTGGAACTTTTGTTGTCAATGTCCCCTGCCCAATCAGAATCCACATATCCACGAATGTTGAGAGTTCTTTGTGATGTAGCCAAGTTTCCATGGTAACACAAAGCATATTTCTAAGTACCTCTCAAATATCTAAACACTCTCTTCATAACATTTCAATGTGTCCTTCCTGGATTCGCCATAAATAGGCTAAGTACTCCCACTGCTTGGGTAATATTTGGCCTTGTATATACCATTGCATACATTAAACTCCCAACTGCACTTCCATAGGGCACCCTAGTCATGTCCTCCATCTTAGTAGTAGATTTTGGACAATCTTCGACAGATAGCTTTGTTCCCTACAAAACTGGAACAACTAGTTGCTTGCAATTATTCATATCAAATCTCTCCATAACAGTGTTAATATACTTACTTTGACTAACCCAAATCTTTCTACTCGTTATGTCCCTAGTTATTTCCATACCTAGAATATACCTCGCTGCACCCATATCTTTCATTTTAAACTTTGCAGACAGCTGAGATTTAAGATCAAAAATCATAATCTTACTATTTCCTATGAACAACATATCATCCACATACAGGGTAATAATAAGCACACGATCATTTTCAGATTTTTAATACACACAATGATCAGATTTTGATCTCACAAATCCCATAGACAACAAAGAGGTGGAAGATTTCTTTAATTTGTAGACCATACTTTCTTTACCTTTCTCAATGAAGTGCTCAGGCTGGGACATATAAATTTCTTCTTCCAGCTCTCCATGGAGAAACGTTGTTTTCACATCCATCTTCTTGATCTCTAAGTCATACATGGTTGCTAAAGACAAAATAAATCTGATAGATGTCAGCTTTGCTACAGGGGGAAAAAATTCTCCATAATCAATTCTCTCTATCTAGGAAAACCCATTTGCAACCAACCTTGCCTTATAATTTTCAACACTGCCATCCAGACCAGTCTTCTTCTTAAATACCCATTTACAGCCAATAGGCTTTTGCCCCTTAGGCAAAGGTACCAAATCCCAGGTTTTATTCTTATTCAATGATTCCATTTCTTCATTCATGGCTTCCAACCAGGAATTTGAATTAGGCATATTAATTGCTTCTTTCATGGTCCAAGGCACATCAGTGCTAGTAATCAAAGTATAGGCACAGTTTTAATCCAATATAGAGAAACCATACCTATCAAGTTGTTGTTTTTCACGTGTAGACCTTCTTACTAGCTGATGTTGTGGTTCTTCTTCTTTAGAACTCTCAGAGCTGCTGGAAATCTCCTCAGTTTCAGGTACACCATGTAGTTTTTCTTTTTCTGGAGTTTGAGGAATTTCAACTATATCATTCTTCTTTTCTCTTTGATCTGTCTCTAATTGTGGATCAGCTATTGAATATTTCAGCTCATGAAATATTACACTTCGTCTATACAAAACCTTCTCGGTATCAAGATTCCAAAGCTTGTATCCCTTCACACCAATGCCATAGACGATGAAGATACATTTAGGATCCTTGTTCTCCAACTTAGATCTTTTCTAATTTGGAACATATGCATATGCCTCACAGCCAAAGACACAAATATGTCTCAGAGAGGGATTCTTACCGAACAAAGCTTCCAAAGGTGTTTTTTCTACAAGAGAAGAACAAGGTGAATGATTACCAGGTAACATGTTGTAGCCACAACCTCAGCCTAGAACTTTTGCTCCAAACCAGCACTGCTCAACATACTTCTCACTCTCTCCATTAACATTTTGTTCAACCTCTTAGCAACTCCATTCTGTTGTGGAGTATAAGGTGTAGTTTTATGCCTTTTAATCCCATGGTCTTTGCAGTACCTTTTGAATTCTACAGAAAAAAACTCACTACCATTATCCATCCTCAAGCATTTAATTTTCTTTCCAATCTAATTATCTACCAAAGTTTTAAATTTTTTAAACCAACTGAACACTTCTGATTTACTCTTAAGAAAGTATATAAATGCCCTTCTCAAATAATCAACAATAAAAGAAACATAATATCTAGACTTCGATAACAAAGGAACATTCACTGTACCAAAAACATCAAAATGAACATAATCCACTACACAAGAAGATTTATGAGGACTTGAATAAAAATAAATGCGATGTTGCTTTCCATAAATGTAGTATTCACAAAAATTGAGCTCAAGGTCACAATCAACAAGCCCTTCAACAAGATTTTTATTTTTCAAAGTTTTTAAACCTTTCTCACCTATGTGACCGAGTCTATGATGCCACAACATAGTATTCTTTATTGGGAGTTTCACCTCCAAGGAATTTGCATTGAGAGGAGTGTCATTCTTCTTCTCTTCACGAGTAGCTTTGCTTGACTTTACAAAGATGTTGTTACATTGAACAAGACGTCCATCTAGCTTGTAAAGAGTGGCAGTACGTACACCCTTAGCTAGCACCATTGCGCCTCTAGCCATCTTACATCCTTTACTCGAGAAAGAAACTTCCACACCAGCATCATTAAGCTTACTGACAGAAAGTAAGTTACAAGCCAAACCTAGTATGTGTAGTACATCACCAATCCCTTTGATTCTTCTATCAGGGAATTGTATTTTGACTCTTCCACCGCCAACAATATCCAGTGTTGAATCACTTGCCAGATTACACCTTTCCACCATCATACTTTTCATACTTAGTCAACCACTCTCTATGAGACGTCATGTGGAAAGATGCACCTGAGTCAACTAGACAGGCATCATCTGATGCCTGAGTCACCAAGGCTGCAATGAAGGCATCTACATTACTCTGAGAAGATTCATCGTCCAAAGAGTTATTCTTCTTCTTCTTCTTCTCCTTACAATCCTTTCGGATATGACCAAGCTACCCACAGTTCCTGCATTTCACCTTGTAATTTTTACCAGGCGACTTTGATCTCCCTTCAGATTTGGATTTAGACTTCTTGTCCTTCTTCTTTCCTTTCTCCTTTGGTCTACCTCGAACAAAAAGAGCATCCTTGTCCATCTCTGAAGAATTCCTTCACATCTCCTCTGATAGCAGTGAAGCAACCACGTATTCCATCTTGAAATTAGTTGTTATACTTACAATAGCCATTACAAGATGATCCCAAGTGTCAAGTAACAAACATAACAGGAGTATGCAATGATCCTCCTCCTCTATCTTCACACCCATAGACGCCAACTAAGCAACACTCATATTAAATGAGTTTAGATGGTCTTCTACATATGCTCCTTCTTCCATTTTCAAGGAGTACAACTTCTTCCTTAGGAATAACTTGTTTACCAAAGAATTTCCCTGATAAATATCACCAATCCTCTTCCATAATGAAGCTACAGACTCCTCCTCATGAACATTCAGGAGTACAGAACCAGTCAGACAAAGTCTTATCAAACCTCTTGCTTTTCTATTTGTGAGGTCTCAATTTCTTGTTTTATACCTTGTGGCATAGTTCTAGACACAGCAACCCAGAGGTCTCTATTCACAAGCAAGTCTTTCATTTTGAGTTTCCACAACTCGTCGCCATTGAATCTTTCAATTTCTACTTTTCCTAATGTTCTTTCCATCTCAAACAGATCTTGGTTCTAACTTTTCAAAACTCCCACTGGAACAATATTAGCACAAAAAACCAGCCCTACTAACAATGATAACACAACTGACCAGGCTTTGATACCACTTGAAAGGAAAATAAGAGTTGTAGAATACGCTTTCCTAACACTAATACCTCAGAGGAGAAGTGAAAAAACCAACATTCACTACTTTCATACACTTAAGATGCACACATACAGGATAACACGAGTAACAGAAAATAAACATATAGATAGAGAAGACACCAAATTTATGTGGGAAAACCCTTACGAGAAAAAACCACCACACCAAGAGCAACCACTTTGTATTATAGTAAAACGTTCACATACAAAGTTAACAAACCTCTCTCAGACTTCCCTCTTTGTTACAATGCTATTGCAGCATACATGGAATTCAAAATCACCATCACCCCTTAGTGATTATTACAATGTATTCGACTGTTACAAGTCTTACATTCATCATTCATTCAACCAACCAATCGAGTGTCATTAATTACACATTTTTCTGACATGAAAATTTGATCCCTAATCGAATGCCCTACAATCACGCATCAGGTTGCCCAACATTTACTTATGTTTTCCATAATCGGATTTTGTCAACCACCGAATCGAGCCTTGCAGCTAATGCTTTCATCTCTTCAAGTAACCATCCAATCAGTTGTTGATTTACAACAGTGATGTAAAATCAATTATTCTTATTATTCCACGTGTCGTAACACTACTCGTCCATCACTTTGACCATCAAATCAAAACTACCATCCAAGCACCGAGCTTCTCTTACAGTGCCACTGCAAGCCTATCGACCAGCTCTCGCGATAATGCAGTGTACCGCACTACCACATAGACTAGACAAGCACTTCATGGTTTGGTGGTATACACACCGCACCACCACAACTGATCAAAGATACCATCATGGTATGGCGGTAGGAACCCAACCACCAAACCGCCACCCTCACCGTGCCACCGTTGAGCCTCGCACAACCCTCTATGGTATGGAGGTAACTGTGTACACCAACCGTCATGGCTTACCGCACCACATCCACAAGACCTCCGTGGTAAGGAGGTAGTCGTCTGTCTGTCTGACCATCGCCCTTCACCGCACTACTATGCCACCTCTAAGAAACTCCTATGGTACCGAGGTAAATGTTTCGACTGACCGCCTAGTCCACCATGCTACCACTAGCGAAGGAGAGTGACTCTACGGTATGGCAGTAACATCGCCCAACCACCAGACTGAACATAGAGGCATGTGGTAAGGCAGTAAACCATGCAATCACGCCTCCAAAGAATGCTCCCAACAGTAAAGCCGTAAAAGTCCTGAACTGAAGTTGAAATTTGCCAAGTCTTAATTCAGAGGTTCAAGCCATAAGTTGAGGCACATGTATCCAACACATTGTCCCACCATGTGGGCGCCTCTCTAGAGATTTGGTAAGTAGCCCATACAACCTTGGTTTCATCTGATAGATTTTGGAACCCAAAATACTTCTCCATTTCAATTATCCATGTGCTTATGCTCTTTCTCTAATCGTCTTGTCATCAAATTTTAGGGGAGCTGCCCTTTTAAGATCCTTACCAATCTCTCCTTCAATTCTTGCTTGATTATTTCCACCTTGATCCCTCATTCCTCAAATTTTGACCATCATGTACACCTCATACTTCTTCTTCTAAGTGACCATCCATCCTATTCTCTTGGTGATTCAAGAGGTCTAGGATTAGTCCAACCTCTCATTTTGACCTTTGTTTTTCCCACCACTTGAACCTCCATTCTTGATGTTCACCATGATGATTCACAATTGACCTATATCGCATCCCATGTTTAGTGTAACTGACACAATTTTTCTATGTTTGATCATCTCATACACATAATACTAAGTATTATAACATACAATCTTTAAAATGTATTCATGTTCATTCATAACAAAGATAAGTCACTCAAGTTCACAACTTCGAACACAAAGAAAGAGTCCCTTTATTTATTATAATAATGGATTACATAAATCCTTATTTACAAAATTTCCCCCTTATTAGGTGGGTTCTTCACTTTTAGAAAGAGGACACTCTTCCAGGTCATCATTTGAGTCTACAATAACCTTCTTGGAAGAGGAAGGATGTGCACATAGACACTCCTCTTCTTTTGTCAAAATAGGTGCATTGGGTTTGCACCCTAAAGGCCAATCTCATATTGTAGAAGGTTTTTTTAGTTTTGACAGTGTGTTTAGACTCTTCCATCTTTTTTCCCCTTTCTAACTTTAGTTGAGTAAGGGCTTGTGCTAAGATCTCATCATCAATAATTTGAGGTTTGACTTCAAGTTTTGTGTTTTCTTTGACAACAAATTTATTTTTGGAAATCAAACTATCCTTCCCTTCTTTTCCCCAGACTTTGACCTTCCCATACTTGTATTCAATTCAGGTTCTTTAAACTCAAAAAAATTGAGTAAGGGTTGACTTAACCCTAATTTAGACCACTATGGAATCATAGCCTAGAGCTGGACCCTAAGCTCTGATACCAAATATAATTTGTCATTCTTAAATAACACCAAATAAATCAATTATGACATTGTGAATAATAAATTCAAGACATAAATTGAATAGCTTTTTCTATCATAGCACAACATGTCCAAATTAATGAATTATATTAATTGCCAAATGTTGAATTGTTAGATTACATAGTTTGACTAGGCTATCATCGCCAAGTAGTCAACTCAAATTTTACATGTAGTACAAAGTACTATAATCAAAAGATGGAATTCCTTGTGATTCCACTTCAACGCTCGCTGCAACTGGTGGATGAGAACATGGTTCAGGCACTCTTCCACCCAACCACGAAGCTACACTTCCCTTAAATTATTCCTAACTCAAAGAATACTCGACCTTGCATGAAATACTTAGCAAGAGAAAATGATATGCAAGGTGGAATCCGGTACATGTCTAACATAACTACACACATTTATATCTATAATTAGAACATGCAAGATCAATGTTAGGAAATGGAAAAGACTTACATCATAAAGTTTAGTCCATTCAATATTATGGGCTACAAACATTTGGCTAAGCATAAGCTATATATAGCTACAAAATAGATTTTGGAAAAACAAAAACCTATACCCTTTGTTATTCCACTTTTGGCACCCATCTCAAAAGGAAAATTTCTACATTCATAAGGAAACACCCTTCCCTTATAAACTTTTAGTTTGTAAACATACAATTTGATTTATAAAAAATTATTCTAGCCAACCTTCTTATGATAATAAAACTAAAAATTCTACAAGAAAAATCTGCATATGATTCACTTAGGCAATCTTGAATTCAAATAGTTTTTTGAAAAGTAAACTAAACCAAATTTACTTCTTTTTATACATTATCCAACAAACATTCAACCATTTAACAAGGTCTATTTTCATCAAATAAATGAAACATTCATGCACATTTCACATCGCATGCATCAGCATACAAATTACAAATGTTTTCTTATGGAATGAAACTTATAACATTCAATTAAAGAAAATAAACTGTTAAAAGAAGATATATCACATGTATGTGTATATACATAATTGATTTATGTATATACACATATATGACCTTTGATCACAATATTAAAATATGAGTATACATTCTTTTATTAAACAAAAAAGAACCATTATTCACAAAGAATGTTATGCTTCCAATTCCATATAATGTGCGAAAAAGATAACATTAACTATTATCAGCTAACCCATTATCCTTTTTAAACTTTTAATTCAATCAAAAGAGTTTAAGGATTTTACAAATATTCACTTTGTCTCAGAAATACTTCTTCAAAAGTTTCACATATATTTTCACAGAAAGTTAAGAATATTATATTTATTCATCTAACACGTTATTTTCTCTTTAAATAATTTTGTATAATTGGTTTTCCAGAGATACAATCATTTGTTTCAAATAGATTAACAAAGAATTCTTTGGTTTCTGTCATTCAGATCGAATTTTATTGATTTTTTAGATTATAGATCAAGTTACTTGGAAGTTGGTGGTTCATG
The DNA here is from genome assembly GCA_007115665.2 of Sequoiadendron giganteum. Classification (NCBI taxonomy): domain Eukaryota; kingdom Viridiplantae; phylum Streptophyta; class Pinopsida; order Cupressales; family Cupressaceae; genus Sequoiadendron; species Sequoiadendron giganteum. The sequence continues at coordinate 622,395,326 of CM021102.1, read as the reverse complement.
AGTCAAGTTTTCTTTGGGGATTCATGGTATTTGTTTGGTGAACGTGGGGTTCATTCTGGAAACACCCCACTGTCAGTTTACTCTGCTAAACACTAGTAGTGTGAACAACACCTTTTATGCCTTGTGCATACTTAGAACATTATGGAAAAGATAAGATAGATGGGTTGAGCCCACAAACAATAATATGGGTCGACATGCATTCACATGTATCATAGCATCTGGAAGAGATTATTATATATTCTGTGGAATCATTCTTATATGAGGGGTGTTTGAACTTTCAGTGAAAAGAAATGATTTTATCCCCTAAGGATAACCAACTATCTTGATATCACAACAAATGTTGAGCTTCAGAAAAATAAGGAAGTAAACTCTGTCACATTTTTATCAAGTTCTAATGAACCCGTGACATACCAATCTTAACCATGGAGATGATTAGTGAAGGGCGTCATCGGCTTATAAAGCTAAGTCATCATGCTAAAAGCCCATTGGAAAATATAGATAATCAATAAAGATATGTGTATAAAAACATTTAACCTGACTCTCTGTGGAGAAGCAATGAGTTGGTTGTCGACTTATACTCGATGCATTACAATGTGTGGGCAAATCAATCCGCAACTCCAAACAGTTATCTCATGGAATAAAACAAAGTTGTGGGTTACACATAACTAAATGATATTCTATTGTATGCTTCGACCCTTTGGATATCATTTTATACAATGGGTCTATGTATATTGCACAAAGAATCTCACCCACACTCGGGAGATTTGCATGGTTTTTGAACAGTATCTTTGAGGAGAACAAATTCATGGGTGCATTGATAACATAAATATAAAAGCTTGGGTTGCAATGATAACACGAACATATAAAATTTAATCCAAAGAATGGAAATGGCATTCGGCTTAAACCAAATCCATCAACTATCTCATGCATTTAAACATTTCTTGGTTAAGCTAAAAGGGTATGTGGTTCAGGTTTAAAAGCCTAGTTAAGCAACGCTAAATAACAAGAAGACTCTCACAGAGCTCGAGCTCAGGCAATATAGAAACAATGGGAGCATGCACGGGTAATCCAACCCATCTTACCATTATTGATATGGAATAAGAAAGAATAAAAGCTCTCACAAGAGTGATGAAAATGAAGATTAAAGTTTTCCTTAGAATTGAAAATGTAATTACAAAGGATGAACAATGAATTCAAATAAAGTAGAGGAGCCTTCAACAAATGAAAGGAAAGATTCCAATAAAAGAATACCTCTTCTTTTTCTTCCCAATGAAACGATGTTTGAAAAGTAGATATTAGGAAAGGAAATAATCAGATATCTTTTTCCAATGATTCGGCCTTTCTCCTATTCTTTCTTGCCTTTTTTTCTTGGGAGAAAATATTCTCTCTCCAATCGTGATATCTTACCCTACTTTTCATTGATTTTCTTTCATATCATTAAGAATGTGTTTTCATGCTAAAATTGGGGTATTTTCATAGTTGTTAGCCGCCCCTATCTTGCAAATTAAAATCTTTTTCAAAGGTCGTGGGTGGCCCCTCCAAATAGATTTTATTCTTTCTAATTTTCAGAATAAATCAGACTATGATTACATATCATGGTTCAAGGCATTCAATTCTTAACCGAGGATTTGAAATGAAAACATTCATTTATATATTTTTTTATATGCTCATTTTATTATATGTTACACATTTACATGAGAGGGTCCTTTATACATTTGTATCATGACATTTATTGATGACATATATGAGATCACCGTTTTGTGGTGATGATGATTTGTGTATGATTTATGGATTTATTATGTGATGTGTACTTATGATTATATGATTATGTAGACATGTTATGTTTGGTTTTATTTATATTGATGATTCTATTATGGTGAAAGTCTAAATGATTGATGTGATAATTTTATGATTTCTAGATGGATGCATATGTGTTTTCATGTTATGTTTATTTTGTGCTTATGTTTGATTCAATAGATGTATAAAATTTATGGTTTCCTATGGTTTGCATGTAGTTATAATGTGTGTGTAAATTTGTATGAAATATGTGTGTTACTAACATGTTTAAGTAGGTATGAGATGGAAGGTTGTATCGAATTATTACATTTATTATTTTGTAAATGATTGTGAATATGTACATGGATGATTATTATGTAAAATGTGAATAGATAATGATATGTTTTTAATTTGTAAATAATAATGGAATATGGAAATGCACTAATGATTATGCAATATTGATGGATGAAATGGAAAATTATAAGATGTGAGTAAATTATTATTATGGATATGCACTATGAAAATGTAATTACAAAAAATTGGTAATGATCCTAATGTATTAAATGCAATATGGGAATGACTGTAATAGATGAAATGCAAAAATGGGTTGGGTAGATGATGATATCTATCATGACACAGGATGTAAAATGTAGTGCCCCTATGTTGATGGTGTTTTTAGCATTGTAACAACTCAGATAGAATATAGGTATCCAATCTCTCTTGAAAGGTAAATTTCTATCCACAAGCCTTAAGAATCAACCCCAAGGTCTCTAATGACACGTCTTGATAATACAAAAAACAACTCAATGATAATGTGAAAATACTAATAATCACAAGGGGCCTTACAAAACAAATGTTGGAAGCTTCAAACTCATCCAATATAGCAAAGTGGTGATGCTTTGTAAATCTTGTTCTAACAATATTTCAAATAAATAGAAAAAAGATAAGGGTTTAAGAGGGATATCTAATCTAAACCTAAGATTAATCATGCAAATAACAAAGTATTCAAGATGGACCAATCTTCCAAAACCAATCTTTGCTTGACAAAAATCAGATTTTCAGTATTGCAAAGAAAGTGCAATCTCCAAAGGAATTAAGGATTGTCAAATTGCAAATATTTAAACATGCATTCAAAAATTCAAAATAGAACTTAAGCACAAAATACATTAGGCCTAGGCTAGCTTTACACAGTAATACACAATCAACAAATCACCAAAAGTATGGACCGACGATTTCTCAACACCTCAAACACTTTGCCACAAACACAAATGAACTATAACTAAATCCCATATTTACCACAAAATTACTTGCTCAAAATAACTGATAATATATTGGAAACAAAAGAACCATGCATAGATGAAATAAGACAAAGAAAATGTCTGCACTTGTATTAACTTCACCCAAAAATTCACAACAATTCAAGTATCTCAAGTCTGGCAGCATCAACAACCAACAACCATCCACTATTCACTATTCGCTATCCAACCCTACAAAATGAGGAAGAGGCCTCTATTTATGGAGCTTCTCATGACATATCGGCCTAGGAGAAAAAATCAAATTAGGGTTTTATTAGGTCAGCCTTATCATTTTTTTGAAACTTCCTAATTTGATTTTACAATACAATAGACAAGTCAGCCTCAAAAGGAAAATTTACAAATAAATAAAGTCACGGCCCTAAAATGTAAGCATGGTTGACTTATGTCACTAGAAAACTTGATGAAAAAATCATGCTTTGCAAGGAAACTAGGTTGGGTCGTCCTCTTTGTCTTCATCTCCTCCAATTTTAGAAAGTTCTTTGACTTTTGAAAGCATGTCTTCCAGATCGGCTGGGTCTAGGACTCGAATGAATTTTACTCTTAATTTAATTGTTCTTAATTCTTCTCCATATTTGATCAAAAATTTCTACCATTCTACCTGTAGCCTTTGATATCTATCCAAGTTAGAAATATAGATAGCTGCATATTCGAGTTGATCTTTAATGATGGACACATTCTTAGTTGGAGAATATACCTCATGCCACCATTTTTGCAATTTATTTACAATCAAGTTCTTTTGTTTGAACTTTCTCCTCCCAGTAACAATCTCTAGAAATGCAACACAATTATCATATATTTCTTTTATTTTACCTTGGAACTTTGACATTTTCTTCATGGCTTTCATTACAAGCTCCTTCCTAAAATTCCATACTTCCATCCACTCCATTGACTTGGCTATATCATCAGAGGTGAAAATATTCTTCTTGACTAGCTCTTCCTTGTGAATTTCCATGATTTTCTTCAGCTCGACCATAGTGGCATCATCTATATTCTAACAATCTATTATAAACTAAGCCATATCTTCAAGGGATGATGTAGCTTTCTCATAAGTGTGTAATATTTTTCCAATCATCTCACCTCCTCTTTTTCTCACACCACTAAGCCATTCCTGGGTGACCTGTGAAGTTTCCCTCATCCTTTCAATCTCAAAAATTGCTTCTTTTGATGGCAATCTTTCAAAAAATGAAGTTCCTTCACTAGACTGAGCTTGCAAAGGCCTAATTAAGTGATGAACATACTTTTTTATCTCTCTTAACTTCCTGTGCACCTCCTATTTGGCCTGGGTTTCATTGTCCAATCTTTTCAAAATTGTTTGAATAGACTCTTGGATGTCCTCCTTCTCTTGCTCTTTTGTTGTAGGACCAAGGTTAATGGTTTGTACTTTGTAGTCTGAAGGCTTGACCTCATCTTTGAATTTTTTGTCAGCATGAGTAGCAATGTGGACAACCATGTTATTAAATTCATCTCTAGTAAACTTAGAGACAGTCCTAGCCTAATTTCTCTCCTTGGGTTGACCCCAACTAGTCAAGAACTTATCCCGGTCAGGAGCTTCTTCATCAACAACAATCGGCTTTGGCTTTAATCTTTCTTTCAGCCAATCAAGAACATCATATTTTTCCTCCTCTTGAGAAATTTTGTGCTTTGACCGATCCTTAGAAGGATTATCTTCAATATTTTCTTGATTTTTTTCCACTTCATCTTCATTGTGATTCCCTTCATATTTATTCTCCATATCTGATATATTTACATGTTCCTCTATCAGGGATTGGGAAAGCATTTCTACTGTCACTTTTGATGTTGTCTCTTTACTTTGCATTTATGGAATAGTTTCCTCCAATTGCTTCCTGAAATCATTTAGCTCCCCACTCTTTAGAGTAGGTACTTCTTCATCCTCTTCTTCCTCTTGCTGCCACTATTCACCAAGAATATTATATTTTTCATTCTCAACCGGTTCATCATCCTGCACATCATGAATTGGCAGCAACTGAGGGGAAATAGTTCTCATAGTTGTCTTTTCTATTTCCTTAGGAACAACATCAGGAGGTGACTCTTCGGTATGCTTATCCACTACATCCTCCACATCCTCTATAGGAAGAGTTTTATGCTTCGGGGAAATTCTCCTTACATACACTTGTGGTTTTTCTTGGAACTCTCAACATTTACCACTTTTTCTTGAATGGTTTCCCCTTCAACAATCTTAGCCCTTTTTGACTTAGCCATTTTTTTTTCCTTCAGTAATAATTCTACTTTTCTTGGAAGGTTAGGCTTCTTCGGTACCTTCTTCAACTATTTGTACTGAGGTCTTTCTCGCTTTTTCCACAAGTTGTATTTCATTCTTCTTGCCTTTATCTTGGCTCCTGGTCCTCCTTTTAATAACCACAAGCTTCTCTATATCCTCCCCTTCATGAGGTTATACAGTTTCATCTCGAGTGTTTTTGTATCTTCCTTTGAATGGGACTCTAAATCACCTAGCATATCATAAGTAAACTTAGTGCCTATTGCTTCTAAATCCAGAATCTTATGTTTAACCCATAGCTTGGAATACCTCATCATAGGCTCATTTAGTTGATTCAAGTCAACTATATCCTCTTTAGACCAATTGATAGCCGAGAGTGGTTTATCTTGAAATTGCTCATAAACATGATATTGCACAAGGTCTTCTTCATTATCCACTTGATCTAGAACATTAGCTATCTTGTGAAACCTGATCATCCTCAAGGATAGCCTAGATCACTTTCTTTTAATTACTTCAAACTCATTAGGGCAGTTAGCCCAATAGTCTTCAATGTGATCCTTGTGTCTATATTCATAATTAGCTACCTTTTGAGCTACACCATATGGATCAAAATTATTTCTATTTGTATGAGAGTACAAATGAAAATGAACCATTTCCTTTTCAAAGTAATGGGAACTCTAAATGGAAGGGTAGGCTTCCAAACTACCAATCTTCAATGGGAACTCCCCTCCAAGCCCCAATTTATGCATATCTTTTATGGCAGTGTCAAAAGCTGCCAACTACCTAGTTAGTTCCAATAAAATGAGTTTATTAGTTGGATACCTCAGCAATCTCATAGGCAATGTTGGATATCCTTGTGTCCTTATGTATGAAAACCTAGGAAATTGAATGAACCAATGACCATATTTTCTAATTAGCTCCATAGCTTCTGCAGAAATATTGATATGAAGGGCATCCTGTAACATTCTTGTGATGTACATGAGGAAAGCATCATTTACCCTTCTATAATTGGAGGTATTGAATTAAATTTGAGGGTAAACATCACAAATTCTATCCTTTCCTAAAACTCCTTTACAATTCAAACCCTTGTACTTATTCTTTGAAGCAAGCAAGTACACAAGATATGAGGTCATCGTGAATTGTTGGGTGTTTTGCACATTTTTAAGTTGTATGTCTAGATCGTCACTTATGATACCTTCCCAATGATAGTGAAATCCTATGATAATCTAATAAATAACATAGAACATCTAATGTTTAAATATGAAAGCTTCTTCCAATCCCATTACTCTACCTAGAAGAGTAATCATATCATTATATTATAGTTTGAAGTCACTTCTATGTAATTTCTTGGGAAACTTGGAATAATGTGACTTTAGTTTTACAATCCATGAGCCATTCATGATTTCCAAGGCCCTACTAGGATCCTTCTCATAAAATTCCTCTCCCTCCTTGATATTTATTTTCACCAATTTCTAATGTGAGTCAATGTTGAAGGTCCCATCTATGAATTATTCAGTCAAGTTTACCATTATTCTTCCTTGTGGGCCAATAATCACCCTCTTATCTGGATCATAGTGCCTGGCACATTCCATAACCAATTTTGGACATTATAGTGATGGTGGAAACCCTGAAACTTATGCCAAACCTATGTGTGCAATGATCTAAGCAAGATTGGTAATTAGATTTCCAAACATCCTCTGCTTGAAGTCATCATAGTCTCTATGGCCCATATTGGTGTCACTCACTTTTTCCCATGTTGAGGAAATTCTAGATTCAGTTAGTACCTTTAAAATCATACTTCATTTTCTCTGTTCTAGTGTGGGGATCCCCTATAATAGGTTTAATTGTCTTTTCCTTGGATCCCTTCCCTTTGCTAGATTTTACCTGCATCTATTAGGAAAAAACCATAATTACCATAATGCCAAGCATGGACAAGCATTAAAATCTAACCATATTATTAGAATAATCATGAAAGAAAATATGTAGCATCAAATCAAACTCAAATTATCATTCGGACTACTAAAATCAGTTCACAATCCCTTGAAATGACAAATCAAAGAAACTTCAAGAATTCCATACATTCGGGGATTATGCACCCTCGGGGATTTTGGGCTTGGAAGGATTTCAAGGAATCCACCCCTAGGAAAATTTTGCAAAGGTCTGGGAGCTCGAAGAATCTGTGGTCTAAAAGTTTTTCTAAAGAATTGGAATTTTCCAATCTTGATTCATACTTTTCTTTCAACATCATAAAAACAACTCCTTCAATTCCAAGGTTCAACTTGATCATTCATCACTTCTTTTATGCCCCCAAAAATTTCAAGCTTTCATGGGATTTGGAGAATCTAGGTCCTACTAGATTTTCTTAATGGATAGACATTCGGATATTCCATGCCAACAGGGATTCCACTAAGGGCACACCTTTCAGGTTTTTCTTCCAAGAGTGGATTTTGCAAGACTTTGGCTGACTTGAGTAATCTTCAACTTAGAATGTCAAACTGATTTTAGTAATTCTTTTTCTCATAAAACTTGTTGATTGCACATTGAAATGACTTTAAAATCAAGCCCTCTAGAAAGTAATTATCATGAAAATTAAATTAAATCCTCACCAAAGCTCAAACAAATGCAACTAGGGTTTATAAATTACCTCCTCAATCATGCATTGTAGTTTAATGATCCATTTGATACAAGAAATCAAGGCGCAAAAGATTCAAATCCTAACAATGCAAGAAAACTCAAATGCCCTAATTTTGTTTCAAGGAGAACAATGATGCCCTAATTGGTTCAATTTAAAGTTGAAGACACCATAGTAGGTTCTATGAGAAGACTCAAACACCAATCATTCTTAATTAACCACCGAATGAAATTGAATAAAGTAAAGGGGTGAATTTAAGCAGCAGTTATCGACTCAAATGGTATTTGAAAATAATGATGCACGTCATTGCATTACAAGAGAAATCAAAAACTTAATAGAAATCAATAGGGGTCAAGAAAAACCCTACCTCTTAAGCCTGAAGAAGTGAAATTAATAGTGCAAACCTTGCTCAAAATCCCTAAGCTTGAGGTTTGATACTGTAGCAATGAAAATATTCAATTTCACAATTATCCATGCACTAGAATGCACCTAGAGCTCGCCCATGAATGAACAACCTTACAATGAATTCAAAATAACAAGATCCATGCATATAAAGAGAGCCAAAAGAGAGCATTCATGAATGTGTACTTTTCCTATCAAAGAAGTAAATGAAATGACAAGACCCGTGAAATTTTTAAAAAAATGATGTGGAGGCAGATTTGGGGAATCCACTAGGGTCTATATTTTCTGACGGTCTAGACATTCGAGGAATCCGTCCTAATGTGGATTCCGTGAAATTCAAGAAACTCGAGTAATCTGTCAAGAGGCATATTTTCTGAAACTGATCCAAACTCAAACGATTTGATGCCTAAGTAAGATCTTCATGAAATATCTCAAGTTCCAGGCATCTTTCAAGGTTGAAATGTTGCAAATTGAGACACCTAAAGTGTAGATAAAGCATTGATTCAATCAAGTGAAGTGAACTCAAAACTCAAAGGGACCTATCCCTTAAGGGGAAAAGGTCAGAACTATAGCAAAAACTAGAAAATAAAGCAATCAAAAGAAGGTCCCTGCCTTTGATGGGGTGTGTGTGCAAAAAGTGCACAACAAATGGAAACTCTATTGGGGAAATGCTCCCAAGCATTTTGATGACAAACTGGAATCAAGAACCTAGAATATTTGGTTTTGATCCTCACCTTAGGTCAATGGATAAACTAAAGGCTCAAAACCACTAATTAATCAAGTCCTCCCTGTGCTAGAAATCCAAGTGTGTGAATATGCTTTGATTCCTTTCCCTAAGTTACTACAAGAGACCAAGTTTAGTCAAGTTAAGCTACATAAAGATTCTAACTTCAAAGAAAACCAGATAGAGCCTCGCTGCTAGTCAAGCGTCCATAGCCTGACGAGGTTATCACTGTGATTCTCTCAAACATAGCTCTACTGCTAGCCAGGTGTCCATAGCCTCAGTAAAGATATTTGGATCCTCCTGATAGGTTGAATTATTCTTCTGATTTTCAATATTTTCTTTTCTTTTCTTTCCTTCTGGTGTTTCTTTTATTTTCATTTTTTTTTCAACCTACAAGCAATGAAGCTCATGCTTAGGGCTAAGAATCATAGTGGTGCTGAAGAAAAAAATATTATATTTTCACCTAACAAGACCTCAGAAGGAACCAAACAACAACCTCAATATTATTAAGATGTTATGAGAGATGTAAAATTTCACCACATTCCAGAACTAACTCATTACAATGACTTATCCACTTTATACATTTTGACCTTATGATCCTAAATGGAAGAATTCCACCATCCGCTCCAAAAAAATGATTAGGGATTGTAAAAGAAACACTCCAAATAGTCCTAGATAAATAATTATTGTGAAGATAAGACACTTCCCCAACCAAAAGACCAAGAAAACCCCAAAACTAAAATGAAGAAAAAAAAAAGCAAGCAATACTAACCAAAACAAAATCAAACCAAACTAAAACAGACCAAAAGAAAGGAAACACCTATGTTAACTATTTACAAGGATGATCTGAAAACAACTCAAGAAAGGAAGTAATGAATTAGATATTTCCCATTGAATAGCAATGGGACATCCTCTCAAGTGATTGTTTTGAGGCAGAAAGCATTATCTCCTAGGATTTCAGAAATTTGGAAAGGGCCAAGCCATAGCTTGTCAAAAAAACTGTGTTACCCTTTCTTTCCATGTGCTTTGTCCCAGTACAAAACTAGGTCAGAAATCCTAAATGCCTTGATCTTAGTTCTATGGTCAAACCATCTCTTAACAATACCCTAGTGCTTGGAAAAAAATTATAATGCTTTATCTCTCTTCTCTTCCATTTGTAATAGTTCAGCTAAGTGGACCTCTAAACACTCTCCTTCCTCATAATATTCATTGATAAATTGGAGAGTAGGGATTCTTAGTTGAATAGGAAAGACAAGATAAAGTCCATAAACCAGGTGGTAAGGAGAGGTCCCTAGTGAAGCTTTTTTTCAGGTACAGTATGCCCATAAGGAAAATCTTAATTGAGTGTGCCATTCCCTTGGCAATTAGCTTACAGATGACAGTGAGAAGGTTTTTGTTGGTGGATTCCGCTAAACCGTTTCCCTAAGGATAGTAGTTAGATGCAAACTTAATAATTATTCCATGGTTGAATTCCCACCCAGAGAATTTTAATGATGTAAAGGTCGGTCCATTATCACATACAACAGTGAAAGGGCATCCAAAATGATTAAGAATCCAAGCTTCAATAAAATTGATCACTACCTTTGTTGTACATTTTTTGCAAGGAATCACTTCAATCCACCTAGTAAAGTAATTAGTGGCAGTTAAAACATACCTATACCCTGCTAAAAATGGTGGGTTGATGGGACCAATAAATTCCAGTACCCACTATGCAAAAGGTCTTACCTCGATCACCAGCTGTAATGGTAAAGAAACATTATTTTCCCTAGTGGCAGAGGTTTGACAAATATGACAAGCCCTTACATGATTGTAGGTATCTTTGAATATAGTTGGCCAATAATATCTAGCACACATGATCCGCATTATAGTGGTCATACCTGATCCATGACCTATTATGTACTTGTCATGAAGTTATTCCATGACTCAGTATGCCTCCTCTTTTCCAAGACATCAGAGATATACCCCTTCATGATTCCTTTTGTACGAAATTGCTCCTGTAAGCATGTAACTGTAACTCTTTAAATATAACACTCTTCATTGCACTAGATTGAAGTGATCTGGACATTTCTAATTCAAAAAATAATAAACCAATTCATCGTACCATTCATCTGGTGAAGCATCAGGGAGATGGTATTGTTTTGTTATAATTTGTCGTCTACTCTTAGCTATTGTCCTTGTTAAATCCTACCCTCTCACTAATTCCATTGGCTAAATCTCAATTTCATATTCCTGTAACATAGTGACCCACTTGGCTCTCCTTTCACCCATTTCATTTTGAATTAAAAGGATCTTCACTACTGGGTTTGGCAAGATTGCGAAGACTTTGTTCCTTAGAATGTAATGCCTGAATTTCTTGACTCCTCTAACCAGTGCGTAAGCTTGTTTTTCCACATTTGGGTATTTCAACTCAGCATATCTAAGAGGAACACTTATGAATGCTATCGGATGCTCATTTCCTTCATCTAACTTATGTGTCAACATGCTTGCACAGGAATGATCTGATGCAAATGAATATATATAGAAAGGATATGTATAGTTCAAACTTACCAGCACTAGGGAAGTAGCTATGGCCCTCTTGATTTCATCAAATGCTTGCTTTTCTCTAGAAGTCCACTCTACCTTCAAATCTTGCTTTAGCATTGCATTTAATGGATTGACAATTTCTACAAATCCAGTGATGAATTTGCGAACAAAATTTATCTTCCCAAAGAAAGACTTCATCTCCTTCTTACTATCAAGGGGTTGTATCTTCAAGATGGCTTGGATTCGCTTGGGATCAATAGAAATACCATGTTCAGAGATTACATAGCCGAAGAGATTTCCTTTTGTTACCCCAAACATACACTTTTTTGGATTTAAGGAGATACCAAATTCCCTACATCTTTGGAATAATTTACACATATCTAAAATGTGATCTCCCCTATTCTTAGAGAAAACGGTCAAGTCAATCATATAAATAATAATGCACTTGCCAAGTATATCCTTGAAGGTAATGTCCATAGCTCTTTGGAAAGTGGCCCCTGTATTGATTAGCTCGAATGGCATTCGCCTATAAGAAAATGTGCCCCATTTAGTTGTAAAGGCAGTTTTATGCCTATCCTTGTATTGCACCATAACCTGGTTGTAATCTAAATAACAATCCAAAAAGGACATCATTTGAGAATCATTGACAATCTATAAGACTTTTTCCAATGATGGTACTGGATAATTGTCCTTTCTGAACCACGATTAAGGTTTCTTAAATCCACACATAACCTTATCTCACCATTCTTTTTACGAACTGGAGCCGATTATCCACCCATGTTGAATGTCTGTTTGGGAAAATGATACCGGTAGATAATAATTTATGTACTTATTTTTGAATAATAGGCTCCAATAATGCATTGATAGGCCTTTGTCTTTGCTAGAATGTCCTTGCATCAAGATTCAAAGGAATAGTACATGTGATGATTAATGTATTAAATAATTTTTCAGGTCCTCACAACTCCAAGTTATGACATCTTGATATTTATGTAATGCATATATTAACCCTTTTCTTTCTTCTAGAGTACATACCCTACCTATGAACACATTTTTTACTTCCTCTGGAGTGCCCATATTGTAAGCTTCACATTGACTAGCTATTGAGTCCTTTATTTGTTCTTCTTGATCCCTTATTCTTTCCAAGTCAAAGATCCTTTCCAGTTGTACCATGCCTCTAGGGATTGTATTTGTCTTTAGGTATTACTCCTTTTTATGTCCAATTCCACCTCTTGAGGTTTTGTTTCATCAATTATTTGAGAAGTAAACACATCTGAACTAGTGATAAAGTCCAAAATATGCTTTTCATCTTTGAAAACCTAAAATTTTGTCACATTGTCTAGCATAGAAGGAATTGGAGTAAGTTCAACCATAAATATTTTTCAATCCTGGCAAGGATAATGGCTCCAAAGTGTTGGTTGCTTGTGTTATAGCATCTGTAGTATGATTCATGCTTCTGGGAATTAGTTGAATGTTAAATGCATCAAATCCTTCTATCAGGTCCCATACCCTATGCATGTAATTGGTCATCTTCCTATCATGGAAAGAGTACTATTTCTTGACTTACTTAACCACTAACTCAAAATCTCTAAACACTTGCAAAGACTTGAATTTCTTTCTTAGAGCCATGAGAAATCCATGTATCAATGCCTCATACTCAGCAACATTGTTGGTGCTTTGAAATTGTAATCTATGTGTAGTGAAGAAAGTTTTACTAGTTGGGCTTATTAACTCAAATCTAGTACTAGCTCCCTGCTTAGACTTAGATCCATCAAACTGTAAAGTCTAGAATCTAGGAGAATACATACTTCTTGAATCCTTTGTTCCCTTACTCTTACTTGATGAAGTATCTTCTTGCACAACCAATTGTTTACCCTTATGTTCATTAGGGATTTCATGGACTTCAAGTTTAACTATTGGAGGAGGATTAATGCATCTCCTCACTTGTTCCACAACATTCTAATAGAGACAACATTCAAGCTCAGGGTGGGATGCATTATGGACCCTACACCAATTAGGTAATATAAAATCTTCAAAATAAATTCCCCTACCAAGATTGATCTAGTCTTCAATACACTTCTAGATGAACTCTTGAAAATTGTCAAGTAAACCCAAGTTTCCATCACCCTGCTCAGTATCTTCATCTGACTCTACGAGTGCTTCTGTACTAATGTAACACTGAGTCAGATCCTTTGGTACATCCTACATCATTAAGACCTCATCTATTTATACTTCATCTATAGCCACTACTAGGATATAATTTCCTAAACTTTCCTTAGCAACCAACACTTCATTCGATATATTTTGATACTCAATGATCAGATATTTTAATCTTGGGTCTCTTTCAATTTTAATCTGGTTGGGAACTCCCTTCCATGGAAAATACATATGATAATGATTTGTGGAGGTATACACATTAAGTACTCTCATGAATTCTCTTCCTCGGATCATCTCGTAAGCATCTGGTATGCGAGTCACTTGGATATTAATGACTTGTTGCACACGTGGGTCTGTTGTGACTTGCATTGGAATCATGGTCAACTCTCCTAATACACTTACTTCAGTCTTGTCAACATAGTTCACCTTATGTTGGGAATGAGTAGGGATGATTCCTAAAGCTTTACAAACTAAGAATAACATGACGTTTGTGGATGCTCTGGATCCAATAAGTAGTTGTGTGGATTCTTGCCAAATATATGAGTCGAGATCAAGAAAGGGGGAGTGTCTTTTTTATCTTGTAAATGACTTACCAAGGAATCAACTTGGGCCACTTGAGTCCTATCCTTATCCCTACTCCTATCCTTTTTCTTCATTTGAGCTTGATCTTGAGTAGGTTGATTAGCCTAACCCTTGACTGGTTGTGAGTTATGTACCTTCCCAGTCACTTCCTTAACTAGTGGTTCAGTGAAAGCAACTCTCTTCATAGTAGTATCTTGTGTAGACCTTGAGGGTACATTCTCATTTAAAGACCCAAATACAACACTCATAATAGCTATAACTCTTAGTAATTCAAAAGTTGAAAGACTTACCTTTACTTTCTTGAGTTCCTTAGCTACATATTCACCCATTTGGGTCACATTTATATCAGTCTCAGTACTCCTAGGTTGTTCCCCTAGTTTATCCTTAGTAGCATCAGCATGTTCTCCCTTAGAAAATTCAGAATATCCTCCTTTATAAAATTATTTCTTTGGCATATGAGGATAGGAAGGGTTGTTACTAGCATTTGGGTTAGGCGGTGTGCCAAAATTGTTTGGAGGAGTTAATGTAGTAAAAGGCCAACCAGCTGTCTATTCCTTAAATCATAAGGCCTAATTCTTTAATGAAAAATTTGAACTTCATCTACTTCATGCTCTTCTTCATCTAAAGGACCATTATCAATAGTATCATTATTCTCAAACAATTGAGATATTGACTCTTCATTACACACCTGATCTGACTTGACACTTTGCTTGGTGGACTCCTCTTTAGGCCCATTTTCTTCACCTCACAGGAAAGGAACATGGTTCAATACCAGAATAGGTGAATCATATGGGTTGGAAGGCACTATCTCCTATCCATTTACACCATCGCCAACAACCTGCTAGACTTCCAGCTAGAATATGGCAGCTACAGTCTCAAATTCGGTGCAATCAAATTCAGAATGTTGTGTTGTCTTGTGCAGCCTACAATATCTAGCTAATGTAGCCTCAACCAAGAGGACTCTACTCATTGACTTATCTTGATTAGTAGGCTTGTCCAATGGTGTAAGGAAACCTCCATTATCAGGCCTAGTATTCCAAGTCCTATTTTGTCTTGGAGGGGGTCTTCTATCAAAATTATATCCTGATGGTTGACCTCTGTCAAAACCTTTTCATTGACCTTGTAATCTTTCAAAGTTTTTTCCTTGAGAAAAATCTCTATTGTCTTTGTTGTAATTGGATTGTATACCTCTTTGTGCAACCTACAATTGACTATTTTTATTCCTTAGGTATGTGACCTCCGTGGATAGTTTCTTTACTTGTTTTTCAACTCATCCAGCCTCCCTTTATCTACATTTCCTTGTGTTGGTGCCAAACTTGCAAAGTTTTGCAAATAAATAGGAGTTGAGCCTGAGTTCTATGATTGATTTAACACCTCAAAGTGTTGTAAATAGGTTGAAATGTTGGATTCTATTGAGGAAATGTGGTATGCCCAGGATTTTGCAAATAAGGAGGAAGTGGTTGGGATTGATTCAGTGGAGGACTTGGGTGTGGGGCTAAAGACATTTGAGGTATTGGATTCATCATAGGGGTTTGATTGGCTAAATCTCGGTTCAACCCTTGGACCTGTCCTAGATGAGCAGTTGTTCCCAATGATGGTAAAGGTCCCGATAGATGCTACCTTAAATTTGTGCTAGCCTTAATCACCTCTACATATGCATTTGTTAGGGAAGTCGGAGGTTGATGCTTCCACTTGATGAATGTAGGAGTAAGGTTATTTAAGGCTTCATAATAAATCTCTTTAGCTGAGGCATCATCCACAACATATGGTGGTTTTATTTGAGAGTAAGCACAATGAAACCTATTATTAAATGACCCTATGAGCTTGTTAACTTGCCTCTTGATTGATATGAATTTTAGGTATAAGTCGTTAAGGCTGACAGGGATTCTAAATTTTTGCAAGAAAGTAGTCTCTAACTGATCCCAACTAGTGATGGAACCAGTAGGCAAGTGATTGTACCAATAGAATGCCTCTTCTCCTAGCGAATAAGGGAAAAGCCTACATGCCACATCCTCATGAGTGATAAGCCTATCCCTTAGGGCAGTTTAAAAAATCTTGATGTATTCTTCAATTGTTCTATTGGTGTCATTAATATGGAACTTAGAGAAAAAATGCTCGAGATTCTTAGGCATAACATTGTAGTTGTTGAAAAATAGGGTTGAAGGGTTATTAGCCAAAAAATCCATCGATGGTGGTGGAGGTGGTATTGGTTGTTTAACGAGAGTAGAATTGGATTCAGCAAGAGTGGGTTCAGTGGGAATAGGTTCAATATCAGATGATGAAGAGTTGTATGAAGAATATGGCAAGATGGGTGAAGATGGTGATGATGCCTTCCCTTTTTTAGTCCTTCTCAACCTAGTAGGGACTCCTAACTCTTGAAAATATCCTTTTTTTGTAGATCTAGTCTTCCTTCAGAACCTCTATGGAGATATAGATGATTAAACAAGGTCAATCTTGGTTGAATCAACCCTCCTTCTAGCGCCAATCTATTGATGGTGTTTTTAATACTATAACAACTTAGACATAATACAAGTATTTTATCTCTCTTGAAAGGTAAATTTCTATATGCAAGCCTCAAGAAACAACCCCAAGGTCTCTAATGTTAGGTCTTGACAATGCAACAAACAACTCAGTGATAATGTGAAAATGTTGGTAATCAAAATGGGCCTCACAAAACAAATTCTAGAAGCTTAAAACTCATCCAATATAGAAAAGTGGTGATGCTTTGTAAATCTTGTTCTGATAATTTTTCAAAGAAATAAAAAAAAAAAGATAAGGGTTTAAGAGAGATATCTAATCTAAACCTAAGATCAATCATGCAAATAACGTAGTATTCAAGATGGACCAATCTTCTAGAACCAATCTTTTCTTAACCAAAATCAAATTTACAACATTGTAAAGACAGTGCAATCTCTAAAGGAATTAATGATTTTCAAATTGAAAATATTTAAACATGCATTTAAACATTCACAATAGAACTTAAACTCAAAATAGATTAGGCCCAGGATAACTTTACATAGTAATCCACAATCAACAAATCACAAAAAGTATGGACCAAATATTTCTCAACACCTCAAACACTTTGTCACAAACACAAATGAAGTATAACTAATTACCAAATTTACCATGAAACTACTTGCTCAAAATAATTGATAATATATTAGAAACACATGAACCATGCATAGATGAAATAAGACAAAAAAGAACACCAAAATACAATATCTTCACTTGTATTAACTTCACCCAAAAATTCACAACAATTCAAGTATCTCAACTCTAGAAGCATCAACAACTAGCAACTATCCACTATTCACTATTCGCTATCCAACCCTACAAAATGAGGAAGATTCCTCTATGTATAGAGATTCTCATAAAATATTGACCTAGGACAAAAAATCAAATTATGGTTTTATTAGGGCGACCACATAGGTCAGCCTTATCATTTTATTGAAACTTCCTAATTTGATTTTACAATACAATAGACAAGTCGGCCTCAAAAAGGAAACTTTATGAATAAATAAAGTCACGACCCTAAAATGTAGGCATGGCCGACTTATATCACTGGAAAGCTTGATGCAAAAAGTACACTTTCCAGGGAAACTAGGCTAGGTTTTCCTCTTTGTCTTCATCTCCTCCAATTTTAGAAAGTTCATTTACTTTTGAAAGCACGTCTTCTAGATCATCTGGGTCTAGAATTGGAATGAATTTTACTCTTAATTTAATTTCTCTTAATTCTTCTTCATATTTAATCAAAAATTTCTCCCATTCTACCTATAGATCTTGATATCTATCCAAGTTAGAAATATAGATAATTGCATCTTCGAGTTGATCTTTAATGATGGGCACATTCTCAGTTGGAGAATATAACTCATGCCACCATTTTTGCAATTGATTGACATTCAGATTCTTTTGTCTGAACTTTCTTCTCCTAGTAATAATCTCCAAAAATGCAACACAACTATCATGTATTTCTTTTATTTTACCATGGATCTTTGAAATTTTCTTCACGGCTTTCATTACAAGCTCCTTCCTGAAATTTCATACTTCCACCCACTCCATTGACTTGGCTATATCATCAGAGGTGAAAATATTCTTCTTGCCTAGCTCTTCCTTAGGAATTTCCACAATTTTCTTCAACTCGACCATAGTGGCATCATCCATCTTCTAGCAATCTATTATAAATTGAGCAATATCTTCAAGAGATGATGTATCTTTCTAATAAGTGTGTAATATTTTTCCCATCATCTCATCTCCTCTTTTGCTCACACCATTAAGTCATTCCTAGGTGACCTGTGAAGTTGCCCTCATCCTTACAATCTTAGAAACTGCTTCTTTCAACAACAATCCTTTAGAAAATGAAGTTCCTTCACTAGAATGAGATTGAAAAGTCCTAATTAAATGTTAAATATACTTTTGTATCTCTCTTAACTACCTTTGCACATCCTCTTTAGCCTAGGTTTTGTTGTCCAATATTTTCAAAATTGTTTGAACAAACTCATGGAGGTCCTCCTTCTCTTGCTCTTTTGTTGTAGGACCAAGGCTAATAGTTTTTACATTGCAGTCTAAAGGCTTGACCTCATCTTTGAATTTGTTTTTAGCAGGAGTAGCAACATGGACAACCATGTTATTAAATTCATCTTTAGTAAACTTGGAGATAGACCTAGCCTTCTTTCTCTCCTTGGGTTGACCCCAACTATTCAATAACTTATCCCAATCAGGAGTTTGTTCCTCAACAACAATTCTCTTTGGCTTTTATCTTTCTTTCAGCCAATCAAGAACATCAGATTCTGCCTCCTCTTGAGAAATCTCATGCTCTAACTGATCCTTAGAATGATTATCTTCAATATCTTCTTGATTTTTTTCCACTTCATCTTCATTGTGCTTCCCTTCATCTTTATTCTCCATATTTGATATATTTACATGTTCCTCTACTAAGGCCTGGGAAGGCATTTCTACTGTCACTTTTGATAATGCCTCTTTACTTTGCATTTATGGAATAGTTTCTTCCAATTCCTTCCCTAAATCACTTAGCTCCCTACTCTTTGGAGTAGGAACTTCTTCTTCATCTTCTTCCTCTTGCTGCCTCTATTCGCTAGGAGCATTATCTTTTTCATTCTCAGTCAGTTCATCATCTTGCACATCATGAATTGGCAAAAAATAAGGGGAAATAGTTCTAGCAGCTATTTTTCTATTTCCTTAGTAACATCATCAAGATGCAACTCTATTGGATGTTGTGGTTGTGTTTCTAATATGTGGTTGTCATTGATGTCAACACTATTAGCATTGGTGATTTTGAAGGATGTATATGTCGAGGATATTGAGAAAATTGTAATAAATATATTGCAGGCAGCCAGTGAAGCTGATAAGGTTAGAGTGATGAAAAGTTATGTTTTTTGATGATCAGGAGGCATGCACTAAAGGGTTTGTTGTTGAGCCTATCTAGTATTTTTTCTGAAATTTTTAGTGGTACACATCAAGAATTGAGGAAGTTATGAATTTTTGTGTTCCTACAATTATTTAGTTACTCTAGCAGGTGGTTTTGGAAGATGAGATTGCAATTCTGGTGAATTGGGTTGTTGTGTATGTTTATGGGGTGTTCTGTGATGTTTCTATATCATTCTCTATCAGTGTGGTACGTCCATGTTGATCGACGTGCTCATCATTGAACATTTTTCCTTGTGTGTTTAAGGTTTTCATGTTCTTGGCCGACATGATGGTGGTAGCGTGTTGTAGATCCTTATGGATTAATATTGTATTGTTTGGCATGTTCAAGCATGTTGATTTAGGTCCTCACTACATGTTGTGACCGACTTAGATTGGTGCGAATTAATATTTGTTCATGTATTGAGGGCGACAGTTGTATTTTATTCTTTATTTGTGGCCGATAGAGTTCTTAATGTAAATCTGTATAGCGGATATATAAGAGCAATTTTTTACTCATTTTGTATTATGCAATGAGTATTCTCGATGAATGTATGTGAATTATATGCAAGATATGTGTGAATAAAGATCAGATCATTCGACTGCAAAGTAGAGTGTGAAGGAGATTGAGCGAAGTGTGAAGAAGTGTTTATGTGCCTATTCGGAACTGTAATCAAGCTTTTTTAGAAGCTAATTTCTCAATTCAACCTCATCAAATGGATTTAATCTGATTGTCTTATGTAAGGAACTAATCCTTCCCTTTGATCAGTGAGCTCTAGGCAGTTTGCCTGAATGCATGTGCATTCCCTATTCATTTCTTTCATTATACTTCTAACAGGGTATAATCTTGTGGACTAACATCCACCGTGGTTTTTCCCCTAAGAAGGTTCCCACGTATAAAAATATTGGTGTTCATATTTATCTGATGTGTTGTTCATTTATGCTTTCCTTTTTAATTATCAGATCCGATTTTAAAGGTTGTTTAAGGTTGATTAAGCTTAATTTTTGTAACAATTGATTCACCCCCCCTCTTAGTTGTCTATCCTTGTTTTTCCAACAATTGGTATCAAAGCTAGTTCCTCTGAAGAAGTTTAATAGCTTGAGGTGATCCAAGATGGCATCATATAAGAAGGATAGTCCTAGATTCAATGATACAAACTACTCTCTATGGAAAGTCAAAATGGAGTGTCATTTGAAGTGCATTGGTGATCCTTTTTGGAAGATTACAAAGAGTGCATATACAATTCCTCATAATGGCCCCTCTACTATTGATGAGATCAAAGAAGAAAAAACTAATACCAAGGCTATAGAAGCATTGCTAAGTGCTTTGATAGATTCAAAGATGACAAATGTAATAGGTCTGAAGACTACACATGAGATCTGGATAAAATTGGAAACATTGTGTGAAGGAGATGTACTAGTGAAACTTGCTAAGCTGCAAAGTCTGAAAGGAAAGTGGGAGAACATGAAGATGATTGAAGATGAAAACATCTTTTCTTTCTCACAAAAGGTAAATGAATTAATGATGGAAATTAGATGTGTCGGTGGAACCTTGGAAGAAGATGAGATTGTGGCTAAAATACTTAGATCTGTGCCTACTTCTTACAAAACAAAAGCTCATGCTATTGAAGAGCTTAGGACAGTAAAAAATGTGACAAGAGACATGTTGATTGGAAAACTTGCTACCTTTGAGTTGAGTGAATTTGGGGAATCCTTTCCTAAGACAGAGTCTGCATTCAAAGCTATTGTATCTAGAAAAAGCCAACAAAGATATGATCTGGGAGAGAGTTCCAGAAAAACATTCAAGAATGAAGAAGAGATGAAACTGATTGAGGATGAAGAAAGAGAGCTAAAAGAACTGGAAGCACCGATTGTGAAAAGAGAAGCTAGGGGACAAGGTAAGTACAAAGGAAAGCTACCTATAAAATGTTTATCTTGCAGTAAGATAGGTCATTTTGCATCAAGATGTCTTGAAAGAGTCTCTAAGTATAAACTTGATAAGACTATATTTCAAAAGAAATGTTATTATGCTAAAGGAGTTACTGATGATGAATCTAATAAAGAAACTAGAAATGAAGATGAATGGGTATTCATTTCTATCAAAAAAAATGGTCTAGTGTCCACTGAATCAGCTGGTAATCAGAATATTGAAAAAGCTCTTGCAGCCAGAATTGATGAGAAAGATGAGTGGGTGATCAAAAATGGATGCTCACATCATATGACTGGTCATAAAAACAAGTTTCTAAGCTTGGAAAAGTATGACGGTGGTGTTGTAAGATTTGGAGATAACAATGCTAGTGTGATTTGTGGTAGAGATACTATTTCTCTTTGTGGAAAATGCAATATTGATGATGTTCTTTATGTTGATGGATTGAAGCATAATCTGTTGAGTGTTGGACAGATGGTTGACAAAGGTTACAATCTTCAGTTCAAAGATGGTAAGTGAAAGATATTGGGAAGCTCAAGAAATGTGATTGCTTCAGGTACAAAGACAAGAGGTAATATCTTTCACTTGAATGTTTCTAGTGAAAGTTGTTTGATTGCTCAAGTTGATGTAAATTGGTTATGACATAGAAGGTTGTGTCATGTGAACTTTGACAACATTGTCAAAATAAGCTCCACATAAGCAGTCAGAGATCTACCTAAGTTAGTGAAGCCTACTAACACTATATGCAAGGAATGTCAGATGGGAAAGCAGACAAGAATTTCATTTCAGAATAAACAACATCATTCCAATGGAGTACTAGACTTGGTACATACTGATCTATGTGGTCCATCTATAATTAGAAGTCTACAAGGAGAAAGGTACTTTATGATGGTTATTGATGGTTATTCTAGAATGGTTTGGGTTGCTTTCTTAAGAGAAAAACATGAGGCATTAGAGAAATTCAAAAGCTTCAAAGCTTTGGTAGAAACTGAGATAGGTTTGAAGATCAAATGTCTAAGATCAGACAGAGGTGGTGAATTCACTTCCCGAGAGTTTGATTCATTCTATGAAGAGCATGGAATTAAAAGACAGATATCTGTTCCCTGGACCCCACAACAGAACAAATTTTTTGAGAGAAAGAATAGAACAATTTTAGATGCTGCAGAACTATGATGTTGGAAGGTAATGTTCCTCATTTCTACTAGAGAGAAGCTATAAGCATTGTTGTGTATACTATCAACCAGGTGAATGTCAATAGTAATTCTGGTAAGACTCCTTTTGAGCTATGGTTTGGTTATAAACCTACTATTAAGTATTTCAAAATCTTTGGAAGTAGATGTTATATTAAAAGAGATTAAGATATAGGAAATTTTGAAGCTATAAAGGATGAAGGAATCTTTCTGGGATACTCTACTACGAGAAAAACCTACCGGTGTTACAATAAAAGATTGAAGAAAATAGTTGAGAGTGAAAATGTCAGAGTTGATGAGGATATTGAAAGATGATCCAAGTATTGTAGATATCACTTAGATGACCAAAAGGATATTACTGATAATGGAAAGAATGTGTAGACAAATAATCAAACTCAAAGTATTCCGGTGAATCAAGATAATCATGAAGAAGAAGACAGTGGAAATGCATAAGAAAGAATAGAACCCAAAACTCCAAGATATGTAAATCAAAGTCATTCTAAAATTCAGATCATAGGAGACAAAAACAAAGGTGTGCAAACTAGAAGAAGAATTGTAGAGGAATATTGTCTGATATCCAAGACTAAGCCTAGCAATGTCAATGAAGCATGTAAAGATGAATATTGGATGGAAGCAATGAATGAAGAACTGATGCAGATAGAGAAAAATGATACATCAATTCTTGTTCCTAGACCTCAAGACAAAAATGTGATTGGAACCAAATGGGTCTTTCAGAATAAGCAGAATGAACAAGGTGAAGTGTTCAAGAATAAAGCAAGATTGGTATTTAAAGGATACTCATAGATGGCAGGTACTGATTTTGAAGAAAAAATTTCCCATGTTGCTAGAATTGAAGCTGTAAGGTTATTTCTTGCTTATGCTACATTCAAGAATTATAAAGTCTATCAAATGGATGTGAAGTTAGCATTTCTGAATGGTGAACTAGAAGAAGAAGTTTATGTTGAGCAACCGGATGGATTTCAATTGACTGATGAAAAGGACATGGTGTGCCAGTTGAAGAAAGCACTATATGGACTCAAACAAGCCCCTAGAGCTTGGTATGCAAGATTTGATAAATACTTGTTGAAGCTTGGATTCAATAAAGGTACTACTGACAACAATCTATATTTAAAATTGGATCAAGATAAAGAGTTGATCATTGAAGTCTTTTTTGATGATATTATTTTTGAAGGTGATGATGACTTGTGCATGAAATTTACTGATGAAATGAAAAGTGAATTTCAAATGTCAATGATAGGAGAACTAAAATTCTTTTTAGGATTGCAAATTACTCAGTTAGATGATGGAATCTTTATTTCTCAATCCAAGTATGTGAAAGAGTTACTGAAAAATTTTGGCATGGAAGATTCAAAGCCAGTTGGTACACCCATGGTAACCAGATGATAACTATCTCAAAATGATGATTCTCCTAAGGCTAATCGAACAAGATATAGGTCAATGATTAGTGGATTTCTATATTTGACTCAGACAAGACCAGACATTATGAATTCTATGTGCACGGTTGCTAGATATCAAGTTGGTCCAAAGGAATCACATGTGACTGCAATAAAGAGAATATTCAGATACTTGAAAGGAATAGTTGACTTAGGGTTATGGTATCCAAAGGATGATGATCATACTCTGAATGCCTTTACATATGTAGATTGGGCAGGAGATGTAAGTGATAGGAAAAGCACAAGTGGTGGTGCATTCTTCTTGGGAAAGAAGCTAGTATCTTGGCTAAGTAAAAATAAAAATTCCATTTCCTTATCTACTGTTGAGGCAAAATATATTGTTGCTGAAAACAACTGTACCCAAGTGTTGTGGATGAAGTAGATGTTGAGAGATATCATAGTTGAATATGATGAGCCTATTGTTGTATTCTATGACAATTCAAGTGCCATAAAAATTTCTAAGAATCTAGTGCTACACTCAAAGACAAAACATATATCTATCGAGTATCACTTTTTGAGAGACAAGGTGAGTGATAAAGAGGTCAGATTAGAATATGTGCCTACAAAGGAACAAATTGTAGATATTTTTACTAAATCGTTGCCTAAGGATAATTTTGAGTATCTCAAAGGAAAGTTAGGGGTGATTTCCCCTCCTAATCAAAACTAAGATGCAATTCTTTGCATCGATCTGTAGAATTAAAGTCAAATCTTATTTTGGAATGATGTTGTGGTGGCTGCTAGTTAGGGGGAGTAGTCAGATGTTTCAGATGATATATGGATCAGAGCATGTGTACCTTTTCCATTGATGTCAAAGGGGGAGAAGAAAAATGTGAAAAAATCTTGAAGTAAGGGCGAGAAGAGTCAAGAAAGGGAGAGAAGAGCTATGAGAGGAGAACTGCAGATCAAAGGGAGAGAAGTATGTGAACAGTCAGTTGTGTTGATGGTATTTTTCACATCATGTGTTTTCATCAATGCCAAAGGGGGAGATTTTTGGATGTTGTGGTTGTGTTGATGATATATGGTGTTCATTGATGTCAACACTATTAGCATTGGTTATTTTGAAGGTTGTATATGTCGAGGATATTAAGAAAATTGTAATAAATATATTGCAGGCAGTCAGTGAAGCTGAGAAGGTCAGAGGGATGAAAATTTGTTTTCATTGATGGTCAGGAGGTGCACACTAAAGGTTTTATTGTTGAGCCTATCTAGTATGTTCTCTAAAATTTTCAGTGGTATGCATCAAGAATTGAGGAAGTTATGTGTTCCTATAGTTATTCAGTTACTATAGCAAGTGATTCTAGAAGATGAGATTGCAATTCTAGTGAATTGGGTTGTTGTGTATGTTTCTGAGGTGTTTCGTGATGTTTCTAGACTATTCTCTATCAATGTGGTACATCCACATTGATCGGCATGCTCGTGATTGAATATTTTTCCTTGTTTGTTTAAGGTTTTCATGTTCTTGGCCGACATGATGGTGGTAGCGTGTTACGGATCCTTATGGATTAATATTGTATTGTTTGGCATGTTCAAGGATGTTGATTTAGTTCCTCACTATGTTGTGACTGACTTAGGTTGGTGTGCATTAAGATTTGTTCATGTATTGAGGTCGACAGCTGTATTTTATTCTTTATTTGTGGCTAACAAAGTTGATGTAAATCTATATAGCCGATATATAAGAATTTTTTACTCATTTTGTAGTATGCTAAGAGTATGATTGGTGAATGTATGTGAATTATATGCAAGATATGTGTGAATAAATATCATATCATTTGAGTGCAAATTAGAGTGTGAAGGAGATTGAGCGAAGTGTGAAGAAGTGTTTTTATGCCTAGCCGGAACTGTAATCAATCTTTTGTAGAAGCTAATTTCTCAGTTCAACCTCATCAAATGGATTTAATTTGATTGTCTTATGTAAGGAAGTGAGCCTTCCCTTTGAGCAGTGAGCTCTAGGTAGTGTTTTTGAATGCATGTGCATTCCCTATTCATTTATTTCATTATACTTTTAACAGGGTATAATCTTGTGGACTAACATCCACTGTGGTTTTTCCCCTAACAGGGTTTCCACGTATAAAAATCTTGGTGTTCATGTATCTCTAATGTGTTGTTGATTTATGCTTTCACTGTTAAATATCAGATCTTATTTTAAAGGTTGTTTAAGGTCGAATAAGCTTAATTTCTATAACAACGGATTCACCCTCCCCCTCTCAATTGTCTATCCTTTTTTTTTCCAATAGACTCTTCAATATGCTTATCCATTATGTCCTCCACATCCTCTATAGGAAGAGTTTTATGCTTCAAGGAATTTCTCCTTACATACACTTGTGGTTTTTCCCTAGAGCTCTTAAAATTTTCCACTTTTTCTTGAATGGTTTCCCCTTCAATAATCTTAGCCCTTTTTGACTTAGCTATTTTTTGGCCTTCAATAATAATTCTCCTTTTCTTGGAAGGTTGGGCTTCTTCGGTACCTTCTTCAACTATTTCTACTGAGGGCTTTCTCGCTTTTTCCATAGGTTGTCTTTCATGATCCTTTCCTTTATCTTGGGTCATGATCCTCCTTTTAATAACCATAGGCTTCTCTATATCCTCCCCTTCATGAGGTTCTATGTTGTCATCTCAAGTGTTTTTTGTTTCTTCCTCTAAATGGGACTCTAAATCACCTAGCATATCATAAGTAAACTTGGTACCTATTGCTTATAAATCAAGAATCTTATGTTTAACCCACAGCTTAGAATACCTCATCACATTCTCATTTAGTTGATTCAACTCAACTATCTCCTCTTCAAACCAATTGATAGTTGAGTGTGGTCTATCTTGAAATTGCTCATAAACTTGATATTGCATAGGGTCTTCTTCATCAGCCACTTAATCTAGAACATTAACTATCCTATGCAACCTGATCATCCTCAAGGATAGCCTAGAGAACTTTCTTTTAATTTCTTCAAATTCATCCAGGCAGTTAGCCCAATAGTCTTCAATGTGATCCTTATGTCTGTATTCACAGTTAGCTACCTTTTGAGCTACACCATATGGATCAAAAAAAATTCTATTTGTATGAGAGTACAAATGAAAATGAACCATTTCCTTTTTAAAGTAATGGTCACTCTAAATGGAAGGATGGGATTCCAAACTACCAATCTTCAATGGGAACTCCCCTCTGAGCCCCATTTTATGCATGTCTTTTAGGACATTGTCAAAAGTTGCCAACTACCTAGTTAGTTCCAATAAAATGAGCTTATTAGGTGGATACCTCTATAATATCATAGGCACTATTGGAGATCCTTTTGTCCTTATGTATGAAAACCTAGGAAATTGAATGAACCAATAACCATATTTTCTAATTAGCTCCATGACTTCTGCAAAAATATTGATATGAGGGGCATCCTGCAACATTCTTGTGATGTACATGAGGAAAGCATCATTTACCCTTATATAATTGGAGGTATTGAACTGAAGTTGAGGTTAAACATTACAAATTCTATCCTTTCCCAAAAATCATTTACAATTCAAACCCAATTTTACTTATTCTTTGCAGCAAACAAGTACACTTGAGATATGAGGTCATTGTGAACTGCTAGATGTTTTACACATTTTTAAGTTGTATGTCCATATTGTCACTTATTATACCTACCCAATGATAGTGAAATCCTTTGATAATTAGAGAAATCACATAGAGCATCCAGTGTTTAAATATGAAAGATTCTTCCAATCCCATTTCTCTACCTAGAAGAGTAATCATATCATTATATTTCAAATTGAAGTCACTCCTATGTAATTGTTTGGGAAGCTTGGAATAATGTGAATTTAGTTTTGTAATCCATGAGACATTTATGATTTCCAAGGCCCTACTGGGATCCTTCTCATAAAATTCCTCTACCTCCTTGATATTTATTTTCACCAATTTTTGATGTGAGCCAATATTAAAGGTCCCAACTATGAATTCTTCAATCAGGTTTTCCATTATTCTTCCTTGTGGACCAATAATCACCCTCTTATCTGGATCATAGTGCCTAGCACATTCCATAGCCAATTCTAGACATTCCACTATTGGTGGAAACCCTACAGCTTGTGCCAACCCTCTGTGTATAATGATCTAAGCAAGATTGGTAGGTACATTTCCAAACATCCTCTACTTGAAGTCATCATAGTCTATATGGCCCACATTGATGTAACTCACTTTTTTCCCATGTTGAGGAAATTTTGGATTCGGGCTTAGTACCTTTAAATCGTACTTCATTTTCTTTTCTCTGGTGCGGGGCTCCCCTACGACAGGTTCAATTGTCTTTGCCTTGGACCCCTTCCCTTAGCTAGATTCTTCCTACATCTGTTAGGAAAAAACCATAATTACCACAATGCCAAGCATGGACAAGAATTAAAATCTAACCACATTATTAGAATAATTATGAAAGCACATATGTAGCATCAAATTGAACTCAAGTTATCATGAGGACTACTAAAATAAATCACAATCCCTTGAAACAAGAAATCAAAGAAACTTTGAGAATTTCATACATTCGGGGATTATGCACCTTTGGGGATTTTGGGCTTGGAAGGATTTCGGAGAATTCGTCCTTGGGCGGATTCCACGAAGGTCTGGGAGCTCAGAGAATCTATGGTCTAACGGATTTTCCGAAGAATGGAAATTTTCCAATATTGAGTCATACTTTTCTTTCAACATCATAAAACAACTCCTTTAATTCCAAGGTTCAACTTGATCATTCATCGCTTCTTTTATGCCCTCAGAAATTTCAAGCTTTCATGGATTTGGAGAATCTAGGTCCTACTGGATTTTTTGAATGGATAGACATTTAAAGAATCCATTACAACATGGATTCTACGAAGGGCACACCTTTCAGGTTTTTCTTCCAAGAGAAAATTTCATGATATTTCGACATAATTTAGTAATCTTCAACTTAGAATGTCAAACTGATTCAAGTACTTCTTTTTCTCATAAAACTTGTTGATTGCACATTGAAATGACTTCAAAATCAAGCCGTCTAGAAAGTAATTTTCATGACCATTAAATTAAATCCTCACCAAAGCTCAAAAAAATGCAACTAGGGTTTATAAATTACCTCCTCAATCATGCATTGTAGTTTAATTATCCATTTGATACAAGAAATCAAGGTGCAAAAGATTCAAATCCTAACAATGCAAGAAAACTCGAATGGCCTAACTGGTTCGAGTTAAAGTTGAAGACACCATAATAGGTTTTATGAGTGGAATCAAACACCAATCATTCTTAATTAACCACTGAATGAAATTGAATGCAAGTAAAGGGGTGAATTCAAGCAGTAGTTATAGACTCAAATGGCATTTAAAAATAATGAAGCATGTCACTGCATTACAAGAGAAATCACAAACTTCATTGAAATAAATAGGGGTCAGGAAAAACCCTACCTCTTAATCCTGAAGAAGTTGAAGTAACAATGCACACCTTGCTCGAAAACCCTAAGCCTGAGGTTCAATACTATAGCAATGACAATCTTCAATTTCACAATTACCCATGCACTAGAATGCACCTAGAGCTCTCCCATGAATGAACAACCTTACAATGAATTGAAAACAACAAGATCCATACATATAAATGGATTGAAAAGAGAGAATTAATGAATGTATACTTCACCCGTCAGAGAAGTAAATGAAATGGCAAGACCCGTGAAAATTTTGGAAAAATGACGTTGAGGAAAATTCGGGGAATCCGCTAGGGTCCG
The DNA here is from genome assembly GCA_007115665.2 of Sequoiadendron giganteum. Lineage (NCBI taxonomy): Eukaryota > Viridiplantae > Streptophyta > Pinopsida > Cupressales > Cupressaceae > Sequoiadendron > Sequoiadendron giganteum. Next base: position 622,365,278 of record CM021102.1, on the reverse strand, counting down.
AATTTTTTGACAGTCCAAACATTTGGGGAATCCATCCTAAGGAAGATTCTATGAAATGCAAGCAACTCGAGTAATCCATCCAAAGGCATATTTTCCAAAACTCATTTAGACTCAAACAATTTGATGCCTAAGAAAGATTTTCATGAAATATCTCAAGTTCTAGTCATCTTTTCAAGGTTGAAATGTTGTAAATTGAGACACCAAAAGTGCAGATAAAGCATTGATTCAATCAAGTGAAGTGAACTCAAAACTCAAAGGGATCTATCCCTTAAGGGGAAAAGGTTAGACCTACAGCAAAAACCAGAAAACAAAGCAAGTAAAAGAGGGTCCTTGCCTTTGATGGGGCGTGTGTGCAAAAAGTGCACAACACCCTCCCATTTGCATCTTGTTAATGTGAGATCGGTGTTTTAGCTTCACCATTTCATCATGATTGTTGTGTTGATTATGTTTTGGCTTTGAATGGTGTGTATAAACCATTGCATGTTCAATATGAGATTCATCACCATGTTGATTGTGGGCATTTTATATGTTTACATGCTTGGTTTATCATTATACTTCAGTTTAGTGATAAATATTATATATGTTGTGTTTAAATGTAATCCTAATTATTGATGTTCAAAAGAAATGATTTATATGATATATGTGTAGATGTTATTTTATGCTTATGCTATTGGACTCCATTGGGATGATTATGATGTGCTTTGGCTATATATACATTGAGCAAGTACCTTTGATGTGTATTGAATGGTTACATGTATAGGGTTGTTTCTCCACCTGGCTACATAAGTATGAGCTATTCCCCAACAATGGTTAATTAAGAGACGTCACATTGGGAATCCCTATCCATTCATTGGTTGTACTTGAATTGAGTTTAGTATGTGTCATGTTTGAACCTATGTGAACTTGGATCCAAATCGGAGGTGATTCTGGATTTTGTCTATGTTGTTAATGAAATATTAGGAATTTAAATAATTTTGATATTTATTATTAAAATATTCTCTATGTTTTAGGAAAAGGGGAAAATAGAATGAGAGTGGAAATGAAATAAACTATTGCTTAATTATATTGTGAAAATTTAGTGGGTTGGGAATTGCAAGTTATGTTTCATTTTAATCTTGATTGAATTCTAAATTCTATAAATTTAAAATAATATTTTCTTACGTGAATTTAAATCATGAATTCAGAATGATATATTTATTTAGGAATGAATTTAAATGTGTATTTGTATTTGATTTAATCATTTAATCAAAAATATTGAAAAAAAAAGAATTGTATTGTATGTCTAATTGTGTTCAATTGCAATTTTAGAAAATTAGAAATAAATGAAATAAAAAATATGAAAAAGGAAAAAGGTATAAAGAGAAAATAGAGTTAAATTTTTAATTCATTATTTGTTTGGAGAATTTTTGCTCTAAAAAACTCTCTTCTTGCCCAAATTTTGAAAATGTGATTGGGAATGCAATTGTGAACATATTTGAATGGGATTAAAAGAAATGGGATAGGAATGAGAAGGGGAATGTGATTGCAAGTAGTCTTGTGTGTTCATTTGGTGTGCTTGAGGTATTCTCCATTTGAAATTTGAACATGAATTGAAGTAATTTGTTTATTTTTTTTAATTTATCCAATTTCTTTCAATATAAATGGTTGGAATAGGATTTATGGGAGTGTATACACCTCCCAATGCAATTCAATTTAAAGAATATCATGTTTTTTTTATTGTTTTATAATTTTTTTAGAAATTTCCCAAATACAGGGTTATAATGCCCAAATTTTTGGGAAATGTGTGAAATGCAAAATTGATTTGAAAGTGTGTTGTTGGGCGTGTTTAGAGAAAAAGGGTATCCTTATATTTTTTAATTTTCAAAAATAAATTTTGAAGAAACTTTTCTTGCAGGATTTGGGAATTTTATGTTTTTTCCTTTGTAATTAATTTTAGAATATTTGAAATTGGGAGTGATTTGTGATGAATTTTAATACAAGGAAAGAATTTATCCCTATTTATCTTTGATTTAGAAACAAAGCATATTTTTAAGAAATCATAATCTGAATTTTAAATTTTTAAGCATTCTTTAATGGTGAAATTGGAAAATGAATGGTTTTCATTTGTAAATTTTTTTTAAAAATTTAAATTTCTGATTGATTCTAGATGAATTTTAATGTGAAATAAAAATTCTCCTTAATTGTATTATTGATTTTAAACATTATGAGACTATGTTTGTTTTATTTTGAAAAAATGAATTTTGTACATTAGACTATTTGTTTTATTATGAAAAAATGAATATTGTATGTTTGAGACTATGTTCGTTGGAGAATATGATGAGCTTAGGGTGTATGCATTAGAGAGAGTTATGGGAATGTATATGTAAAGGTAGTTTGGGTATTGTAGTGTAGTAAAATTTACCCCTCTACATTTTCACACTTGTTTGGTCCCTCCCTACTAAAATTGGGCTTCTTTATGCCTTATTTGGTCCTATTTTGCATCCACAAGCCTTATTTAATACATCTTTCTGAGGATAATCCTGACACATATCTAATAACCAATCATGATTTAGTGATTTTGGATTGTGTTTCCCATATTTAGTGATTTGGGACTTATACACCACTTTGGGTGTATGGGTCCCACCTAAGTTTTGAGGCCTGATCCTAAATTTGGCATAAAACTTAAAATTTCTTGAAATTTGTGTCCCAAGCCTAGGCTATTGGGACTCATACCCCCCAAATGGCATATGAGTCTCACTTATCTTAGACCTATTTTAAATTTAAATTCTTGGTGGTATTTTATTCTCCTAGATTTGATGTGAGCTTATAGTTTTGTAATTTCAAGAAATTTGGCATAAACATGTATAAATACAAGGTTATTTCACATATTTTCTCCTAGCAATTTTCATGAGCAAGTGTGATCTAAGCATTCAAGAATTCTAGCAATTCAAGAGAATTCCAGAGAATTCAAGAGCTGATTATCAAGCATTTTGGAGGTATATCCAAGATTCAATCAATCATCTCAAATTCATCATGCATCATGTTTCTTTTTGAGCTAACATTTATGATGTAGGTTCTTATGATTCAAGCAAGCATTCAAATCAAGATCCATATCATACAATCAAGAGTCAAGATCTACATTCATGCTAGCCATTTCATACAAGATTGCAGCCTTGTATTCAAGGGTTTGGTGAGTTGCAATATTATATATTGTTCGTTCAGTATTCCTTCATTCTATTTGATTTCATTTCAAGGTTTGATTACCAAAATGAGGTTTGACCAAGGAAAACCCCTATCCACTAACAAAACAACATTTTCCCCTCGCTTTGATGTGTGATTTGTAGATTTAGGTTGAAGATCCATTGAAGAGGAAGATTGTAGAAAGTTTTCAAGGTTAAAAAGTTTTCAAAGTTGTCACCTTTCATGCAAGATTATGAAAATTCACCCATAGGTTGGAATTCAGAGTTTTAGACTCAAAGATCGGAAAGGAGAGAAGCTACAGAAAATTACAAGAGGATATCAGAGTTTTAGATCAACCCTGGTATTCGGACTAAATTACCACAATTGGTGTATGAGTTCTAGTATACCAGTTTGTTGAATTGCACAAGATAATTAAGAGGGGGGGTGAATTAGTTGTATCAAATCACATTCACTTCCAATCTGTTATTAAGTATAAACATGAAATGGAGATAATAGAAATAAAATACCAGAGACACCAAATTTACGTGGAAAATCCTGTAAGGAAAAAACCACGAAGAGGATTAACTCACAATATAATAGTAATGAAAAATGGATACAAAGGCTCACTTCCCAAAAAGGACTCACTGTCCAGATACAAGGCTCGCTGCCTATAGATAGGACTCACTATCTAGAAGGTCGTTCACTACCTATAGATAAAGATAGATAATAGAAAATCCACCATAATAATTCGCACACATTTTCAACCTTGATCAAAGAATCACATACACCATCGACTCACTACTTTCAGGAGTCTAACACATTGAAGTTACTATCTTAATTCAATTTCACACACTCTCTTGCACTTGCTTTGCTTCTCACACTTTTTCACTCTTCTCACTTCCAATTCACAACATCTTGACTTGTATCTATACCAACTTCAACCTTAGAAACTTTCTCCAAGGTTGGCTATAAATTCTTTATTTCAAAAAAAAAAAAAAGTTGGTGACTCAACATTCTTACGGTGGATAATAATGAGAGTGGACCAAATACATACTTAACCAATACCCAAACAACATCTTGGATCAACCAAAATCTTCCTTAATTGATACTTATCCTTCATGTAATGTGTAGACACTAGGTCGGCCAAACCTAATGAAAACACCAATGAACAATGAAGCACTCGCATTAGCAACAAGATAATAACACGTGGACCACATAACACACTTCACTAGATACTAGAACACATCTTAGATGCCTTCAGACTCATCCATGGTAATTGCAACAAAATCCATACACATAACACTTTCCAATAGTCCAATCGGACTGTGCAGGCACACATAGTAACTCTGGAACAAGCCTTCTGATGTACCAAACCACGAGCACATTTTCTAGAACACGAAAAGCATTGTTATTAACCTTCTTCTAGATCTGCAAGATCTAAGGCAAACCACAAGAGTACTGTGAAGTAGAAACATTTATCCCAGTCCACAGGCAAACAACCCTACCAGACCAATTCACAAACTGATGAACACACCTTTCACTCTTCATCAACCCAGAAGCTATAACTTAGGATATATCACCCAAATATTCCCATAAACAACACTATAGATCTTCACAAGCATAGGATCAACATAGAAGAAATGTAGAGCATAATACTGGAGCATATTCAAAACACACACACAAATTTGTCTTTGTTGTTTATTAATTTTCTCAAAATCACTTGATAATTCATCATATCAGCACACCTGCAACACCATAAAGATAGCTCCATGTACTCACAACATCTCAACAGTATCTCAACCATACATGTACCATCTGCAAACACTTGATTCATTTCTCTACAACAAACTGAACTGTGTTGACATCAATGACAACACCACCTTACTCATTCATACTTGCAACAATATCCCCCTTTGTCATTGATGGCAACACATGATGTGAAAAACCATCAAATATAGCATATACACTCTTGTACTTCTTCTTCTTTTCAAATTAGATAGCCTACACAACCTTCCTGCAAACTCTTCTCCTTACAAGATTCTCTCTCCCTTTCAGCTAGATATAGATAGGGTTTTTCACATGATTCTCTCTCCCCCTTTGACATCAATGGAAAAGAAAAGTTTTGCATGATTCTTCAACCATAAAATTATGATCACTCCCCCTTAGGAGTGCACCCATGACAACACACACATCATCCAACAACAATGATACTCTCTATTCCCCCTAAGAAGTAGACCCCAATCATCAGTCCAGACAGATGATGAATCTATAGATCCACTAGATTGATGCACCTCTATGTGCACCTAGTTCAAAGAAGGAGGGGTAGTAACCCCCAAATTCTCACTGAGATACTCAAAAGCATCCTTAGGAAGATCTTTAGTAAATATATTTGTAATTCGATCCTTTGTAGACACATATTCAATCCTAACTTCATTTTCCAACACCTTCTCCCTTAAGAAATGATATCTAATATATATATGCTTTGTCCTTGAATGCATTACCAGATTCTTTGAAATATTTATTGCACTTGTATTATCGTATAAGATAGGGGTGGGCTCATCACACATTACACCTATATCCTTCAGTGTTTGCTTCATCCATAATACTTGTGTACAACAAGATGTTGTTGCAATGTACTCAACCTCTACAGTGGATAAAGAAACTAAATATTGTTTCTTGCTAAGCCATGAGACCAACCTACATCCCAGAAAGAATGAACCACCACTTGTACTCTTTTGTTCATCTACACAATGAACCCAATCTATATCAGTGTAGACATTAAAAGTGAAATCGGTATCCTTAGGATACGATAAGCCATAATCTGGAGTGCCTTTCAGATATCTGAATATCCTCTTTACAACTATAACATGTGTTTCCTTGGGTTCTTATTGAAATCTTGCAACCAAACATACTGCATGCATGATATCTAATCTAGTAGCAATAAGATATAATAGTCCAGCAATCATAGATCTGTACATTCTTTGATCAACTTTAGGATAATGATTGTCCTTACTTAATTTGCATCCAGTCACCATAGGGGTACAAACCAGTTTGGAATCATCCATTCCAAAATTCTTCAGTAATTCTTTAGAATATTTTTAATTGTGAAATGAATATGCCCTTATTAGTTGGATTCACTTGGAGTCCAAGAAAGAAGTTCAGCTCACCAATCATAGACATCTCAAACTCTTTTTGCATCTCATCTACGAACTTCTTGCACATACCTTCATTCCCTCCAAATATGATATCATCAACATACACAACCACTATCAACAATTTTTTTCCTTTAACTTTGAAATAGAGATTACTATATTTGGAGCCTTTACTGAACCTTTTTTGTATCAAATATTTGTCCAACCTTGCATACCATGCTCTGGGAGCTTGTTTAAGTCCATATAGGGCCTTTTTCAACTTACAAACCATATCTAGTTTATCTGATAACTAAAATCCTTTTGGTTGTTCCATGCACACTTCTTCTTCCAATTCTCCATTCAGGAATGCAGACTTAACATCCATCTGGTATACCTTGAAATATTTGTAAGCAAAAAATGCCAAAAACATCCGAATGGCTTCCATTCTTGCCACCAGGGAAAATGTCTCCTCAAAGTCTATTCCTTCAACCTGTGAATAACCTTTGCACACAATCCTTGCTTTGTTTCTTACTACTTCACCATCTTCATTCATCTTATTCTTAAACACCCATTTTATACCAATTACATTCTTATTTATAGGTCTAGGAACCAATTCCCATGTCTAATTCTTCTTTATCTGTTGCAACTCTTTTTTCATTGCTCTAACCCAATTCTCATATTTGCATGCTTCACACACTATTTTAGGTTCTATCTTAGAAAGTAGACACAAATTTACCTCATCTAATACCACTTTGCATCTTGTTGTTACACCTTTGCCTTTGTCTCCAATTATCTATTCTTTTGAATAAATTTTTTGTACATATTTTGGAGTCTTAGGAGCAGGTTTCAGATTCTCTTCTTCTTCAATTTGTTCTTCTTCTTCCTTATCCTCTTCTTGTACTTTTCCACAGATAGGTTCATTTGGTTCAACTTCACTTATTTCAACTGGTTTGTGTACATCTTCATCAACTTTTGCATTTACCCTTTCAACTATCTTCCTCAATCTCTTATTGTAGCATCTATATGCTTTTTTATTAGTTGAATATCCAAAATACCTTCATCACATCTTGCATCAAACTTTCCAAGGTTATCATCATCTCTTTTAATATAACATCCACTTCCAAATACCTTAAAGTACTTAATAGTAGGAATCTTCTTGGTCCAAATTTCATAAGGGGTCTTTTTGTTGTTACCTCTGATCTTAACTCTGTTAAGAATATAAATAGTAGTGTGGATTACTTCTCTCTAGTATACATCAGGTACGTTTTCCTCTTTCATCATATTTCTT